>VNJZ01009585.1:0-333202 GCA_008042795.1 Drosophila asahinai | reverse complement strand
CCAGATCTCTCGCTTCTTTTTATTTTTTGAAGTTCGCGTCTATACGACGCCCGCAACGAATTGACCTTCTTCTTCACGGTGTCAATTGTTGCGTTCTCATCCAACTCCTTGTATTTTTTAAGAAGCACTTCCCACGCAGCGTTCCTTAAATTCTTATTTTTATAAGAATCGCTTTTTGTGTACCACAAAGATTGCTCATTTTGCAAGCAATGTATAAATTCTTGCATAAATTGCTTTGACATTTTTGACAGCGCTCGCACGTGTTTTCACTTCAAACGTTTGATTCAAGTGATGTTCGTGCCAGCGTTGCCATCCATTGTCGAGCATGTTGTTGCGAACACAAGCAAGATAGAATCATTTCTATTTCGTTCGAGCGGCTCGGCCAGCACGAAATTTGTACGCGAGCACTGCCACTAACGATGAAAATTGCGTCGAGCACAACATGCTCGGCCAACATGTTCTACTGTGGATGGGCCCCTTTAGGCACAAAACTTGTCCACCTCATGATACAATTGTATACGGTAGTCTAAGCTACCTCTGCAGTATTAGCGCACTAATACGCGTTGCACTATAATTATTATATTTTTTGACAGTGGTTTCTAGAGAGCTGAAAAATTAACGTCCCCCAAAGCAGATGAGACCACCTTATATTATTGTAACATGGTCCACCTTAGTAGCAAGCTTCAATCGCCGTATGACAGTTATAAAGCCCAGTGTGGCCACATATAGCTTACTTTGTTATAACGGTCGAGCCGCGGTCACACTCGGTACAATTTTTTTGCAAAACTTTTGTTTCTTTTCCCCCCGAAGAAATTCGTGGCAAGTGGAGTGTCCCGGCCGTACCACGTAGAGATTACTCACTCCTGGCAGCAGAGCAGGCAGCCCGGAGCGGATTGCAGGTTTCACAGAGGACGCCACGGCCAAGCGGAGTGTGCCAGCTCAGTTCGGTTCTCGCACGCCCACGCAGGCGAAAGAGCAGAGGAAGCAGCAGCAGGAGGAGAAGAAGCAGAAGCGGAGCAGCAGGTCAAGTGGGGAAAGTTGGAAAGCCAGGGCAACTAGCTAGAGAAAAGGAGGTGGTGCCAGCACCGTCAGGATGCAGCAGAACGCGGCCAGCAACCCGTTCGCCATGTCCTCGTACGTCGAGCGGCCGCAGATGGGGCTGGACGTGGAGTTCGGTGCGGACCCAGCCAGCGGAGCGGCCTTCTTCCAGAGCGACGGGCGCAAGCACGACGACCTCAAGCAGATGCTGGACAGCAACAAGGATGGCCTGAAGCTGGAGGCGATGAAGCGCATCATTGGCATGATAGCGCGCGGACGCGATGCCAGCGATCTCTTCCCCGCCGTCGTCAAGAACGTGGTGTCCAAGAACATCGAGGTGAAGAAGCTGGTGTACGTGTACCTGGTGCGCTACGCCGAGGAGCAGCAGGACCTGGCCCTGCTCTCCATCTCAACGTTCCAGCGGGCCCTCAAGGACCCCAATCAACTAATCCGGGCCTCCGCCCTGCGCGTCCTCTCCTCGATCCGGGTGAGCATGATCGTGCCCATCGTAATGCTGGCCATTAGGGACAGCGCCGCCGACCTGAGTCCCTACGTCCGCAAGACGGCGGCCCATGCCATTCCCAAGCTGTACTCCCTGGACGCGGAGCAAAAGGACGAGCTGGTGATGGTCATCGAGAAGCTACTGTCGGATCGCACCACTCTGGTGGTGGGCTCGGCGGTGATGGCCTTCGACGAGGTGTGTCCGGAGCGCGTGGATCTGATCCACAAGAACTACCGCAAGCTGTGCAACCTCCTGGTGGACGTGGACGAGTGGGGCCAGGTGATCATCATCAATATGCTTACCCGCTATGCGCGCACTCAGTTCGTGGATCCCAATGCCGACGACGACCTGGTGGATGGTGTCCTCAGCGATGCGCCGGCCAATGAGCGCTTCTACGACGAGTCCTCGCACTCCTCATCCTCCAACAGCGAGGATGGCAGCAGCGACGACGACGACGAGGCCAAGAACAAGTCGCGAGCCAACAATGGTGGCGGAGATGGAGCTGGCGGGAGCAGTAACAACAATGGCGGAGGCAGTCGGACGCCCAGCTCACCGGCCAGCAGCTACCACATCGATGTGGACCACCGGCTGCTGTTGCGGCAAACCAAACCGCTGCTGCAGTCCCGCAACGCTTCGGTGGTGATGGCAGTGGCCCAGCTCTACCATCACGTGGCGCCCAAGAACGAAGTGCAGCTGATAGCGAAGGCCCTCATCCGGTTGCTGCGCTCGCACAAGGAGGTGCAGAGCGTGGTGCTCAACTGCATCGCCTCGATGTCCACCAAGCGCAAGGCCATCTTTGAGCCGCACCTCAAGTCGTTCTTTGTGCGCACCAGCGACCCAACGCACCTGAAGCTCCTCAAGCTGGACATCCTGACCAATCTGGCCTCGGCCGCCAGCATCTCGCTGATCCTGCGCGAGTTCCAGACCTACATCTCCAGCAGCGATCGCTCCTTTGTGGCGGCCACCATCCAGGCCATCGGGCGTTGTGCCTCGAGCATCAAGGAGGTCACCGAGACCTGCCTCAGCGGGCTCGTTCATCTGCTGTCCAATCACGATGGTAACTTGCTTTCTAGCCCCATTGAAAACCCCTTTTATTTACATTTACATTTCCCCTTTCCCCTGCAGAGCACGTGGTGGCCGAGAGCGTGGTGGTGATCAAGCGCCTCCTGCAGACCAAGGCCGCCGAGCACTTCGAGATCATCACCCAGATGGCCAAGCTGATTGATTATATCAACGTTCCCGCGGCCCGGGCGGCCATCATCTGGCTGATTGGCGAGTACAACGAGAAGGTGCCGCTGATTGCCCCGGACGTGCTCCGGAAGATGGCCAAGTCGTTTGTGGACGAACAGGACGCGGTGAAGCTGCAGGTCCTGAATCTGGGCGTCAAGCTCTATCTGACCAATCCGCAGCAGACGTCGCTGCTGTGCCAGTACGTCTTTACGCTGGCCCGCTACGATCCCAACTACGATGTCCGCGATCGTGCCCGCTTCCTGCGCCAGATCATCTTCCCGGCCAGCGGCACCAACTCGGTGCTGAGCCAGCACGCCCGCCAGATCTTTCTGGCCAGCAAACCGGCTCCGGTGCCGGAGAGCAAGTACCGGGATGGGAATAACTTCCAGCTGGGTTCGCTCTCCCATTACCTGAACATGCCAGCGTCCGGCTACAAGGAGCTGCCGCCCTTCCCGGTCGTACCACCGGACTCGTCCGTTCGCAACATTGCCGGCTTCATGCAGGAGAAGCTGCCCGGCGACGATTCGCCCTCGTCGTCGCGCTCCAAGGCCGCTTCCGGCGGCAGCGGTGGCGGCGGCGATGGCAAGGAGAAGGCTGCGAACCGCGAAAAGGGCTTCCTCTCCGAGTCGGAGGACAAGTCGTCTGCGTACTCCGAGTCTGGTAGCAGCAGCAGCAGCGGCACCAGCGACAGCGAGTCGGACAGCGAGGAAAGCGACAGCAGCGACGCGGAGGAGGAGCAAGTAAAGCCGGCAAAGGCCGCCTCGAAGCAGGAGTCCGCCACGGGCTTGCTTATCGATGCCGGGGGCTCTGAGGCTTCAGCGGAGGCGGAGACAGAAGCTGATGATGCCTTGCCGGAAAAGGCCACCACGAACAATAATAATAACAAGAATTCTGGTGCCTCGGACAGCGGGGATTCCTCCTCGTACAGCGGCAGCAGCAGCAGCGACAGTGACTCCGCCGAAGAGGACAAGGCCCAGAACCATGTGGATGCCCAGCCGAAGGTGAAGAAGGAGGGTAAGCTGGAGAGGCAAGCGAAGCAACCGGCTGTGCCCTCCAAAAGCAATCTGGATCTGCTGCTCGATCTGGATGACATTCCGCCTATTGGTCCTGTGATGACGCCCTCGCTAGGAGGATTCCTGACGCCAGGTGAGCCACACAAACATGCCATGTCCTACGCTCGATGCTCACTCGATTCCCTCTCCCACAGGCACCCCCATGCTGGCCGGCCAGGCGGCGCCGCTGCAGCCGCAGCATGCCCGCAACCGGGTGGAGCTGGTGGGTCCCTCGCACATCGAGTTCAAGCACAAGGAGCTGCTCAACAAGGTGAGCGGCCACGGGCTGCAGCTGGGCTACCGCTTCACCCGCGCCCCGCACCTCTACTCCTCCAGCATGTGCTCCATCGAGCTGCAGTTCCAGAATCGTGGCGACAACGAGATCACGGCCATTCGCCTCGGCCAGACCACGCTGCCGGCGGGCATGCAGCTGAACGAGTTCGCCCCGGTCACCGCGCTCCAGGCCCAGCAAACGGCCAGCGGTGTGCTGGGCGTGGACTTCAACGACTCTACGCATGCGGTCGACCTGGAGCTCGTATCCAGTGCGGGCATCTCGCGGCTGCAACTCAAGCCGCCGGTGGGCGAGCTCGTGCGTTCCGTCCAGATCGGGGAGAGCTGTCACCGCGAGGAGCGGGCCAAGTTGCGCGGGATGAACGAGCATCAGTGCGAGCTGCGCGGCCTGAGGCGTGATCTAATCGATGTGGCCGCCCTGCGGCAGAAGGTCTTCGAGTGCATCAACGTGGCGCATACGCACAGCTCCGCCGGCGGCCAGTTGCACTGCTTCGCGGGGCAGACGCTCAGCTCCAAGAGCCTGGTGCTGCTCACGCTCCACTGGCAGACGGAGGAGGCCCTCACGCTGCTGGTTAACTGCGAGAAGATGGTCATTGGCTCCATGGTGCTCAACGAGCTGAGGAATGCCCTGCAGCTGAGCTTCGCCATGTGAATAGAAGCGAGATGGCAGATGATGACGACGACGACGGAGCAGCGCCAACTCAACTGAGAACAAAGCAAAGCCGCCTCACTACGTAAACCTTAAGCATTCATATTTTTAGCTATATACTGTAAAGGGTGGGCGGGGGGCAAAGGTAATCTCTAGGAGATCTGGTGCAATATTTATATTATTTTTTTAGCAATATTTGAATTAAATTCCTTTACAAATTAGCATGAATTCAATATTTAATGATGCTTCATCCTAGAACCCTTAAAATTCATGTAGTTATTTTGAAAATCTATTAACTTTAATTAAAATTAAATAGCAACCAAGACAAGATCTTCTCCAAGCGATTACCTTTGCGGCCACTTCGCCCTGCCTGAGAAGAGATTTATAATTCTATCGCTTTTACTATTCCTATATACAAGCAACCAACAACTGCAAGCCAGAATACATCTATTTATGAGTCCATTCGAACTGTTGCCAATCCAATCCAATCCCAGCCCAGCCCAGCCTGCACTCCGATCCTTCCTAGTTAGCTATGTGCGTGCGTGTCAGTGTGTATGAGTAATCGAAACGTATTTGTAAAATGTTTGATGTTGTAAATCTGTTGCCTTCGTGTGCTCTATGCGGCCTTCTTCAAATCGTAGCAAAGACAAACGAATATCGAATCTATATATATATATTATATTATATTCATACAATATACAGCGCAAAAAACTGCAACGTAATAATAATGAGGAGAAATACCAAAATGTTAAAGCATTCAATTTGCCTGAAAGAGAAGGGGAGCGATCAAAGGAAATAACGAAGAAGATCCTTGTTTGAGTTGACACTGAAAATAAAGCTTACATTTTAAAGAATCGTTTCTTTTCTTTTATATACTGCAACTTGGAAGTTTGGTCTCCGACCGAGTCTCTCTGCATTTTCGGGGCTGCATTCTTCCACAAAGCTCGGTACCTAATCCTCCTCAAATTTCCCTTTAAAAGCAGTTTTTCTTTTGTATGTTTTATTATTTATAGTTTGTTAACTTCGTTCTGGAAGATGGCCAAAAGTTTCGCCATGGCGATCCCCTCCTTAGCGACCTGTTCGACATGGGCTTTGGTGACAGCTAGCTCCTTGCCAAAGGTAGAGTCAGGATCGACATGGAACAGCGAAATAAGCTCGCTCAAGGCCACTGTTTGTTCCACAATATCAGTCATTTTGGACAGCGATACGGCGGTATCTTCTATCTTCTTCTTCAGTTCGGCCACCTCTTGCATTTCTGTTGGTTTAGCTGTGAAATAAAGTTGTAATAGCATTTCTCTATAAATATTTCCGTATGTACTTACGATTTGGTGCGGATTCAGAGTTCTTCTTTGCCATTTTTGCCTGTAAATAAACATCATTAATTTATTATTATTTAAATTGATTACAAAAAGTATTACTATTTAAATTTTAAACCTTCAGTTTACTCATTTTAATAATCTTATATATGAGAATGACGTAGGCAATTTTTGAAGACATTTTCATGTAAGGATGCAATTTTGTTTAGTGTTGGCATAACAAGAACGAACTTGTTCTGTTCAATGTTGTTGTTGCGGGCAGAACTTTTTCACAAACTGCAGGGGTCAATGAGCATTTACTAGTTAATTCATTAGGACAATTGCATTGCGTTTATTGCGTTCTTTGCGTTTTTTATTGACCTGCACAGTTTTAATTAATAGCATTTCTTATTTTGCACGCCGAAACAGGTGACAAGAACGAACTTGTTCTGTTCGATGTTGTTGTTGCTGGCAAAACTTTTTCACAAACTGCAGGATTCTACAAACATTTACTAGTTAATTCATTTGGACAATTGCATTGCGTTCTTTGCGTTTTTTATTGACCCACACAGCTTTAATTAATGCAATTTTGTTCAGTGTTGGCATAACAAGAACGAACTTGTTCTGTGCGATGTTGTTGTTGCTGGCAAAACTTTTTCACAAACTGCAGGATTCTACAAACATTTACTAGTTAATTCATTTGGACAATTGCATTGCGTTCTTTGCGTTTTTTATTGACCCGCACAGCTTTAATTAATAGAATTTCTTATTTTTCACGCCGAAACAGGTGACAAGAACGAACTTGTTCTGTTCGGTGTTGTTGTTGCGGGCAAAACTTTTTCACAAACTGCAGGGGTCAATGAGCATTTACTAGTTAATTCATTAGGACAATTGCATTGCGTTCATTGCGTTCTTTGCGTTTTTTATTGACCTGCACAGTTTTAATTAATAGCATTTCTTATTTTGCACGCCGAAACAGGTGACAAGAAAACACAATGCCAGTATAAAAAGTTAATGCCGGGCAAGCCAATCAAGCAATTATACAAACGCAATAATTAATAATCCCTTATAACTTGCCACTTACCTGATTTAATAATTCGGTTAAAACAGAAAAAAAAAGAAACACAAAAGACGTCCGCACAGCAGAGTTGTCAGAATGCGACTGGAATGGTGAGAAGAGAGACGAGACGAGATGAAAACGAAAGTGACGCTTGACGCGTGCCAGGGTATATCCGACCCTGGCAATGTCACTTAATAAAAGTAATATAAAGCAGGTAATCATAGATAAGTATATTGATGTTGCTTATAGCTAAATTCTAATATCTGTTGATACGTGTTTACATTAAGCACTTCAATATTTTTAAAATATAATCCCACATATTAATATATTCAACCTACATTCAAAAAAGGGTATTCAGAGGCCGATACAATCCATTTTTTTCGTTTGACGCAGATTCTTTCCCACTGTTCCCCTCCTCCTGCCGTCTTTGTCTAACGCTGCGAACGACGTCCAAAACGAAACTTCAGCAGCAGCAGAGAAGGATGCATGATGGGCTTGAATTTGCAAGTGTAAGTGCAACGACAATAGAATTTGGCGATTAACCTTGAAAAGGTGCGTGGAGATTAAAGTTTCCTATTGTAATAAAATGAAGTTTTCTTTCATTTTTCTATACTGTTGTTTCACTTGCACTTACCAAGCTAAGCCCTTTCACTCATGCTTATTATAATTATTGCATTATGGGCAGAATATTGTTTGTCTGCTTTGTTTTAAATTTCGCTTGTCGAAGCCCTTTGATTTGTTTTTGTTTTTTTCGAACATTATTTGTATCTTTGTTTCGAACTTCGCTTGTCGAATTCCTTTGATTTGTTTTTGTTTTTTTTCGAACAACAGTTTTTTCTGCTGCCAGAATGGGGTCACACTGGAAACTGTTTGGAATTCAAATAAAAAGACAGAATTTGTGTAGTTTTCAATTATTTTGATGTTTATTCACGCTGTTGTTCTTGTTACTTTCTCCACTCACCAGCGGAGAAATACAATATAATGAGGAGAAATACCAAAATGTTAAAGCATTCATTGCCTATAAGAGAAAGAAGGATGGACAGAGAGAAAAGAGATCAAAGGAAATAACGAAGAAGATCCTTGTTTGAATTGACACTGAAAATAAAGCTTACATTTTAAAGAGTCGTTTTTATTTTTATATTCTGCAACTTGGAAGTTTGGGGCCGAGTCCCACTGGAAATTCCGTGCCGAGTCTCTCTGCATTTTCGGGGCTGCATTCTTCCACAAAGTTCGGTACCTAATCCCCCTCAAATTTCCCTTTAAAAACCGATTTTCTTTTGTATATTTTATTTATAGTTTGCTAATTTCGTTCTTGACGTAGGCCAAAAGGAGCGCCATGGCGGCCGCCTCCTCAGCGACCTGTACGACTTGTGCGTTGGTGGCCGCTAGCTCCTTGCCAAAGCTAGAGTCAGGATTGTGCTTTAACTTCGAAATAAGCTCGCTTAAGACCACTGTTTCTTGTATAATATCAGTCATTTCGGACAGCGATATGGCGTTAGCGTCTATCTTCTGGTTCAGTGCGGCCACCTTCGCTTGCATTTCTGTTGGATTAGCTGTAAAATAAATTTGTAAAAGCATTTTTCTAAAAATATTTCCGTATGTACTTACGTTTTGGTGCGGATTCGACCTTCTTCTTTGCCATTTTTTGCCTGTAAATAAACATTATTAATTTATTATTATTTAAATTGATTACAAAAAGTATTACTATTTAAATTTTAAACCTTCCGTTTACTCATTTTAATAATCTTATATATGAGATAACGTAAGCAATTTTTAAAGACATTTCATGTAAGGATGAAATTTTGTTCAGTGTTGGCATAACAAGAACGAACTTGTTCTGTTCGATGTTGTTGTTGCGGGCAAAACTTTTTCACAAACTGCAGGATTCTATGAACATTTACTAGTTAATTCATTTGCACAATTGCATTTGCGTTTTTTATTGACCCGCACAGCTTTAATTATTAGCTTTCCTTATTTTGCACGCCAAAACAGGTGACAAGAAAACACAATGTACAATGTGCCAAAGCAATTGTACAAACGCAATAATTAATAATCCCTTATAATCACTTGCCACTTACCTGATTTAATAATTCGGTTAAAACAGAAAAAAAAAGAAACACAAAAGACGTCCGCACAGCAGAGTTGTCAGAATGCGACTGGAATGGTGAGAAGAGAGACGAGACGAAAACGAAAGTGACGCTTGACGCGTGCCAGGGTATATCCGACCTGGCAATGTCACTTAATAAAAGTAATATAAAACAGGTAATCATAGATAAGTATATTGATGTTGCTTATAGTTAAATTCTAATATTTGCCGATACGTATTTATATTAACCCATTCAATATTTTTGAAAATTATAATGCAGCATATTAATATATTCAACCAACATTCAAAAAAGGGTATTCAGAGGCCGATACAATCCATTTTTTTCGTTTGACGCAGATTCTTTCCCACTGTTCCCCTCCTCCTGCCATCTTTGTCTAACGCTGCGAACGACGTTCAAAACGAAACTTCAGCAGCAGCATTTGCAAGTGTAAGTGTAACGACAATAGAATTTGGCGATTAACCTTGAAATGGTGCGTGGAGATTAAAGTTTCCTATTGTAATAAAATGAAGTTTTCTTTCATTTTTCTATACTGTTGTTTCACTTGCACTTACTAAGCTAAGCCCTTTCACTCATGCTTATTATAATTATTGCATTATGGGCAGAATATTGTTTGTCTGCTTTGTTTTAAATTTCGCTTGTCGAAGTTCTTTGATTTGTTTTTGTGTTTCTCGAACATTATTTTTATCTTTGTCTCGAACTTCGCTTGTCGAATCCCTTTGTTTGTTTTTGTTTTTTTCGAACAACATTTTTTCCTTCTGCCAGGAAGGGGTCACACTGGAAACTGTTTGGATTTCAAATGAAAAGACAGATTTTTGTGTAGTTTTCAATTATTTTGATGTTTATTCACGCTGTTGTTCTTGTTACTTTCTCCACTCACCAAAACAGAATATCTGAAGTCGGCAACAGCAACAGCAGTCGCATAAATATGCATTTCTCTGATCCTGATTGCTATAATTTCGATTTTACCAGAATTCGACTGCTGCTGCTATAGCTTCAAAGTTGGGGCATTAAGATTAAATTAATAAAAAGGGGTCACACTGGGTTGGAACGTACAAAACTCATCCTCAAATCCTAAGCTGCTTTCTCTGTGGGTAGGTGTAGGTGTACATATGTGTGGGTGTAGTCTTCTATAATCTTTGGGTTTCTGCACAATTTAAAAAGCTCAATTCTTGTATGCTTATCATATAAACGTGTTAGTTTAGATCGCTAGGTTAGTTAATGTTTAGTTTAGTTTTGGATTCGCTGCTGCTCAAGTTAGTTAGTTAGTAGTTGTAGTTAGTCGGTTAGGCTAGGCTTTAATTAAGATCAACGGCTGGAAAGGGGGTTGATACATACATAAGTGAAGAAAGGGGGTGAGAGGGCGTGAGATGGTGTTCCCCAAGCATTTTGTGTTTTTTTTTTTTTTTGGGGCGGGAATGAGTAATAGATTTGGTAGATAGCATGTATGTATGTATTTGTATGTGCTACATAGGTATGTTTGTATGTATGTATATGGCATATGGGGGCGTGAATAGTTTTACATAGGCATAGAGCGTTCTTGTATATAAGTAAGTAGTGTCCTGGGGGTAGTATCGTTCTCTCCTCCTCCTCCTCCTCCTCCTCGTCGCTATCCTGTATATAATCTTTATATAATATATGCCACGGCCTTACTTCCTTCGCTTAACTTCATATAAAACTAGTTGTTTTTTATGTTTTTTTTTAGTTTTTCCTCATTTTTAAATGTATATCGATTTATGCAGTATGTGTGTATGTCTAAGGATGATTTTCAATCACTTATTGTTACGTACGGTGTTTGGTATAACATGCTTCGCTTGGACTAGCTCGATGGCCCTCTACCTCATCATCCTTCTTTTGCTCCTCCCTTCCTCCATTTGTCTACCTTCCTGTTCCACTTTTTCCTTCTCCTAATCCCTTTTCTCCTCCTCTCTCCGAATCTCTTACTTCAATAACATATAAAGCATTTGGTTTTTGGTTTCTTTTTTGTTTTTTGGGTCTCTTAAACGAGCAACGAAATACTTATCGCACAACGATTCGCCCGATTTTTCATCGATAACATCGATAGACGATCGATAACTGCGCCGATAGCTGCGAAGCGAAGCATTGAGCGGAGCGGAAACGGGGCCTAAAACGGACGGATTGGTGCCGTTAGTTAGTCCAACGGTCTACCGTTCGATGCCTGTTGTTAGTGCATTTAAGTCGTTATTTTTGTTTAGTTTTTCTCCTCTTCCTTCTCCTTCTCCCTTTTGCTTTTCGTTTTTGGTTTTCTTTTGGTTTCGTTTAGTTATCGTTTTGCATTAAGTATTAGCCTGAGGTGCTCCGAATCGAGATCAGTTGTGAGTTCTAGAGCAACTAACCTATGTGTATATATCCTCTCTTTCTTTTCAGTGATAATCCACAGTTGTTTGCCCTTGATCTTTGTGTACCTCTGTGTGTGTGTGTGTGTGTGTGTATTTTTCCTTTTCTTCGTTTCTTCATTTTTGTTTTTTGATTACGCCATTATTATGCTGTTATATATGCAATATATATAGAGAGAGCTCTGGCCACATTGTTATTCACCGTTACTTGCGTGTTTGTGTTCATGTGTGTGTGTGTGACACGGCTAGGGCCATATATCCTTTTTTTTTATTATTTTGTTTTTGTTTTAGAAATAGTCCAGTAGCACCGGGTATTATTCGTTATCTTTTTCTTTTGTTTTTTTGGTATTTGTTTTTGCTTTCTGCTTCTATTTGGACTTTGCTTAGTGGGTTAAACTGCAGCTCCGTCTAAGGCCGCGTGCTTAGAGCTTCTTGTACCAGTACAGATAGTGCTCGCCATCCTCGACCATTAGCTCGTCCACACCTAAAGGAGAGAGAGAGAGAGAGAAAGATTATGGATAAAGTCTAAAAAAAAAATCAATAAAGTATTTAATTAGAACAATCCAATCCTTTACCAACTTTAATTTTTAAGATCTTTGTCTTACCTAAATCCAACTGTTATAACAGTATAACAGTTATAACCGTTGAAAAATTATAACAGTTATAATAATTATAACAGTATAACAGTTTTATTTAATGAAAGTAATGTGAATGTAAACTTACCAACAGGCGCAATAAGCTGATTCCCGGGCGTGTTGTTGGGATCGGGCAGCTCTGGCAGCCGATAGAGTAGCCAGTAGTGATACCTGCAACATGATATATTTCCATTATAATCCGGTGCTTAGTTAGCGAAGATGTATATAAAGGTACTCACCCTCGCGGCTCCTCCTTCTTGCCGTACAGAGTGTGGACATAGTGGCCATTGGGCCACTCCCGCGCCTCGAAGATGAATCTGGTAAGTTTTGAGTTAGTTAGTTTAAAAATCTCTCTCTCCTCAGGCACCTTTCCAGGGACTTCCGGCTGAACCTGCTCTTACCTGGGATCCATTTCGGCCGCCTGGGTCATGGCCTTGAAGAAGCTGGTGTTCTTGGGCGAGACGAGCGACAGGGAGAAGGCCTCGGTCACATTGGAGCCCACCCAGAGCGTGTACGTGTAGGAGATGTTCTTGGCGTCCGATTCCTCGGCGGAGGAGCTCAACCCGAAGGGCACCGCCAGCTTGGGTTCGCCGTTCTCTGCAAGAGTAAATTATGAGCCTTAGAAAGCTTTCTTGGAAGCAGAGGGAATGGAGTGTGGATACTCACCCGTGGGATCACTGCTCTCGCGTATCACATGGTCGCATTGCAGCGCCCGCACAGCGCCCAATCCCTTCCAGCCCAGGGCCAGGATAATGTCCGCCGTTAGGCCCACACCGATATCGGGCTCCTGGCCATCCTGCAGCGGCTCCTCGCTCCAGCCGCCGTCCGCCCGCTGCCGGCTGAGGATGTAGCGCGAGGCGGCGGTGCGGTTCCAGTGGCCAGCTGGATCGTATTCCAGATCCTGCAGTGCCTGCATGGCCAGGGCCGTGCTGCGCAGCGATCCGAAGCTGCCGCGCTGATCCTGCAGACTGGCCAAGCCCCGCGCCGGCCGACGGACGAAGTGCTGCAGATGCCGATGGCGGTGGTCGGTGACGATGCAGCGCAGCGCCAGGATGACCATCGCAATGGCATCGACACTCTGATCCGTCACGCCGCTGGCGATGTCCAGGAGGCGCCGGATCTGGCGCTTCCGGACATGCGCCGCCGAGCTGCAGGCCGAGAGCGTGGTCAGCGCGAACTCAATGTCCTGGGCCGGCTCATGGTGCTGCAGCGTGGCGACCAGATCGTGGCCATGAAAGTGCTTCGGGTCCTTGCACAGCGATCCCAAAGCGAGAACATAGCGAGCCAGCTTGTCCAGATCCAGCGGCTTGGGCAGCGTGTGATGACGGTCCAGCATGGCCAGTATCTCGATCTCCATCTCCTTCACCGACAGCGTGTCCTCCAGCTCCTGGATCACCTGCACATGTCCGTCCACGCTATCGTTGGGATCCCGGCCGCCGGACAGCTCCTTGGCCAGTATCACCACATGGGTGTCGTTGCCCCAGCCATAGTCCGAGGCCCGCTTCTCCTTCAGCCAGTCCAGGGCTCGCAGGATGGCCTCCTGTTCGCCCTTCGTGGGCGGTGCCTGGCCAATGGTCTGATGCTCGGGCGGCGTGCTGCCATTGATGGCCGTGGGCGTGGCCAGGACGAGGTCATCCTGGGGAACTGCTCCGCCTCCGGCTCCTGTTCCCACAGTCACCATAGTTGTGGTGGAGATAGGATTGCTGCTGCCGTTCAGGATGCTCATGTTGCTGCTGCTGCTGGAGCTGGAGCCAGTCGGGCTCATGTGGCCACTGTTGCTAGTGTTGCTGCTTGTGGTCTGCTCATCGCTGGCATCGTTGAAGGTGGCTCCCAGGTTGCCAAGGCCCCCCAGGCTGCCCAGGTTGCTCTGGCTGCTCGCATTGCTGCTGTTGCTGCTGCTGCTCACCCCCTGGGAGCTGCTGGGGTTGTCGTAGTCGCCGAGTGGCTTCTCCGGCACCGAGGACACCGGGCTGTCGGTGATGGGTACCACTGCCGCCGAGGACGAGGGCAGCGCCGCCGCCAGCGTCACGTTCTCCGCCGCAAGCGAAGAGGAGCGATCCGCTCCAGAAATGTCTGAGCCGAAAATAAAGAGTAGAAGCAGGAGCAGCGACGGAGGCGGTGGCAGCGACGACAGCGAGAACATCCTGGCCGGAATTCTGAAAGGTAAGATAAGGTCTTATTAATTATTGTTTAATATCGATGTTATCGAAAATATCGACTTGATATTGTAACATTTATCGGCTTTAGTGGGCTCCATAAAGTATTGCTTAAATACAGGACTTTCTCTACAACAAATCGAGTATCAAATGCCTCAAGGATGTATAAAATTAAATAAAAAGCAAAGAATAATATTATCGATAAAGATTCCCCTGATATTATCGAAAATATATTGAGTTTATCAGTTTTAGTGGGATTTTTCATAAAGTATCTTCTAAATACAGGACTCTATAACAAAATTCAGTAAAAAGCAAAAAATAATATTATCGATAAAGATTTCCTTGATAACATTTATCGATTTTATCGGGCTTTTTAATAAAGTATCCCTGAAATAATAATATTATCGATATAGGTGTCCCTGATAATATCGAAAATATATCGACTTGACAGGCAACCTTTATCGGAAACAAGGAATGTGTGTGTGCGGGGGGGCGCAGGATGCAAAGGATGAGCACAAAGAGGCGACAACAGACAAGAGGCGTTGCCTTGAACTGAATTTTGCAGCTCAGCTCGGCTCACGTCATGCAACTTATCGATAATTGCGATCGATAAGCGACGACAACACCTTGTCCTGCCCCCCCCCACACACAGGTCCTTAAAAGCCCCCGCCCCCCTTCCGACAGCCGCAACACTTAGTCATCAAATCAAATAAATGCAACAGCAACAAAGAGTCCATGTCCGTGTCCGAGTCCTTCGTGGTGCCTGCTGTTGCTGTTGCTTTGGTGTTGGGGTAGTTCCTGCGGCGAACGGTAAGTGGCGGGTGGGGGGTGGGGGCGTGGCAGGACCCGTTCAATTGCCTTTGACAATATAGACTTCATTGCGGGGACACAGAGACACAAAGACAGAAAGCCACAGGACACAACACAAACAACACACACGTCGTCGTCGGGGGGGCTTACATAATAATAATACGGGCGACAACAAAGCTCCAGCTGCCGCTAAAGGATATTGCTCCAATGCCGATTGATGTCCTGGAGAATCGCTCTCTCTATATACTATATATTTATATATATATACACGCCAAATGCCGATGTGCGTAATCCGAAGCTCAGACCGTATTTTCGCTTTTCTTTGTTCGATTTTGCGACCAATTAATTCCGGCTACAGGACACTCAAAGGAATATTCTCGGGTTATTTTCGGACTTGATTTTTGGCAATTCCTGGGCGCTTTTGCCACCGTTTTCTGTGCGAACTGCAAACTTTGTGTGGGGTCTTTTTTTTTTTTTTTTTTGATCCAGCATTTGCTGCAAAGNTTTTTTGGTAATTTTTCGACGACAACGACGACGACGGTCGAAACGGGGAAAACGTGACTGGGCACACGGTGCTGCCACTGCGCTGGGAACAGGTGAGGCCAGGATATGCGCGCAGGCTGGCAACGCTCTTTGGCTCTCAATTGGATTTTGATTTTTGGTTTGAAACAAGGGTAGAGCTCGGGTGCTCGGTTGCGCCGTCAGGTGGCGCTGTGCTTGTTGCAGCTGTGAGGCAAGAACAGGGTTGTTATGTTTGGCAGTAGTTTGAATTTTGAGCGCGAAATGCTTATTACAGGGATAAGCTGCTTAAATTAACAATAAGTTTAGGGTTTTGAATTTTAGTTTGCTAAAAAATATCAATTTTGGTTTTTAAATTTTATGTAAAAAAATATTTGTAATTTGTTTTATTTATATCTATATTTAATCTTTTGAAAGAGAAGAGAGTAAGAATAAAATCGCGCTACCGATTGATTGGAATTAAATGTCGTTCTATTGTTGATTTAAAATTAAATTTTAAGATTTACTTTTTGGGATTTTTGAAATAAAGTATACCATGAGATTAAATTAAATATTTTAATTGCTCTATAAATATTTATAATTTGTAATTGCCACTTATAAAAAGTCCTTTTAATATGCACATTTCTAAAATAATAAAAGGTATCCAATATTAACACAATTATTTTAATTACCTAATTTTTTAATGTTAACTTTTATCTTGAAATAATATTTATTTCATTATTTAAGTAATTTACTTTTTAATAAATACACCAATAACAGTTTTTCAAAACTAAGGGTAAGCATAAAACACAGCTTCATTAATTTTAATTTTAATTGTCAGATTCAGGCTTTCAGAGCATGAATTTAAATTTAAATTAAAACATTACCTGCATATTTTAGAGACCTGAATAATTAAGAAATAAATAATAGTTAAAAACCAAAAGAAAAGTACATAACTTTCGATTTTCCCGGCTTGAATATGATAATAAGAAATAAATAATAATGAAGAAATAAATAAATAATAATAATAAAAGGAAAGTATATAATTTCTGATTTTCCTCGCTTAAAATTCCTTTTAAAAAACCATAAAAATGCCCCCGAACTAAGGGCTCTGTCTGTTTCTGTTTCTGCCCAGGATTGAGGGATTGAGGGTGACATGTTGTCCATCAGCCAGTGCCAGAGCCAGTCAGTGAGGGATTCCTGGACTAGCTGAAAAATATGTAATCCGATATAGTTATGTGCCGGCCGCAAAAGCCGACAATCACAAATGCCGCCGACGACGACCGACGACCGACCGCCGACCGCCAACTGTCGACGCCAAATGGTCGCCGCTCCTGCTCCCTGTGCCCTGTTCCCTGTCCCCTTATGGCTGCTGCTGTTATCCTGATTCCTGATTCCTGATCCGACTCCGACTCCGCTGCGACTCCGATGATTGCCTATCGTTTTCGCCAGCGCTTTTTGGCGAGCAATTAAAAGAACAAGGGCATCCCGTATCGGTTACCTTTTTTGCCCAAATGAAATCTATATGGGGAATCCGAGAATCCGCATCTGAATCGGAATCGGGAGCAGGAGCAGGAGCAGGAGCGGCAGCGACAGCAAACAAAGGAAGGAAGTCCGCGAGTCCTGCGACGAATCCATTGTGCAGTTATGACAGGCGTCCCCCTCTTATGCCGGCATTTTGTTGTGTGTGCCTGCCCAGATATCCTCCTCAGTTCTTGCTAAGTCAGAGGCCACAGACTCGAGGGAAAAAGGTTAGCAATTGGCAGAGGAATTGGAGGTAATTTCGGGTTTATTTTCAAGATTTTAGGCACTACTTTTCAACTACCTTCTCCTTGAAGAAAATTTATTTTTGCAGATTATTTTAATTTTTTAAAACATATAATTATTTAATTTCTGCTTGAGATACAGGAATTTCTCCTTGGGTGTGCTTGGCTTTATACCTCAAAGAGCGTCGGCCACTTCAAAGCATCGAGGAGGCCCTGAGCTTTTGTCAAATTATTCGGACGGCTGAGGAGCTGAGTCCTCGCTCCTTACTCCTTACTTCTTTTCCAATCCCTTTCCCGCATACCTTAACCCGAAAACTTCTGCGGGATCCCCCTGGCGAGCGGGCGACTTTCTGAATGAGCGACAGCTGGCGCAACACCTTGTGCCCTCGATGTCCTTTCGAAGGGAGAGGAGAAGGTCCTACCTCGTCCCACGCACAATTGCTTTCTTGGGCTCTTAGTCCTGTAATCCTAAGACAACTCTTTCGTGTCCCTTGACTATCTAAAAGCGGCAATCGCAGCAGCTACTTAGCTTCTCGGCTTAGTTTTAATCGCTAGATGGGAGATCTCTAGAGATCCCTGAGAGCGTATCCCTAGCAATTGTCTGTTTCCGCCGAAGCCGCCGCCGCAGGACTCAAGGAGGCTGCACCTTCCAATCGCGATCCTGGGATCTCAAAATGGGAAATAAAGAAATCGAAATCGAGGCGAGGCGAGGCGAGGGAGTGATCCCCGGCTAAGGATCCCTGCGCAATATTTGGCAACCCAATTACTTTGTTTGCTTAGCCGACAAACTGTTTATTCAAGAGGATCCAGCGATCCTCTTCCCGAACAATAGAGCCACACAGCCTTGAGCTATTATCCTTGAAACTTCACGTTTTGCGCAATCGAAACAATTGTTTTGTTTCTTGTTTTTTGTTGTTTTTTCCGGGGGCGCAACTGCAGTTTTTCCTCTCGGAGATCTCCATCTAAAATCTAGATCGAGATGGAAATGGAAATGTGTAAATGGAAAGGCAGCAGTTGTAATTGATTTCAATTCAAACCGAAGTAGACAGAAGACAGCAGGATGAGCGCTGATAAAAAGTGCACACAGAGGAGATGTGAGGTACCCTACAAAGGAAACGCACAAAAAATTAAATAAAGGAAATTCCTCGCTTGATTTGAATGGATTGCACCCTGCGTGGCTTGGCTCAGTTTTTTTGTTGGTTTATTCCCTCTTGCATAGCTTACATAACCTTGCAAATGAAAAGATAAACATATAAAGGATGCTATTTCAACATTAGTCATGGCTTGCAGTTTAATTTTGGTCAAAAACATATCCTGTTTTCTTAGGGCTTTCCTTGGATTTGAACAGAAATTTAAATAAAACGTCTTTGGGCTTAACTTTATTAAATTAAACATTGACAGGATATCTTTATTCTTTATTTATTTATTATTTTAATACTCAACCTTTATTATATATTTGAGTTACTTAATTTTGTAGCAATTCTAAAGAGATATGTACATCTGCTACAGACTTAAAACGCTTTTTTATTTCTGTAAAATGTTTAGAAAGTTTTTGGCCAAATTAATATATTTTCCACATTTTTTAACACTTTAAGTTGAGTTTTTTCTGATCTAAAAAAATGTTCACCTTTAAGTATAATGTATAATGTATATATAAGTATATATTTATAGGTACTTATTGCTTTCAGATATTTATTATAATTAATGTTATAACCACAAAATATTTCTTTTGTATTATTTTGTATTATATATATTTTCTGTATTCAAATTTATCTCTGCATCACTTAATATTATAAGAAATCTATAAGTGTATTATTTTATTATTTTTCTTTAGCTTTCTTTAATGCAATTTAATAAAGATTTCTAATCATTTTCAAAGTCCGACCGTTTCTCTCATTCATTTTTTCAGTAAACCCTCAAAATGTGGTATTTACTTTCAATTGTTCGCACTCCGCGTGAATTTCCCCAGAGATCTTGAAGTGCTTTTCCCCGGCGGATTGGCGTCACCAACCCGGCCCGAGTTTACTGAGAATACCGAAGAGCGGAGCATTTTCCGGGGCGGTTTTCCACCTGACAAGGACAAGGGGGAAATCTCATTAAATGAAATCCGATGATTCCGCCGATTCCACATCCAGCTGACCCATCAATAGACCACTGCATCAACTTTATTTACGTGCCAGGCGATACGGGGAGAGGTCCTGGCAGAGAGAGACACAGGAAAAGTTCAAAGGGAAAGCCCGGTGAAAACCCACGCGGCCGTATCTTATATTTCAACTTCTTTTTCCTCTTATTTCGTTTTTTTTTTTTTTTGTTTTGGCAGAATGGAACCCGGACACGGTCACGGGCCAGCCAGAGGGCTGGGCTAAGGACGAAGGGCGAAGGACGAAGGACGAAGAAGGAGGAGGCCTTTTTTGGGTTGTCATAGCAACGCAGCTAACGCGTCACTTTACGTGTCGAATCCGGGTGTTGGCAGCCATATTTGCTCTTATAGCGCTTTACTTTGCCTCGCTTTTTGCCATCGGAACGGAAGAACCCTCCCTTATGTACTCCATGGGCTTATATATATGTATCGGTATAGGTATAGCAACCCCCTGCATATAGACTGTACATCCCGTATTTGTGTCTGTGTCTCCTGGGGTGGCTAAGGACCTCCTCCTGCCCGGTCCTGCTGCTGCTGCTCCGGCTGTCCTCTGCCTCATTTTGGCCACGGAGGAGGCCATGGAGACCCAGAATTTTGGGCACACAGGGAGCAAAGGATCGAGAATATCCCAATTAAATTCGGGATATCGGAACTGAGAGGCTGAATATTTATAAAAAAGGGAATTCATTTACAGAAATCCCTAGAAATCATATTTTTTCTTTAAATATCTAACGATTAAATACTTTTAAGCCAAATTTTTATATATATTATATATTTTCTTATGAGTTTTCAAAGGTTTTCCTATTTTAATCTTAATTAAATCCAGGATATCTGAGTTAATTCCATCTGAAAACCTACATTTCCCACTTATTTTATTTTATTAAATATATTTTTCAAATAATTAAATACTTTTAAGGGAAAATATATATTTTCTTTAATTATAATACTATATTAGTTGTCAGAAAAATACTTTCTTTTTTTTTAAATTAAATTCAGGATATATGATTTATTTCAAGCTGCAAATCTAGTTTTCCTTCTTATTTTATTTTATCTAAAATATTTATCAAATTATTTAATCCTTTTAATGAGAATATATTTATTTTTCTTAGCTAAAATATTATATTTCTTGCTTAAAAGATTACATTCTTTCAACTTACTAAGGTACTTTCCGTTTATCTCCTTCTTTTTCCAGTGCATCCGCCTCCGACGGCAAGTCGCTCTTTTTTTCGGTGTCCTGTCATCTGCTGTCCTATCGCCCTGTCGTCCTGTCGTCCTGTCGCCCACGTCCCCCAGAGTACCAGCTTCTGCTCCTGCTTCCCCATCCACCATTGGGAGCCTTCAGGTGTTGTTGTGCTCACCTGTCCGCAGCTCCTGCCGCCCTTGTAATATATTTGCGAGTCCTTTTTCCTTTATTTTTTTTTTTTTGCTTTTTTGGGTAGAAGCTCCTGGTACATGGGATGCCTTATGTACGGCAGCTGGATGATGATGTGGTGTCCCCCGGTGTCACAGTGTTCCTGGCTCCAACACATTCCTCGTGTCCCCGTGTCCCCGTGTCCTCGGTGCGGCCGTGTCCTTGTTGTCCTTGCTGGTGCCGTTGTTGTCCTGCTCCTGCGACAGGCTCGCCTCGCTATCTATTTGTGTTTGTTTGCCTTTACCTTTGCCTGCTCCATTTTCCATTTTCCATTTCTCCTTGCTCGTTTTTCCTTTTTCGTTTTCCATTTTTCGTTCTCCATCTGTTTGTTGGCGATTTTTTTACGCTGGTATTTTCGGTTTTCGGTTCGAGATACCATTTTTTAATATGCCGGCGAACCCTTGGGAGGGGCTAGGTGGGGCCAGAAACTTTAAAGGAACTCCTGATGGGCCGGGCACAAAAAAAAAGAAAGAAAATAAAGTCATTTGAAAGCCATTTAGAGACGTCAAGTAAATATATGATTTTTCCTGCGAAAAGTCCATTTCAATTCATTTAACTTTATATAATTTAGTTGATATAAATTGGAGAGGCATTTGGAATGCGATTTAAATACTATTTGTACTTGAAAGTTAGATTTTTAAATATTTAATTGTGTTTATTTATATGTTTTCACACCTTTTTATATAGTTAGCAACATTAATATGACTTTGATTCCCCTTCATCATTTTTTTAAGCTATATCTAAGTACAATAAACTGCTTTATTTTGAATTCCTCTACAGAAAAATGCAATTACAAGTTTTTCTTTCGATATATAGTTAATTCTGTATTATTTATTATTATTATTATTATTATTATTTTTCAAAACTTGTATTAGAAGTTAATTCCCTTTCCATATAATTTTTAAACATTTTAAATCTAGCAAAGGCTGTTCCCTGATTTCCTCAGCGCTTTTTCCACCAATTATCCTGGCTTAATTCCGAAAATTGCTAATTGCCTCGCCCCTCTTTCGCAAGCAAAGCAAGCTAAACCCCTTTGCTAAAACCAAAACGCAATCCTTGGTCATTAAACAGTTTGCATTGAGGACCTAAGCCGTCAAGCGCCAATTGCAACAGCTTGTCAACCGCAAGGACATCACATCCCAGCCTCCCCCTCTCTCTCTTCGGGGAACCACAAGGCTAATCAGCGTTGCATTTGACTTTTCTGCTTCGTTGAAATGGTTTTAATAAAGTGCAAAATGTCATTTCTAGCCAGTGGAAAGTAGAAAGTAGTAAGGGGGTTTTTGTTGTTTTTTTTTTTTTGATAAGGTGCAGCGGGTAGAAATCTTTTGTTTTGGCTGCCACTCGAGGAAATGAGCACGCCGAGGTCGAGGACTCACAAAAGGGGAACCCCCTTGACAGCCCCATCCCCATCCCCATCCCCATCCCCAGCAACAACAAGAAACATCAATGGTACTCACACATTTCTAGCAACTGAACTGCGGCCTCCTACCTCCTACCTCCTTCGTCCTGATTTTCTTTATTTTTTCCGCAATACCTCTGAGAAGAGTTCTGGGACTTGAGGTGAGTATGGGCTTGTTTATGTCACCTTATTTATCTTTAAGGATATGCTTTTGATCTGTGATTATTTATTAATTTATTATATTTAAATGTAGCTTTAAGAAAATTAAAAATATCGCAGAGAAAGCAAAGATTCCTAGAACATTAATCATTAAATTTAATATTTGTGATGTCTGTGAAGGAATCAGGTTTAGAAACCATTTTAAAATTAAAATAAATAACTAAAATATTTATTTATTTGTTCTGTGATTATTTATTTATTTTATTTTATTTAAATGTAGCCTTAAAAAAATTAAAAATATCACAGAGAAAGCAAAGATTCATTGGGTTTAAATGTTATACAAGTCATTAATTTCTATTATTTGTGATGTCTAAGAAGGAATCAGGTTTAGAAACCATTTTAAAATGGAAATAAGTATTGAATTTATTTTTTTATTTATCTAAACCTATCAAATAGTGTTAAACTAAGAGCTAAGGATGGATTTACAGCCATAGCAACTTAGGAATTTGTCTTGAAAAAATGATAAACTTAAAGAAAACGAACAAAGTCTTCTATCTTGCAATTTTCTAGGCATATGCCTGCCCAAAAAACTAACTAAATGAATATTTGTACTTTACGTATTCTTTATTGAGATTTCTAGTGAATAAAATGATATTTTCTTTATTATTTTGAGGGTTTTAATATATAGGTAATATACAAAAATATTCTACAAATTTATTAACAAAACAACACAATAAAACCTTGTTTGATTTTTATGTTTTTTGCTTAAATTCAGAAGTTACTTCTCTGATTTTCAGCCAGGATATGACCCAGTCCATCTCCAACTGGATATCTTTCTCTGACTCCCCAATTACCCCTGTTTCTACTCATTTTCTGTGTTCTTTCAAACCGCAATCCGTCATATTGGCACATGTCCTTTGAATGGATAACCCAAGGACCCCAGCACTTCCCTCTTCTTTCTATTTTTTCCTGTAATTATGTGACTTGCAGAGGAGCACAGCCCGAAGAGAATATGTGCAGAAAAGAATGATGAGCTGTGTGTGTGTGTGTGTGCAGGCCACGCCTCTCTTTCCGCCTAAGCAGTGTCCCTATGACATATCCTGCCGCCACCCCCTTCAGGACCCCATCAACTCGACAGTTATTAAGCTAACGACGTTGAAAGGCTTTTTGTGATAAGGCCACTAAGGATGTCACTGCCACTCCTCGGCACACACTGGCAATGAGGTCCTGGCAATGCAGTCACCTTATGTAATCAAGGAAAAAATCAAAGGAAAAAAATAATGAAAAATTAAGCCAAAATCCTAGACATACCGAAAATTATAACTTAATAATTATTGATATTAAGGCGATCCCTGGCTCTCCCTTGGCCTGCTCTCGACTGGCTTTTTAATTCCACTTATTGCAACCCGGACATTCCTCGATGCCACGCCCCTGGCGAGCCCATCCCCGTGTCCGGGTTCCGCCCCCCTTTGGCCTAACCATAACCCTTGAACCCATCGGCACTCGAGTCGTGCAAATCCAAACGGAAATATGCGCAAATTAAGCCGTTTGTTATTTGCGGAAATTATAAAACGCGTCAAGTGCGCCAAAGCCAAACCAAGTCAAACCCCACCTGAGCCACCTTTTTTGCGCAGCCCCCCTTGGCCACCTCTTTTACCACGATTTACCCCCCCCAACAGCCGGCGCCCGTGCGGCTCATTACAAATCTGAGGCAGCAGCAACCCTTGGCAGCGGCTAAAAAGGCAAATGGCAGGCAGTCGCCGGCTGAGGCAGGAGACGATGACGATGACGATGACGGCAACAAATAAATAAAACAGCCGACAGCCCCCCTCTGCACATTTCCCATTTTTCCCGCCGCCCCTGCCCCACCCTGCGATGGCAACTGGTGGCCCAGTCAATGCAAGAAAATGTCATGAATGCGATTTGTTGACAGAGCAAGAGCGGCGACGACGACGAGCAGAGAGAGGGAGGAAAGTACACTCGAAAAATAGGTTCTTTAATTATGTTACTATCGGTTAAAAAATCTTTATCAAAAAGGTATCTTAGGCTCTGCGAAAATGTTATTAAAAGCTATTAAGAATTCGGGTTTAAACATTCAGGAAAGTTTTGAAATAATTACTCGTTAATATTACTCGTTAGTATTGTTCTTTATTATATTATTATCTTTATTTTTGATATAATTACTCGTTAATATTACTCGTTAGTATTGTTCTTTATTATATTATTATCTTTATTATTTATTGATTCTCTTCGCTATTAAAAGATCATTTTTACTCTTACTCGTTAGTATTGTTCTTTATTTCAAGTCTCTTATGTGTCTTACTCGTTAGTATTACTCGGAAAGAATACTTTGTAATATTACTCTTTGGAATTTCTCTTTAGTATAATCTGTTCGTATAACTCGTTATAATTTCTTTTTAGTTTTACTCGTTAATCTTACTCATTAATATATCTCTTAAGTATACATCTTTGGCATTGCTATACCGCACTACTCTTTAGTTTTAATCAATAGAATTACTCTTATTACTATTAGTCTCTTATTCCTTATTAGTATTACTCATTAATATAACTCTCTATTCCTTACTCGGTGATTATACTTTGTAATGTTAGTCCTTCGTATACTCGTATACTGATAATTTATCTTTATATATTAATAATAATATAATATTATCATTAATTTTACTCAATAGCATTACTCTTTTTTAAGAATGACTCGTTAGTATTAGTCTCTTATTCCATATTAGTATTACTCTTTAATATTACTCTCTATTCCTTACTCGTTGATTATACTCTGTAATGTTAGTCTTTCGTATACTCGTTGGTATTAGTAGCGAGTAGTTTTGTTAGGAATCACTCCTGCGAATTTCTTTTTATAGTTTAACATTAATTTTACTTGATAGCATTACTCTTTTTTATTTATTTTGGAATTAGTTGTTAGTAGTACTGGTTAGTATTGCATAATTCAAGTTTTCACAATGCTTTCTTTTAAACATCCTCTCAAAAGTGATATAGAACTGCAATTTTTTGAACAGAGAATCTCCTATATTTGTATTATTATTATTTTTCGCTTAGTGCATGAAAAGAGCGCTTGAATGCATGCGAATGACTGGCGGGATCCCGGATCGAGGGAGGCCTTTTGGAGTGACTCCTGGCTAAGATGGCTGCCGTTCGCGAAAGGGGCTGCCAAGGGGAGGCAGGCTGTGTGCAAGCACTCAGCACTCTGCACTCGTCACTCGCTACTCGTACTTGAGCGGCAATGCAGCGCCATGCAATTTTTACAAGCTTCAATACCTAGACGAGGCCATCGCAACGTCGCATCATCCAAACAGCCAAACAAGCCAGCCAACAACCCCCACAACAAGCCCATCCAGAGCTGGGGAACAGTGTCCTGTCAAGGGCTCAACGGGGTCTAAATTCTATAAAAAAAAATATAGAATAAATAAAATATAGTTTAGAGTATAAATAAATTAAAGAAGAACTCAAAGTTAAAGGATTATTAATAGTAGAATGTTTAATAATTTCCCTAGCATTATTCCATGTTTAATCTTTGAACTTGAAAACTAATTAACAGAAACCTGTCTTTCCGAGTAGAACAAATTAAATAAATGCCAGATTTTCCTTGTCAATTGCAGGACACTGTGCCTGTCTCAGTTAGGCCCCAACTCGGGGCCCGACACCCCGAATCCTTCCCGCTCTCGCCAGTCCCTTCTTGACTTGTGTTTGACTTGCATTTAGCGCAGACGACGATGGAGAAGCCTGCTCCGCCCTGCCCAGCCAGGGAGTAGCAGCATTTCATCATATTTGCAGATTGGCTGGCGGGGGTTAAGGGGGTTAAGGGTGAAAAAGTGGCATGGGAGGGAGGCTGTATCTTTGGCAGTGCATGCAAATGCCATGTTGATTTGATTTTGCCAATAAAGTAAGCTGTCACAGTCAGCACTTTTGCAGGCCCTGGATATGCCCGCCTGGTCGCTGGCATTGCCAATGCTTTTGTTGTCCCATTTGGCCAGGATCAAGACCAGGGCCCATTGTTGACTTTAGGCTCGTTCTTCAGATCAAACCCCGACCACGGCTGATTATGGCGCAATTTTCTAAGTGCTGCGGCGCAAAAATCTCCAAACGGCAGACGGCGTGGGGTTAGCTCAAGGATTGGCTGGAGTGGAAGGATTATGCCAGCCAGCCATGCACGGGGGGAAATTAATAAAAATTTGATAACGAAACATATAGGATATAAGAAAATGAATATTAAGGGATTAAATTATATTAAACATTACATTTAGAGTTTATGTAATCAAGCAAATTCTGGATAATATTTAGAGCCATACAAACCAAGTTAAAGTTCCTAGGAAACCCCCAGGACATGGGAGATTTTCGCTCTCTGCACTTCTGGTCCTGCTGCCTGCTATTTGAGCGTCACTAATTGGGCGCTGGCTAAAGTTGCAAATAGTTTGTCCCTGTCTCGATTGCGGTCCTTGGTCCTGCCAGTGCTAGTGCCATTGCCAGTGGCCTCCCCCCAAAACCGGACAATGGACAGCTCATTAGGAGCGAGCTGGCACTGGAGACATCCGACATCCGAGACAACCAAACAAGGATTTGGATTTGGCTTTGGATGGGGATTTCCAGGGGATGGGGCTTCGTCCATCCATGATTGTAATGCAACTCGTCGAGTGCCAATTATATCGCAGATATCGATGGCATCGATGCCAGTATTTGACCTCGCCCATTATTATTTCGCTGGACTTGGCACCGAATTCGGTTGGCGATTCTAATTGGTCATCGAATAGCCCACGAACTGTAAACATATATATATTGGTATATATTAATTTGCACGAGCCAGGTCCAAAATTCCGCACTGTAAGAATTCCCTTAATTTGTTAATTAATTTTGACACGAATCGAACTGGGATCTCGCTGGCCTCGATATTAATTACGGCCAATAAGAATTTTGATTGAGTTATGCGTAATTAGCATTTAGTGCCTATGTAGGTGTCATTTTGGGCGTAGTTAATATAGTTTATTTAGTATTTGGTTTAGAAATTAGGCAAGGCCTCGATGGGGCTTGGATTTAAATAGGTTAAGTTACTTTATTTGGTATTAATAAGACATTAATTAATTGTAATTTATTTCTATAAATATTATATTAAGGTCTTGTTCAAATTTAACTTTGAAAAAAACCCTATGGGAGTAAGTATTATATTAAAAATTTGATATTAAAAATTATCTGGGCTAGGAACATTTCTTTTATGAATTCCTAAAGGTTTATTAAAGGCTCCAGCTCTTGTTTATAATTTTGAATTAAATTTTAACTTATGTTAAGCTATTAATTACATTTAATTCCTTTAAATAAATACTATTTCAAGTTCTTCCATTGATTTGACCATGAAAACATCACTATAACAGTTAGTTTTATATTAAAAATTCGATTTATTGGTTAAAAACTCGTGTTACTTGAATTCCTGAAGGTTTATTTAGGGTTCCAGCTCTGATATATATTTGTTATTTTAGTTTTAACTTATTTTAAAGCTGTTTTAAGCAAGATAAATTCCTAAAATGAATTAATAAATATTATTTCAAGTTCCTGCATTGATTTGACTATGAAAAGTCCTTATAACAGCTAGTTTTATATTAAAAATCGTATATTATAGTTAAGCTACGTTATAAACTTATTTTTCCTTAATTTCTGAAGCTTTTTTAAGGCCCCAGTTCTTTTATATTTTCTTTCTTTTATATAACTTAATTATAACTTATTTGAAAGCGCTTTAAAGTTTAAACAAGATAAATTCCAAACTAATCAAGTGAAATGCAATTGCTCCGAGCTCCATAAAGTTGAGGGCGAAACTCTCACTTGAATTAACAGACGCACGTAGCGTGGCAATTATGGCATGTATAAATAAAGCTCTGTAGCCTGCCTCCCCCTCCCCCTCCCCGAACTGGCAAGGACAGGACGCATCCTGTTAGAAAGTCAGTTGTCGGAAAGCCAGAGCCAGAGTTGCCAGAGTTGTGCCGGCATCAGGAAGTGCCATCAAATATTGATGGCGCCTCTTTTAAAATTTGTCTTAAGCACCGGAAATACAAATGCTCCGACCCCGGCCTCCGCCTCCGCCTCCGCCTCACCATCATGTGGGTCCAGTTTGCTGTCCGGCGGAGTACATTCAATATGCATGAGCCAACGGACAACGGACAGCGGACAGCGGACAGGTACAGTCACCGCTCGACCTGTTAGTTCCGTGTTACACAAAACCCAAACCAAACCAAGCCCAGAGCCCCGCCCGCTTTCCACTTATCCGACTGTCACTTGCATGTCTCAGTTAACTTCAGTTCCGCCATCCGGAATACGGAATGCGGAATACGGAATACGGAGTACGGAGTACGGAATCCAGAATCCAGAATCCAGAATCCGGGAATCCTGAAGCCACCTCCTCCTCCTCCTCCTCCTCTGACTGCCCCCCGCTGTAAATGCCACTTTCAAGCTCAAAGTATATCCCAATTTTGGTGCCCAAATCAGCGCATTGTGTGAATGTAAATGAAACGTCTCATTTCCGCTATGGCCACCACCTTGCCCAGGCCACCACCCTTGGGCGAGCCACCCGAGCCACCCCCGAGCCGCCACCCCAAGGTCCTGCCACCCGCTTTTCGCTGTGTTGTGTGCAAACAACCACCGCCAACAACATTGGCGGCAAAATAAGAGATGAAATGCGGAAAACTCACAACTTACACGACTTTCAAATACCCGGTACTTGACTCTTCGAAGGGGTTTACTTTTTTTGTATTTAATAAATTATATTTTGGGGTGTTACAAGGTTGAAAAAGGCTAAAAAGGATATAAAAGTCTCTAATAATTTGGGATAATGAATATACATGATAAAGTTAGTAAATAATATAAAATAAAATTAGAAACATGTGTTTAAAGTAATAGTATTTATTAATTATTCATTTAATTTAATAAGCAAGTACTTGGCCTGGATGTAGAAATCTTATGAATGGTAGTTAGCTTTATTCATCATCATCCATTGAACTTAAACTTAAATTGACATACTTAGCAATAATAAATAAGCTTTAATTCATCAATAATTGTAATTTATTTTATTTCGAATTTAAAGATAAAAGTTTGACTGTAATTTTCATAATTTTTAAGGATAAAAGTGTGAGTGACATTTTCTGAATTTAAGCATAATCATGGGACTGTACTTTCCATATTTTTAACGTTAAAAGTGTGACTGTATATTCATGCATTCTAAAAGTGTGCATTCTATCTTTTTAAGGTTAAAAGTGCGATTGTAGTTTCCAATTTGTTTAAGGTTAAGAGTGTTATTGTACTTTCCATTTTAAAAGTGTGTTTGTAAGTTACATCTAATTTGATTAAGCTTAAAAGTGTGACTGTATATTCCTGCGTTTTAAAAGTGTGACTGTACTTTCCATTTTAAAAGTGTGACTGCACTTCCCAATATATTTTGATTTGAATTCCCTTAACTTTCCAGTGCCAATTAAGCCTGCATTGTTTGAATAAAAATATTGTAATAAAAAGTATATAAATTATACAATATAGTTTACTAAGAATTAATGTAATAAATAGTATAGAAATTACACCCATATACCCGGTATAAATTTCTTCACGAAGGTGTGCCAAAAGCCGGGCAGTCCTTGGTCCTGTATCCATCCGCATCCGTATCCATGTCCTCGCCCGTGTCCGTGTCCGTGTCAACCATTCGTGAGGAGGCGCGGGGGAGTCCTTCAGTGGCTGCTGCTCCAAACATCTTATTGTCGGGATGTGTATACGTATGTGCCTATATCTGGTATCTGGTATCTGGCGTGAGGGTATCCATGGAGCGTGTGTCCTTACATACAAATATATATATATTCCAAATATATATACATATATATATATATATACTCGCACCCAGAGAAGTTCTTCATCGGCTTCAGCGTCCACAACGCGCACACCGCACCGCCTCCGGATGTGAGTTATTAAATTGAAGAATTTGCGCCCCGCATTCCCATTGTGCGACCGGGGCCCCAGGACCTTCACGCCCCCCTCCCCGCCACGGATTCATCCCCGGACACACAGCCTTTACTTTGTGTTTGTGTGTGTGTGTGTGTGTGTTTGCGTGGGCTTGAGTGGTGCTTGCGTCAATCTGCGTGAATTTTTGCTCTCTAATTAGAACGCCTCTCCAACAAATACACACAAAGATGCAAAGAGACACGCACACACACACACACACTCCTCTGGAATATATACATATATATGGATACTATATAGAGTGGCTTCCTGGGGCGATATGGTGGTGTCATGGCGATATGGTGGCTAGAGGCTAGAGCCAGTTGTCCATGGAAATGGTAATCAACTCCCCGGACTACGACGAAATTAATTCACAGATTTACGCCTGGCATGAGCTCAAAAAAGGACACTTAACTGAAGATCTAACCCGAGGCCGCTGCCGGGGATTTATTATTATTTTGAGCGGTTTTTTTTTTAGTATTCGGCTTGCTTTTAAAATTATATGTAGACTGCTGTGCTAGTAGAAAGCTTCTACAAGTAATTATTTAGCCTTTAGAACTTGAAATATTTGATAAATAAATTCTAGATGATATACTTTCTTTTAGGGATTAATTTTAGAAAGAACGTTACATTTTAAACTTAGTTTTTAAGCCATAAAGATAGAGTTTTGCCCGGTTTTTGCTAACTTTCATTTTCTGAAATGTAAAAAATGAAGGGTTCATGATCAGGGATTATTCTGATCATTTATGTACTTGTATCATGTATTTATTTATTAATGCTTTAACTAGAAATTGTAAACTCTCAACTTGGTAATCTTAATTGTATTCTTTTAAGGAAAATTTAAAAGGAGAAGGGAAATACTTAATAAAAACCAATGCAAACATGCTTTATTTTGTTACCTGTCATCAAATACCTCCATATCTCCACTTATTGGATGGTAGAGCCCAATAATATGTCTCTTTTTTATTTCATTCGTTATTATTTTCCCCCAATTGGCCACCATTTTGTGTATTTTCTTCGTTTTTGTTACTGCCACCGAGAGGGGGGAGCACTGGGAGACGAAGGACTCCACTCAGTTTCAAAATGGCGGCATTACAACAAAACAATCTTTTCAGCAAACACCAAACAAAGGCAGCAATATCCCGCCGCCGCCGCCGCCGCCCCCACTCATTTCGTCACCCCCCCCCTGCCACGCCCACCACCAGCTCGAGGCTTTGACAAACGCCCCCAAAAAAATATAGCAAAAAGAAAGGAAAGCAACATAAAAATGAAAAAAGGAAAATATAAAAAAGGAGGCAAGAAAAAGGTAGAAAAAAGTATGGGGGGGAAAAGACACTTGCCGAGCTTTTTTCTCACATTCTCTTATCTTGAGCCTAGAGAGAGTGACAGAGATAGAATGGGAGAAAGAGAGAACTTGCAGTTAATTAAAATCGCAACGCTTGGAGCAGCAGAAGAAGCTGCACAAAAAATTACAAAAAAAAAGGGAGAAATATATCCTTGAGAAATGACAAAAACCTTTCTCCAGGCTCTCCTCCTCTTCTTCACTTTTGGATCCATATGTTTTCGATGGGTTTTTGGGGTTGATTTTGGGGTCTGGAGGGGGGAAAGGGTGCTAGAAAAATCGTGTTTAAGGAGCTGAAGATGAAAATGGCTTTCCCACGCAGCTGAAAATTATAATTTGGGTTTAGGAAGTTCATATTTGTAGGTAATTCATTTTATTTTTTAAGAATTATGTTATAATAATGTTTAGAGGTAGAAGTTTTCATAATCTTAAGTTTATAAATATTGTTAAAAATATAACTATTTAGGTTACAGTTAAGGTTTTTTAGTTATTTTAATATAATTTAAGGAATTAATACATTGAAGATTAAATTCTAACATGAAAATTTCATGGGCCTTTAAATACTATTAAAATTCTTATCATTGCCAACTGGTTAAGTGATGTTTAAAGAACTTGGAATACATTTATTTATTAAGTCAGCCATAATATTTCTTAAGAAATATATGTATTAAAATTAAACTAAACTAGAAAAAATAATGCTTTTAAATGTATACCAACTTTTAACTTAAACCTTGCAATATTTACAAATTGTATTAAAACTATTAAAACATTAGTAACTATTAAGACTTTAATCAAACTTTAATCAAAAATAATGAAAGAAACTCATTAAACAAATGTCTATTAATTATCTTGCATTTTAAACTTTGCAATATTTACAAATTGTATTAAAACTATTAAAACATTAGTATCTATTAAGACTTTAATCAAACTTTAATCAAAAATAATGAAAGAAACTCATTAAACAAATTTCTAATAATTATCTTGCATGTTTTTCAAAAAGTTTCCTTAACAAATATCTAAATTTTAAATGTTTATCAGTCTGATTAATTTTTTCTGTAGCATAAAGTCTCACTTGGCTGGCGATTCTTAAGTTGAGAGTAGTTTTTTCTGCCCATATGTATCCCTCGAAATCCACTTTCTTCACACCTCTTTGGCGGCGCTGATGGATTGCCCTCGAATGGAATCGCAGCCCATCAGAGCCATCAATGGCATTCGTATTCGCATTCGCAGCCGGCATTAGCAGCTCCTAATCCGCACTTCAGGGCCCTCAACATGATGCTCCTCCTCGTTGCTGCTGCTCCAAAGTTGCCTCATTAGGGCCAAAAACAATGCCAAAAGCGAAAATGGCGGGAAAAACGGTGGGGAAAATGGGAAAATGGGTGATGCGAGGATGCCAGCACCGAGAGAGAGATGGTTGATGATGGTTGCAAAATGCAAAAATCGGGTGAATCGTGTGAATGGCCATTGAATGAGTCGGGACTAATTAACAGCATAAATTATGCTCAAGTGCATTACGGCAACACCCGGGCTACGGGTTACGGGTTACGGGTTACGGGTTACGGGCTACGGGTTACGGGTTACGGTTAACGGGATCCGGCACACATTCTCCGCCGGATGCAGCTACCGGAAGGGAGAAGGCAGAAGGCAGAAGGCAGAGAAGCCGCTCGCTCGGCGGAAAGGGGGCCGGGCCACGCAAATCGACACTTGAATGGAAAACAAAGGACGCCGAACAAAGGCAAAACGTTCATCGGGGCGCCCACTTGGGCTATACACTTGAAACTATATTTATTTGAGATTTAATAACATTTAGCTGGCTTTTAGTTTAAACTAATTAATTGAGATATAGAAGTTATAGTGCCTTACATATTCGAGAAGAGATCGTTAGGCCATGAGAAACCACGGGCTACGCATTTTAAGAATAATAATACTATAATATAAATATCATCAGTTATTAATTTACTACATATAAAACAATATGGTTCACTAGATATTTATTTACTACATTAAAATATAACAATAATTGTCATTTCTATTTTAAATATTTTGGTATAAAATTATATTCATTATATTCATAGTCTTAAAGTATAAATTTGGTATAAGTGAGGCTTAGCTAATAAATATAAATATTCTTTAGTAAATATTTCTGAGAAAAAAATGTATTTGAGGCTCTTAAATACTTTCTTATTTGTCTGCGAAACTTTAAGGTAATTTAATTGTTTAATTATATTTATTTCAAGAAGAATTTCATACAATTAGCATCCACACAATACCCTTTTTTATTTAATTTAAAATCATTTTCATTCATTATATTCAAATATTAATACCAGGATTTTACAAGGCTTATAGTAAAATTCTGGTATTATTATCATTAGTTAATTAAATGTTTACTTAATTTAAGGTTTATAGTAAAATCCTGATAATATTATTATTTTATGTATATAAACTATATTATATTTATATATATTATAATTTAATTGTATAATAATGGTGACTGATGACAGACATTGGCTATGTCTAAAAGCAGCTCTTTAAAAAGGAAGCAAGCTGCTCTCTTAAGATAAGATCCTTGTGTGTTTTTGTTTTCTTTTATATTAAATATGTAAGTCTTATTATTTTTCAAATAATATATAATTTTGTTGATCCCTTAGCGTTCCCAATAAGTTGTTTATTAGTTTTTTTCCTAGTGCACATGTCCAGGGGTGTGTGGGTGCAAGTGGTGCATATTCATTTCATTAAAAGTCAAAAGGTCCGAGCGGGGGCGTTGGGTGGCTACACGTGTCGCGCTTTCATCTCCTCGCATCCTCGCATCCTCTCATCTCATTTCGTTTTCATTTTCATTTTCATTTTGGTTTCGGCTTTCGTTTTTCCCGCCTCGTATTTTTTTTTTGTTTTTTGTCAGGGTTGCCACAGCACCGCCCAGCAAAATGATTGGCATAATGGCGTCCATGGGCCCGTGTTCCATGTTCCTTTCTCCAGCTGCCACGGGTATTATGAATACGGATTGAGGACCGAGGACCGAGGACCGAGGAGGACTCCGGACTCCGGACCCTGACCGTGTTCCACCCCGAAAAGCGCTGCAAGTCGAAAGCCGAAACGAAAGCTGCTTCCCCGGCAGGCAACCCTATTGTATATGTGTGTATATATGTAGTTATGTGTGTGTGCGAGTGTGTGTGTGTGTGTGTGTGGATGTGGTGTGCAATATGGTGGTGCGGATTCGGACGCGGCGACACAGCGAACGTGTTATTTACCAAACACTCGACGGCGGCACGGCACATAACACATACACTCTGCAGCCACGGCAGGGACTCGGGGACTCGGCTGGGTCCTTCGAAACGGGATGGGTGTGGGGGGTGTGAGTGTGTGTGTGTGTGCATGTATCTCACACAGACACTGGCAGAGAGATAGACAGACAGCGGAAAGGACAAGAAAAGTCATCCTCAGACTCATCCTCGTCCGGTTTCTGCCATCGGAAATGTTCCCCAAATTTTTGCTGAGACAGTGGGCACTTTGTGGAGAAAACTTTGAAAGTTATTAAATATATTTATTTATTATTTATTATTTATTATAATGCATCATTTAGGCTTGAAAAATTGATTACATAAGGGGGGAAAGATTTAGAGGAACAACACTAATTATATTCCTAAACTTTCACATTTTTGTATTAATCATTGGCGTATAATTTCGAACTTTATTTGCTAAAAACGTTTTGATTAAATTTAATTAAAGATTTTGATTTTTAATTCTTTTGCAAATTAAAACCCAGGAGCTAGGGCTTTTTAATAAATATAAATTACTAATGAGAGACTATGACTAAATTTATCTGCTTTAAGCCTACTTCTTGTTTTTACATTACATTTACATTGTTCTTACATTACTTTTAATTAATTTTGTTTTGGTTTTCTTAGCCTTTTCACATTTATTTTTTGATTTTTTCTACGCCGTTTATAAATATTCCTAGTTTTTCTAGTGTTAATTGTTTTTTAGTTTGTAGTTCATATCGATATCACATTATCTTTTGAAGTGATTAGCCGACGGGTTTAAAAGAGTCATAAGAAACACATATTTAATTGGGCTTTACGTTAGTTGGTACTTTTAAGTTAATAAACAAAAAAAATAAATAATAATAATAACAATTAAAATAATAACACAAAATATTTCCGTACTCCCTTCGTACTCCCCTTAAAAATAATACTAGATTTCCCAAAATAACTAATTTCCGAACCTTTAAATAACTTGAGAAAATAAGAGATTAACAAAGGTTATGAGTCAAAAGTTTTCGAAATAAAATAAAAATAAACACAAAAAAAATCCATTAAATCTTTTTGGACTTTGGGGAATACCTAAGTAATACAACCTATATATATTTATATATATAAACATGTCTTATAAACCAACACCAGAAGAGAGAGGGATTGACGAGGCGAGGTAATCTCCGAGGGATAATGGGAGCGGGTTTTTGGGAGCCTCAGCCAAGGGTAAACTTGCTGCTGTTGTTGTTTATTTTTTGGCTGCTCCTTTGTTGCTATTTTTTTTCATCTAGTTTTTTTTTTTAGTACGAGTTGGGAGACTGTCAGACTGGCAGACGGACAGGGACAGCAGATGGACGTTGAGGAGCGGAGCGTTGGCTAGAAGAAGGCACACAACACACACACACATGTCTGCACACTGTACACTCATTTCGCTTTTTATTTGTTTGTCACCCCACCCAAACCTTGCTCCCCATCTTTCCCCCATTTTCCAGCATTTTCCACACCCATGAAAAGCGGTGGGCGGGGGCAAGAATTTGGCGAGTGCGCGTCAACTGTGTCGCCAACACCACACGAGAAGCACTGCCAGAAATCTATATTTACACCCAGGAAAAAATTAAAAGAATATATATATATAAAAAATAATAAATAAAATTTTTAAAATGTTTTAAAAAACCTTAAATAAATATAAAGAAAGTCAAGAAACTAAGAAGGATACTTTCAACATCAGAAATATTAATTGAAAATATTCTCCTTCCTCCGTAAGTCAAGAAAATATTGTTTAAATATTTATTTATTATTTATTATTCACATAGTAAGCGTATGCGTTTCTTCAGTGCATCTGTGGCCCTGGTCCTGGTCCTGGTCCTGTTGTCCTTCATCCTTCATCCTTCAACCTGCATCCTCCGTCCTGCTGAGCTCGTGGCAATGCCGGGAATGCATGCACAAAGGATTTGTCATGAAACGTCGCCTCGCCATCACCATCCATGTCCATGTCCTCTGCATTCCACATGGAGCTCTGATCCTGTCCATCTCGATGGGGGTGTGTGTGTGTATTTTGTGTGCTCCTTGCTCCTTGTTCGGAGGATGCTCTTGAAAAGCATACACACAACACGAGGAGATGAAATGAGTTGAGATGAGGACACGGGCAGGAGGGTTCAGGGAGCGGGAGCATCCTTTTGTGTAAATAGATTACAAACGACAAAACATTTTACGTGACTTCAGCTTCTCCTTCGGACTCCGATCCATGTCCTGTAGCCTGTAGCCTGTATCCTGTATAGAGTTGCTTTCATCACGAATCCAGACAGCTACAAATGGACAGCCAGAAAGGAGGTTCAAGTCGAGTGGCTGTCGTGACAGATGGAGTCCTGCTCCTCCTCCTCCTCCTCCTCCTCCTTCACCCAAGACCAGTGGGATTTCCAACAATGTGTCCATCGATTTGACCATGTTTGAGGTGAAGTCCCGCCCGCAGGGGTCAGCTTGCATAGTGCTCCTTTGATGGGAGTAACATGAGCAGAATTTAATTAAATTTTAATGGTGACATTTTCCCAAAAAAAAACCATGCATTACACCTTTTATAAAAAATAATTCTTTAATTATAAAAAGGTAAAGCTGAAAATCAACTTGTTTTACTATTTATTATAAGAAAATTGTTATAAAAAAGAAAATCAAAGAAGAATTAATTTCCTTAGTCACTTTTGTATATTTTATATTTTAATCATAGCGTATCCGGCTCGAAGGACCAATATGTTGTTGTCAGGGCCTGATACGTCGCGTTCCCAAATTTATACATACTTTTCTAAGCATTTCTAGTCTTTAAATTTATTAAAACAACCAAGGCTTATACAAAGAATTAAAAACTAAAAATACCAAACAATATTAAAACCTAGAAATCCCTCTTCCGATCCCCTTAAAAATCTTAATTTCCTTCAGAGAATCCCCTAGGATCTTCTGGTTTTTTAGGCCTCCATTTGACACCCTTTCCCGCCGTCCCAGTCTCATCCCAATCCCTGCCAGGACAGGAGGCGACACTCGACGGTTTGAAAAGCTTTTGCCACACACTGCAGATTGGGCATCGGCGGCGGCGGGAGAGTGTTTACTTCCTTGAGGCCTATCGAGGACTTCCGCTGACGGCTGTTGTGTCGAGTGTCCTGATTCAAGTCCTGGGTGCTGCACAGGGTTGCTGATGCTGATGCTTCCTTGTGTGTGTTTTTTGGGGTGGCTTGGCAGGGTTGGCTCGCTTATCCCGGCTTAGCCCGTAACTTAGTCCTCGTTTTACCCTCGACAAACCATATCGATTTCAAGGGCCGTCGACGGCGACGTCATCATTATCCTCGAATGTTTTCATTATTTTTCCACTTGGCTCAACTCCTTGTCTGTTTGAATGCCGTCAATGGCCGACAAGGACCCAGGACCCAGGACCAGGACGAAGGCAGGACTGGCGGCGGTGGTGGTGGTGTCGGTGGCCATTTTGATCTGACTCCCGGGAATTGTCGCAAGCTGTTTGATTTGATGAAATGCCCCAATAATCTCGAGCCTGCATATATATCCATGGCACATAATCCCGCCACTTTTCACCCTCTCATCCAGGGCCACTTTTCACCCTCATCCTCGCTCGGATGAGGCACATGTGCCAGCATTTGATTAAAAGCGCTGCGAAATTAATTTTCAGCATCTTTTTTAATGCGGATATTGTCGGGGCGGCGGTGGCGGTGGCGGTGGCGGTGGCGGATATCGAAATTGTCGCCGGCACTCGACTTGAGCTCGTACTTGAGCCGGGCGGAGCGCTAAATGGCGGCCTTTGTGCTCGCCCTCAAGGAGGGTTTAGTTTCCCTCGGGCCCTTGGGCTTGGGGTGTATTAATTAGGGCGACAGTTGTCGAAAGGAACCCGAAGAACGGGAGTCCGGAGTCGGCCATTTTGGCATTTGCGGGGCTTCAGCGAAATTGGAAAGCATGGGGAGAATTTCATTTGCCAGAGTGGCATTTATTGCCTTTCATTTCGCCAAAAAAATAGGAGGAAGGGAACTCCAGCCGTACTTAATTAAAAAAATACAAAAAATACTACAAAACAAATGCAGTAAAAATAAGAAGCAGGAAAATGAGTAGAAGGAGTAGAATCGAGGGCGACACTTTGAAGCCGGGGATCCTCCGAACCCTTGGGCTCTCTCTCTCCTCTCTGTCGCAGCCACTTAGGGCCTCATCGAACCCACTTTGGTGGCCTCTTGCGCAATTTTGTGTATTTTAATTAATGACCAGCCACAAGAGTGGGTTGGATTTTTTTCAGGGGGGTTACAGGCGGTGGTCAGAGGAGGTGGTTCCCCGGCGGTCACTTGACTTGAACCGAACCCAGAGCGCCCGCCGTTCAAGCATTCAGGAATATTTGTCGCCGTTCAGGAATCTCAAGGGCACTGGGGAAAAATATGTAAATATAGCGTTTAAAATATGAATATGTAAAAGTATTTAATATGTATTATTTCCTTGATTAGCAGGTTTAAAAAAGGGGCAAATTAAGGCTAAAGAGGATGCTTGTCAGAGCCAGAAACAATGTGGTTTACTGAAGAAGGCCTTCATCCTCATTTTTGACTGAGTTTTGATATGAAAATTAAAGGAATTATTCGATATTTTAACTAAGGAAAAATATTTATGGATATTTAAATTTATATTTAAACAAATTATTAGTTTTATCAATTATTAAAAGCTCTATAAATAATCTTTATTAAAATTTAAATGAAGAACTCTAAGATCAGTGCGGTAAAGGGTTTTGCCCTCCTTTTTGACTGAGTTTTGAACTTCAAACTATAGGAAATATTAGTTTTATTATTACTTAAGGCTCTGTAAATAATATTTCAGAAAATGTAAATCAAAAACTTTATGATTTCTTTAAAAATTAAAATATAAGCTAATATTCTAGTTATTTTAGTTATAAAAATTAATTTTTGCAAGCCATATTCGATGGATTTTTGCCACTGAAACCAGAGTCGGAGGAGTTCCACTGCTGCAAGCCCAGGCCCATTCCTTATCCCATTGCTATTCCCATTCCCATTACCACTCCATCTGCGTTCCACTCTCCCCACCTGGCTACCCCCCACTCGAACGGAACGGAAGTTCTCATTAGATGGCTCGGGCGGTGCTCATAATTCGAATTCGAGTGGCCCTCGAGGCTGAGCCACCAAGCACTACATTTATTTACAACATGGCAATGCCCAGGCACTTGTCACAGACCCTTCCACTTCCCCTTCCCCTTTCCCGTCACGGCTCCAGTTTCATTCTGCAGCTCCTGGAGCTCCAGCTTCAGTCCAGGATCCGCCATCCTGAATCGTGGAGCGCCGCCACCCTCTCGCTTCGGGCTTCATTTATGCCAATTTTTCAAACTAATTGGTGCTGTTGACATCTTTCCTTCTATTTTTTTTTTCATGGCAAAACTTTCCACTCGTGCCATTCGCTGGGGTACCGATGGGGGAATGGCGGCCACTCCATGCCCCACTAAAAGCACTCAGCAATGAAATTAGTGCACATTGCTGCACTTACTCCTCTCCGCCTCCGCGCCTCCTGCCAATTTCTGGGCAACTTTTCCACCCATTTCTCCTGGTTATTTCGGCGACAGGCAAGGTGCACTGAGTACACAAATTTATTCAAGTGATTGACAGCCGCTTTAATCGCTGTTCGGGGGGGCGGTGAAGGGATTCAGGAAATTACCAGGTGCTTATCCTTGATAAGGGGGACTTTTTTGCAGGAGAAACAAGCTTAAAAGGGGTCAAAGTAGCTCAAGAATAATTGAAGAAAATTATTAATTAAAGAGAAAATTAAGTAAATAAATAATATATATAAATATGACACTCAGTTAGGCTAAAAAATGCTCGGAATGTAAAATACCTCAACAAACTCCAGAATACTATTAATTAATGGGAATATGAAGTAAATTAAAAATGTTTACAACAAGTAACTCAGTTAAGTTTATAAATACAATAGAAACCTAAATATAAATATTAATTAAGATACCAAAAGATACAAGAGTCCAGTAACATCTATAATTTGTTTATTTTTGTATTTTTTTCGCCTAAGCCCGCTGGCTGTTTTTTAATTTTCCAGCTGAACGGTCAGGCTATAGTTTATCGCAAAAGTTCTAAAACGGAAAAACGGAAAACGGGGAAATTTTTCCAGCGAGAAAAATGCTAAAAGGTAAAATGGTAACTGGAAAAACAAAGAATTATGCACCGCCAATCTGCGGGCGGCTGCAATTCCGGACAATGCCCAAAATGTAAACAATATTCCAAATTTCCACACTAACAATGCAGGAGAGATGGGTGTGTGTGTGTGTGTGCTGGGTGTGTGCCGGGTGTGCGGTGTGTGTGCGGCAGTTGAAGGTGCAAGAGCTGCATGGTCCGTTGCGCAATCAATTTTTGATGGACGTGCGAAATTTATGGTGAAAAATATTTGACTATGCACAATGAACTCGAACTGCGCCTCCCCCCAAGGATCGCGCTGGATCCTGCGGACACTCACCCAGGCCAGCCAAGGCAAAAGAGGAGCGGAAGATGGAGTCGGAGCCAGAGCCGGTGCCCAATGTAGGCAAAACCCAATTGGGCCTATGAGAGGACGACCAATGCGGCTAGCCATCGTCCTCTGGGCACCTCCTTTAGTACAAATTTTGGGCTCTGCCAGGCACTGAACAAAATGAATAATACAATAAATATATAATAAATATGTAGGTAATAATAATAATAGGAAAGTAAATAGTAAATGAATAAATATTAATATAAAATAATACAAATCAAATATATGACTCTTAGCGATTGATTCTGAACACGTATTTGTGCTCAGTTTAAAACAATCATCAATGTTTTTCATCACGAAAAACATTTTCGTGAATTGTATTTTTTTTATATTAGCTAAATTTGTGGCTCTCCTTTTTCTGTTGTAAATTTATTTAAACATATTTTTACTGCAAATTACATGCATAAATGAAGAGAATATTTTTAAATAAAGCATAACAAATGAATTCAATGTCAATGGGCTTACAAATAATAATAATTCAACTTGTTGAATTTATTTTTGCAATCTGTAGAATTTCTTGTTAAGCCTGGAGACTTTTCTCTCAGTGCCTGGCTACACACAAAATATTGGCTATGTGTGTTCGACCCCACGAAAAGCTGGTATCCATGAATTTGTTATATTTTTGTTTAATTTTTACGTTTGTTGCGTATTTATGACGCCGAAGGGGGGATGGCAGTGCCTCAGTGCGGTGCAACTCTTTTTGGGCCAGCTTTGGTGGCATCCTGCAGCCATTGGAAGCCATAGGGAGGTCCCTTTTCAGGCTCAGAATCCTTTTTGATTTTTTTTTTAACTTTTTTTGGTAACAAATCTTTCTTATTGTATTTATTTTTCCCCCAAAGCGTCTTCAAAAAATTTTAATACAAACTTAACTCAACTTTTAAATAGTAAATATTATATATAAATTAATGCCAAAGATTTCCCTATCGTTACAGAGTATCCCCGCGTTTATATCTTACCCAGATCCATCGCTGGGGGATTTGTTGCAAATTTGTTGCACTTGTTGTGGGCGCTCTATGGAGCGTTTCGAAGCGCTTCCAGGCAATTTGCCGATGAACAATCAGCGCGAAATACAACATAAAATATTTAGCGGGCGTTCAAATAGCCGTGGCAGGCCCCCCCGCCCCCCGCCCCCCCGTTAACCCCNCCTGCCCCCATGTTAACCCCCCGAAGCCACGCCTTAGCCCCCGCCCCTCCGGTTGCTGCCCTGAATGGTCAGCGAGGCGCTGGTGTTGCTGCCGCTTCGTTACCTCGGCGCGGCGCGCGTTTGATTTGATTTATTTTGAATTTGCATATTTGGCGCCCTGCTAGCCCCGCTTTTTGCATTTTTAAACATGCTCCCCCTCTTGCCCCCTCCCGGTGCAAGCTGCATACTTTCGGACGCCTCTGCATACGTGAGTGAACGAGATTTGAATTTTGAATTCGATTTTTGATTAGCTTCGCGCTCGACTGCACCGGGAATGCAGCTGCCTCCCTCCTGCTTAACCCCATTTTTGCACCCTCTTTTCACCCATTTTCTAGTCATTTTCCAGCAATTTTCCTTCATTTCCTCCACTTTTCCCCCTAATTTTTACACATTTCTTCCAAATTTCCACAGTTTTCACCTGGGTCTCTGGTTCCTCCCCATATTAGTTATAATATAAAGGCAATGGTCCTACAAATTAATAAATATAAATATAATAATATATATTTAACTTTATATATGCTCTAAATGTATTTAAAAGATTATTATTATTAGTTTAAAAATATAGAATGTAACTGAGAAATATGAGAACAATTTTCAGCTCGATAAAATCTCTAGCTGTCCTTGGAATTTATTTTATAAACTTTTTAGTAGAACGAAAATATATAATAATACTATAAAATATTATAAAGAGTTCAAAGCCCACAGCAAATATATTTTTAACAATTTTTGTAACATTTCCCTCAGGCTTATACCAAAAAAATACTATATTTACTTATTTGCATGACATTTATAAGCCACTTTCAAGTGATTTGACAGTAAGAAATTCACTTTAAATTAAGCAAGCCTCAAAGCAAAATAAATATATACACAAAAAGTTAAGTTGCCTCTCTGAAATATTTTTTATTTAAGCTCAAAATGTGGTCTAAGCCAAAGCCAAATTCACTTTCGTTCAACTTGTTTGGCTTGAAATAAAGCTGGCTCATAAATGTCCTTGCAATTTCACAAAACTTGCCTAATTGCTGGCTTTGGCTTGGGATCCAAAGGCTTTACGCTTTACGCTCCTTGCCAAACACGAAATTGATCACTTAAAACTATTAAAAGTGTTTCTGTCTGCTTCCTTTTTTTTTCTTCTTCATTTTTTGGTTATTTTGGCAAGGGACAAACTCGATTTAACTGAAAGTCTCTAAATCCGAAAACGGCAAATGAAACTGAAACTGGAAACCGAGAAGCTCGAGAGTGGAAAATGGCAGAGGGGAGAGGTAAATGGAGGAATAAACAAGTTATCAAATATTTTCGGCCATTTCTCCGGGGGGAGCGAACTTTTGGCCAGCAGCTGGCCATGCAAATTGCATGCAGGCCCGGATTTGGTTATTAGAATTGCATTGCGATTGGATTTGAAATTGAAATATTTAACACATTTTCCGGGGCCCCATTGGGGATATATGTGTGCATATTTCTCTATATTTATTCTATATTTTGTTTTTACGGCCATATGGCTCCTGCGGATTTCCATACATCGGATCGGGGATCTACCTGATGATGATAATCAGCACGATGATTACAGATGAGTGGCCAGCGGAAAAAGGAAAAGCGGCAAATGGAAATGGGAAAACTGGCCTGGCGCTGGCGCTGGAAAACTGAAAATTGCGCAATCAGGCGCAAGCAACAAAAACAGATACCAAACCGAACTAAACGAAATAAAATAAAATAAAATAAAAGCCACTGAAATGAAATGGAATGAAATTAGGGGAATGGGAAGGCAGGGCAAGGGAAGCCAAATCAGAGCAGCAGCAACAGCCCTTAGATCATATCGATGCCAGTCCCTAGGGGCAGGAAAACGGAAAAACCCCCCGTCCGTCCGTTGATGAGAGATGAGATGAGCCCAAGACAACGGCAGTCACTACACTATGCACTGGCACAAAAAATTAGAACAGCAGTTTCAATAGGGATTCTAGTTATTTGGATTATATAAATCAACTGCACAGAATAGCATTCAGTGAAGCTATATATTCTTAAGAAAATTATCTAAAATCGAAGTAAAAGAGTCCCTGAAGTATCTATTTTACTGGAAAGATCCTATAATTATCCCTTTATTCATATTCTATGCAAATTATTAGCTTTAAAGCTGTCAATGAAATTGTTTTAAAAGACTTTTTCAGAAAGACATCATCTTAAAAATTAGTTAAAAGACTTTATCTGTTAGAGAATGGGTTCAAAATATAAAAAAAATCGCATATTTTGGCTTTAAAATGCTCCTAAGAAGACCTTAAATTTGCGCAATTCCGGTTTAAAAAATTAATTCGAAAAATATGATTATTTTTTCAAAATCAAAGTTTAATAAAGGCATAACTAAGCCAAAATAGCATATATTTCACTTTGGAAAGCTTTTATCTGTCAGTTTTTATTGGGTTAAAAATCTGCATATTAAGTTTAAAAATTAAAAAAAATATTTTTTTTTTTATTTGAAAATTTTAATGATGTAACCCCTTACAAAATTTTGAAAAATTGTTAAATTTTTTTTCGATGATTTTTTCCAATATTGGATTTTATTTAATAAAGATTTTAATAAGAAATCCGAAAATAAACGGCTTTTAGCTATCGCTCTATTTTTGGCAATAGGAGACTCTCAAGAAGACCCTAAATTTGCGCATTTTCATGGTAAACAATTATAATTTGTTAAATATTAATAACTTTCCTAATTTAATTATTGATCATATTAGTAAATATATTTACTAAAAGTTATGTAGAATTAAATATATAGAACTTTAGCTCAAGATAAGAGGATTTATCAAGAAGCTTTGCTAAAATATTTCAAAAAATCGTAGAAATTTACATTAATTTATATAATTAATTTCATTAAAGGATAAGTACAAGTTAATTACATATATTTTCGTGCTGTGCAAGGACAACAACTAGGACAACAACCACTGATAAAAGTATTTCAATTAGTGATGGCTAATGGTCGCATACACGAGGTCCTGCGAGATATCTACGCCTCCTGCGAGGCGAGGCGAGGCGCCTGCTCTTGTTGTTCAAATCAATATACATAAATGATGGCATCTTAAATAATTTGCAACTTGCCGGCTGCCGCAAATGTACATAACAACAACATGTTGGGTATATAAACACTCGTGTACTTATGTATATAAATAAGTATGTATTTATGTGTGGCGATGCTGTATAAGATAGATGGTGAATGTGTCTCTCGCTTGAATGCCTTATTTTCACCCTCGGGGCGACAACGCCAACGCCAAAGCCAAGGCAAAAACTCGGGGAAAAAAGGAATAACAAAATTGGTCAGAGGTGGAGTTAGAAGGGGTTTCTTAGGTCGTAAAATATCCCACTTGTTTTTTAAAATTAATCATAAATTGAGACTTCATTCTATTTTCCAAATTTTCTATATAGTTTTAATATTTTATACACTTAATATTTTTTTTTACGTTTCCCTTGATTGTAATATTTTATCCGATCTTATTTATTTTTCTTTGTGATTTAGGGATTTAGAGAAAAGATTTTTTAGCCACATAATTTCTTAGACAACGTTTTCTAAAAACGTTTCAATATTCCATTTATCGGAGATTTGAAATCTGTAAAGAATGTGACAAGAAAATATGCAATTAAATTATTATATGACACAAATTCAGTGTAGATTTATTAATTATTGCCTCATTGTTTAGTTAATAATACAAAAATGTAACCTCTTCACTTTGTTAATCTAAAACCCCCCCGTAACTACTTTCTGGCGCCGCCCATGGCAAAGAGAAAAAAAGGTAAAGTCTGAAGGAGGAGGCAGAAGCGGCACAACAATGGCGGCTGAATCTGACGGCGGTTGACACGAGTTCTCGTCCAAAAAGCTCAAATTGAAAATAACCGAAGAAAGCCCAAGGGATGTAAGCGAGCGGGGGGAAGGAGGGTAGAAGTGCGGATAAAAAATACCCAAGCAAAAAATAAATAACACTGCACAAAATGCGAAAAAATGGGAAGAAGAGTAGGCACTCTCTTTTCGCTCGTCTTAGTGTGGCCGTAAGTGTTTGTTTGCTTGGCGCGGTAAGGTGGACCGTGTTTAGCGAAAATAAAGGTTGCCAGACTTTTTAAATTTATTAAAATATTTTATATTTATTTTTATTGAGGAAATAAGGGCTTTAAGCTTATTATTTTTAAACAAACATATGTTTCAGCTGAATCCAGCTTCCCTTTGTTTTTATTTGAAATTCTCATCAGCCAACGTGTAATTTACATATTAAAGGAACTTAAATCCAGGGGAGTAGCCCGGAAACTTGTTGAAACTCGGTCAGTCAAAAAATGGGTTTTTGTGTGTAATTCGAGTAATAAAGCCCTGACTGTACCCATTGTTGTGCATATGCTTGTTTTTTATTATTTTTTTTTTGTCGGTAACGATCAATTGCCTGATATCACAACAATAGAAGAGCGGTGGCACCCTAAAAAATAAACAAACAGCAACGGCAGAGCATCGCCAATGCCAACACCCAACGTCATCATCGGTGTCCTGGAAATCATCATCATCATCATCATCCGGCGAGCTTCTATATTACTTTTAGGAGCAGGAGGACAGGACACGCGCTGCCATTTTATTAGAAAACGCCATGTAAAGCGACGACGACGTCGGCGAGAGCAAATTCACCATTTTGTCACAAAACAAGCGGGCACACACACTCGCACTGGCATTAATACACCCCCTGTCGCACACACACACTCGCTCGCACACCTACTTTCACCCCTGGGAAGGCGGGCGACTTCCATAAACATCCAGTCAACGACGCTGGCAAACAAACAACAACAGCTGCTCAACTCAACTCAACTCGGCTCAGCTCACAGCTCACCGAGCTCACAGCTCACCCCAACCCCTAATTTCTCACCCCCATCTCGCGCCTCTCACCTCACACCTCACACCAGCAGCGAGGCGAGGGTGACAAATCTAAAACGCCGGCGCCGGCAGAGCTGCGAAACTCACCACGACAGCGACGCTGGCCGAGACAGAGCCGCACGGAAACCACCCCTAATCGCTCTCTCCCCGGCTCTCTCTAGGTCTCTCTCTCTCGGCCGCGCTCTTCGATCCGAGAGTGTGCCGTCTTCGGTGGCCTCAGAGCCTTCACTTGGCCAATGGTGACACATGAACACCAGGAGTGGCGACACCACTAGCACCACCCCTTGGCACAGTGGGTGGCACTATTAACGCCACCCCTCCTCCCCCCACTCGCCCCTGGGGAAGTGCTTTCTTTTTGGTTTTATTTTGGTTTTTTTCTTTTGGCGGTTCAAAACTATCCGAAAATGAGGCAACAAGTGGTGGCTCGACATACAGATCGTTAGGGGAAAGGCGGGGGGAAAGCTGGAAAAACATTTCGCTATTAATTAAAAAGTTGTTCATGTTATTTGTTCGCTATAATATGTGTAAATTGTTTACGCTTACACGGTTTACACTCAATTATAACCTTAATGCTGTATTACTAGATAATATAATTATTATTATTATGTAAGCTATCTTAAATAGACATTAAAAATAAACCTATAATTATGCTGCAAACATTTCCTAGTCTGACAGGGTTTAATGGTTAATTATTATAATATTTATATTTAATAATTGAATACGACTTGAATTCTACAAAAAGTCACACTGAATTAAGCGGAAAGTGTTGCTTACTCTGTTGTTTGAAAATAAATAAAGGTAATTACAATTCGGAAATCATTTAATTTAAATACCATTTTGTATAATTTCATATACAAACATTCTTCACTTTAAAATAATTATTTAATATTTTACTTAATTTAAAATAAGGATTATTATAAAATATAATGTATTTCTTAAGTAATTCCCTAAATGCAACCCAAGACTGTGCCAAAAAATATGAAATCTTACAAAATAAAACCAGCTTACACTTATTTTGATTACTTGAATATTCCTTTGCTTACACTTAGATAATTTTATTGATTATAAAAGCTTAGCAATTTCTTTAACCCCCTAAGTTTAATATAATAAATAAATAAATCCCTTGTAGTTTTAAGACTATCTCGAGGCGATCATGAATACCCGTTGCTCTCGGCAAAATATCCGCAGCTGAAATGCAATTTCTTCGCGGCATAACAACCCTGTCTTCGGCCGGCGGCGCGAAGAGAATCCACCCCTAAGCGAAGTCGCCGAAGAAGAGCAGCCCCTTTGCCGTTTCTTGCCTTTTTGCTGGGAAGCCACCACAGCGACAGAAGCGAAGGAAGGCCGTGGCGCGGTGTGTTCGCTGGCCCACAGGTGGCGCCGGCTTGCCACCGCTGTTCGCGGACAGATGGCGGCAGTGTGCAAGGCCTTGTTTTGTTTATGAAATAATTAATTATTAAATTTAAACATCAGGTATAAGAGCTATTTATATTTAATATTTATTTTAATAGGTTTTGACATGAGGTGCTATTTTACATTTTTGCTTTTATCATAACAATGTCAATTATACCTTTTGTCTTTGGTTTTATAATTATTATTATTAATTATTTATTTATAGATTTTAGTTTATAAAGGTTTTAACATAAAATATTTTAAAAAATATCCAATTGTGTCTTTAAAATGTCTGAAAGATTGTTTCTTATTGAAAACTGCTTATAAAAAATGTAAGCAAATATATTTCTGATGTGAATTTACTCTCAGAAATATCTCTCAAATTAAAAACGTATAAATATAACGAAGAAACCTTTAAATATAAATTTTAAAAAATGCTGAATTTTTTGATACTATTTTATTCTATTCTCCGGTTATTTCTGATGTGAATTTACTCTTAGAAATATCTCTTAAATTAAAAATGTATAATTATTACGAAGAAACTTATAAATATAAATTTAAACAATGCTGTATTTTTGAATACTTTCTTTTTCTTTTCTTCAGTTATTTCTGATTTGAATTTACTCTTAGAAATGTCTCTTAAATTAAAAACGCATAATTATTAAGAAGAAACCTATAAATATAAATACAAAAATTCAGAATTTTTAGATACTTTCTTTTTATTTTCTTTAGTTATTTCTTTTACTTATATCATATAATAAATTTCTTAAAAACCTTGTTGGGGTTAGGTAATTTCCTATTACTTGATAAGACAAGGTAATGGACTGAGGCAGATGTATATTTTGTTGCCGGTCGAACAACCTTTAACCTAAACTGCCCACTGAGGCTGAGCGAAAAAAAAAAAGGTTGAAATACTTAGCCAGCGTTGACAGGAGGACAGGAAAAAAGCGGGGTTGCCGTGTGGGAGTGCATAAATTTCCGCCCCATCGCCATGTGTGTGTGTGTGGGTAGAGTGTGTGCGTGTGTGGCTGGGGCGGAGAACAACAAACAGCTGGCGGTCATATTTTCCAGTCAACAAGGCAGCAACAAACATAACCAACCGGTCCCGGTCCCAGCCCCCATAGGATCCCCATATCCTTAGCATCCTTTCCATTTTCGGCCAGCTGCCGTTGGCTTTTAAGCAGAAACTCACACAGCAGCAGCGGCAGCATCAGGAGTGGGAAAAGGAGGGAGCACTCTTTATTAAAGTGACCCCAAAATGGAGCTACCCGGGACTCGGACGCATTCCCGTCATTCCCGCCGAGAATTTCCACATGAAGAGCCCCCACTGGAGCTTGGAGCTTAATGTGGAATGGAGTCCCAGACAAGACACACTGCCGCTGCATTCCACTCTTATCACTAACCTTGCCACGGTATGTCAAGTATTAATTTCCCGCACATTTCGGTTTCCAATTTAATCGAAAATCATTAAAAATTTGATGGGAAAAATGTCGGCAATATGAGTAGAAAAATGCCAGGAATGTGGGCCACGAAAAAATATAATAACTATCACAGATTGTACAGGAAATAATATTTAAATAAAAAGTTTTTTGGGCTGTTATTTATTTTTCAAGGTTAATAATATCTTAAGATCATATTTTCTTATACAGAAAAATGCTCAAATTTGTATAGAATGTAATGGAATTTTAATTAATAATAAAACTTTGTTTACAAGTCCCTTAAGGAGCCACCAAATAAATAGATAATTGCCTGTTAACTTGGTAATAAGTAACTCAGTGTTTCAGCTAGGTAAAGGGCCTAATTTTGGTGCTATTTCGACCATGTCCGGGCAGCGTTATCAACGCCAAATTTCATATTTTGGCCATTTTCCACGCCACGTCCGTATTTTGGCACACACGTACTTCTCTCTTCTTTTTTTCCGGGGGGATTTGGGAGCAGAAGGCGAACCAAAATGGCCGACTTTCGACCCCCCTCCATTTTGGAATTCCGCCCGATTTATATCCGCATCCGTATTCGAATCGCCAGGCTCATCCCCAAACCCATTCCCAACCTCCCTCTCATTTCCATTTCCATTTCCACTTCCAGTGCGAGTGGCAGTGCCCAGTGCCCCATCCTTTCCGCAGGACACACACTCAATTTTCACAGGCTGGCCAGTGAGTGCTGTGTGTGTGTGTCCAGTCCATAGCCAAAAGTTATGGATTCAACTTTTGGCCAATTTAATTTTCTCGCCTGAAACGGCTACACAGCAACGTCAGCAGCAGGAGCAGCATCGGCAGCCACTGCCCCTGACCCCTTCTCTGGCACCCAATCCTGGCACATCCTTTTTCCGCCCACCGAAAACATGTGCGTAGTGTAGTGCGTGTGCATTGTGAGGACGTGGTCGAGTGTGCTGTTGGCCATGGCTCATGAGGCCGATGATGCCGATGAGGCAACCAGGCGGCCGATGATGATGACCGTTGCCGGAGAGGCAGCCCCATCAGCCCCACCCAAAGATCCCAAGCCCAAGCCCAAACCCACTAACCCATGCCGAAGCGAACCCAACGAGCCACTGAGAAGGTTTCACTGAGGGGAATAAAGGTGTTTTCTGTGTGGAAATATATATAGAAAAATGTATACTTAAGCATACAAATATTTGTAATTTATTTGTTAAATTATAAATTAAGGTTTTGTATTTTTTAGTTTTAAGTTAAGTTTTTAAGCCCAGCAATCCTTTAAATTGAAGCATAATCAATGTGAACCACAAAGCCTTGAGTACCGGGTATTTCATAGGTGTTTTCTGTATATTAACAAATCTAGAAACAATTTTACCTAAGTTTAAATTTCTTTCAAATTGTATTAATTAATTAGTTGTTAGTATTTTGTATTTTTTATGTACTCCGCCTTGTTAAATTTAACTTTCTAAACCCAGTACCCCTTTATTTAGAGGAAAAATAATGTAATTTAATTAAACCTTTAATATAACCCACAGAGCCTTGAGTACCGGGTATCCCAAACTCAAGCCGCTTTCTCAACAGATTTCCTACTTTATTTTCTATGCATTACTTCCCTATTATTTCTCCCAGTGCAGCTCTGAACTGGACCGAGGGAGACTCGTGCTGAGGCCCGCATTTACAGATGATTTAGCTCATGTTTAAGGCCAGGACTCTTTGCTCTCGACCCGAGGCGGTGCGTGTGTGTGTGCGAGTGTGTGTGCGAGTGTGTGTGTGTGGACACATTGTGCCCCATTAGTTTCTGCCACAACAACAGCAGCAGCATCAGCATCAGCAGCAGAAGCAACAACAAGGAGCCAAAGCCAAAAGGAGCAGCCGGGAAGCCAGGAAGGACATCGCCCGAAAATTTGCATCGAGCTCCTTTCTCTGTACAGAAATTGCGGAATGTTTGTTGCTTTCTCTCAGTCTGTGAGTGGATGTGTCGCAGGATGTCCCCAGCTCCTCGCCGTTGTTGTTGTAATAAGCAATGTTTTATGCACGCACTCTCGGCAGGATTCAGGCAGGATTCGGCTGCCCACGATGGATGGCTGGCTGTCCAGTTCCACCCCCGAAATATTTACCGAGTACCCCGGCAGTGACCAGTTTTCCAGTCCATTTAATTTTGTAGCTAGCCCGCAGTTTTTCCTTTTTCTTCTCGGTCCTTGGTCCTCTGTCCCTGGTCCCTGGCCCTGGTGCAATTTGTCCGGCTTTGATGTGATGGCTTAATAAAATTAGTTAATGCCCTCCACATGGGGTGTGCGTATTTCCCAGTGTTTCCCAGAGTTTCCCTGCAATTGGCACTCTCTCCGACTCTGAAAGTTAAGGCAATTTCGAATGCCTGGAAAATTGTGTAAATCGATTGCAGCCATCGAAAACTATTTATGCATTTCAATTCCATTTATTACCCAGGACTCAGGACTCAGGTGACTGACTCAAATGCGCAATGGATGAGCCTTGGATTCGGTTTCCTTTCAACTGGAACTCAAATACAAGGAAATATCCTTCTGAGCTCACAGAGCAAATCACTTGTGTGTGGTTTGCTTATTTAGAACCTAATAACATTTGGGCTTTGCCTCAAATTGCTGAAAATTTTTAAGATTTTCCTGGGTAAATTTTAGATACAAGGTTTCCATGGAATAAAATTTTTTTTTTTCAGTTTTGCCTTAAATATTAATCAATTTCCAGTGAATTAAGTATATTTATTGAAGAATTAAAAGATTATAAAGACTTATATTTAAGGCCAAGTTCTCTTGTTATATAATAGATATTTCAAAGACCTTTAGAACTTAAATAATCTTATTTATAGCCCTTAGTTCTTAACTCTTAGCTAATTTCCTTGAATCTCTTCGTAGATAATTTATAAATGAATTAAGTCTTCGTTCGATAACCAAGACGTAACCTTTGAGAGTCTAAAAATAAAGCCCGGTCTTAATCATATTAAATGCTCATGCAATCCAGCGGCTATTATTGGAAGCGATCGATTGATTGACTGACGCCTTGTTTACGCTCGCCGTCCGGGGATTTCCCCTTTTTCCCGGACTTTCGCAAACCCACATGTTTTCGAGCCCACATCTTCCCCGGTTCCCCTGGTTGTTTTCGAAATTTTCCTATGCCCCAAGAATGTCGTCTTGGTCTTGTTCCTTCTTCCTTCGGGGAAAAGTCGGCAAAGTTCTGCAAAATAAAAAAAAAAGGAAACAAGCACGGAAAAGGCAACCGAGTACAGCTACTTTCAAGTTGAACTTTCACCGTATACACACACACACACGCGCGTATACACACATGCTTAACCAAGCGAGCCTCAAGTGTGTGAGTTGAAGTGGAGCAACTTCATCTGACGCTCCTGCAACTTGGGGCTAACTTTTGTCCGGGGCGGGGCGGGGGTTGGGCGATGAAAGAAAATGCCGACAGGACTGTCCCCGACAGAGGCGGCGCGGAAAAGGGGTGATTAGAATAAAGAAAAAATAAAAGCAGGGGTGCCACAGAATCGTTTTTAGTGACCAAAAGTATGCTACAGAAAAAGATAAAGAAATTGGTAAGGAATTTTAGGCTTTAAATATTTCAAAGCATACTTTGGGCTGCTTTTTTAAGTGATTTCAAATCTAAAGAGTTTACAAATACCTTCATTTATTTTTAGAATTAATAAAACAAACTAAATTATTAAAAGTAATGCCTTATTAACACTAATGTTTAATTGCATATTTAAAAACAAGGAAATATTTGCTATTTCTGTTTGTTTTGTATAGAAAACATCACTTAATTTTAACCCACTTAATTCTTTAAATTTTTACAACAAAGTTCTTGAGTAGCGACCCCCCCTTTTCCCCCCAGCTCCGCCCCTGCCTGGTCCTGCATGTGGGTGAGTCTGAGTCCGTTGTTTGGTTTTGTTTAGCTTAATTTGTGCACTTGCTTTGATGTGTCGACTCGCTCACTCACCGAAGGCCTCGGCCCGGGAAAATGAGGGGCGCCTGCCATTTGCCATTTTATATATTTTTTATATATATATATCACTTTCTTGAGGATGCTCTTCTTGGGGCCGCTTGGCGATTATCTGACGAGTGGCACTCCTGGCCCGTAGTTCAGGATTGAGCCGGTGGATCGGGGATTCACATTGCCATTCACCTGCTGCCGGGTGTCCACAGGTGTGAATCGCACACACACACATAAACACACACATAAGACATTTGGAGTGGCGGTACTTTGGGCTTTGAAAAAAAAAGGAAGTGAAAGAAGCTTAAAAGGATGTCCTCAAGAGCGGGTACTTCTATCTAATGCCGCGAGAAGGGGTGCCATGAAGTGGCGCCAAGCGTTTATAATATGAGAGATATTCTAAAAAAAATATTATAATTATTATAAATATAATTAGAGAGAGTACAATTAATAAATATTAAAAAATAAGTTTAACTTGGTTTCTTAGGGTTAGTATCTATTTTTTTATTAGTATCTTTATTTATAATTCGATTTTTTATTTACTAAAACCTATGACCCAGAGAAAACCTCATAAAAAAATGGAAAGACAGCCCAGCCCATTTTCCGAAACACCAATTCTCGGAAGAATCTCGGGGGCTAGAAGAGCCATCAAGTGCACTTGTCACGATCTAGGGACAGACCTTTCTCTGGCGTCTTTCTAGGTGTGTGCCGAGTGTCGAGTGTGGCGTCAACGAACGGAGATAAGATCGCTCCCAATCCGAGTCGGAAACCGAACCCGAATCCCCAGCCCAAGACCCAAGCCCAAACCCACTTCATTCATAAAAATTTCAACTGCTTAATATGCAAGCTCCGTCTGTTTTATTTCCAACTCCCCCTCCCTAACCGGGTTTGGGGTAATTTCTGCTGTAATTTTCCCTGACTGGCCAATTGCCTTTCCTTCTATGAAGTGTCACAGGAAATTTTGTAATTTTCATATCAGGATTCGGACACAGAGTACCGGGGACAGACAGGCGTTTAAGGTGTCAGGTGCGATTGTGACACTCGGATGGGGAATTTGTCAGCAGGCACAATTTGGCCAAGTGTAATTTTTGGCCATTATGGAAATTGGCCCCGAAAACGCATGTAACGGCTGCCCATTTTTGGTTCTTGCCAATTTATGCCGCCGCACACTTGTGGGCCAACTTATGGCGCATAAATTGCCGGCCAACAACATAATTAATTTCAATTGACTCCAAAACTAACGCAAACTGTGCGGCGGGGCGAAAACTTCGGTTCGGCATTCGGGTTTTCGGGATAATAATGCCTGTTTAGACAATATGTTCAATAAAACTTTCCTGCCTGCCTTGGCTCCAGTCCCTCCTTCCCTGCTCTCGAATATGCAAAGCTGGTCAAAAGTTTACGGCTTTGCGGTGGCTGGCAGTGTTGCCAACATGAAGCATAAATTATTTTCTTTAATAAAAAAATATTAATTAAATTAGAAAGTAATATAATTACTAATAAGATCTATTTAATTTTGGAATTAAATTTTCAAATTCACCTAAATTAAACCAAAATTCCTAGCTTTAGATTTTCTCTCCTCTAAAGCTGGCAACACTGGCTGCTGGCGGGAAGGCAGGGTTGCTCTGGCTGCAACAACTGACCCGCCAACATTGTGTAAGCGAAGATTTATGAGAGTTTGCCCAAAAACTTGCGCACACACACACGGGCGCACACACAGGGTCGCACAGACAGCCAGCCAGCCAGCCAGCCAGCCACATGCAACGCTGCGTCCGCTTTCGTGACTGTACTTCCGCTGCGGCAACTGTACTTTTGCGCCATGTGTGGGACGCCATTCCGTGTGTGTGCAGAGGCAGGGGCAGGGGCTGCAATTTGCATAGAAAGTGTCGCCACAAATTTCGACCGGAGGCTGCTATGCTGCTCTGTGTGCTGTGTCCAACCTTTTCTTAATTTGCTGTGAAACTATTGTCAACAAAGCGTGGCAAAGCGTGGTCTCTGGGACCGGAGAGCTGGAAAGTCCGGATCTGCGGCGGAGCGGCGGAGCTTCGCGGCTTTGGCCAAGTTAAATAGCCTGAAATTGTTCGACTTCCGGTGGCTGCTTCTGCGGCCGGGGCCTGTGGATTTGCCCCGGGTCGTTTGTCGTTTCTCGTTACTCATTTCTAGCATTTTTGTCAGCCGCTCCAGCTGGCCACTTCTAGCGGAAGGAGGAGAGCAACTGTACCCAGTTTCGGGAGTGGGAAAAACTACAGAGGCTAGCAGCTTGTCCGCATCACAAAAAGGAAGCCAACGGATGCTGATGAGGCGAAAGTGCCATAAACTTTGCCGCGGGGTACAGTCTGCACTCCCGCTTGCTACAAACATAACCTCAAAGTGTGAAATTAACCTCAAAGTGAAGAAAAAAATTAGAAAAAGGTAAATGCTACTATATTTGACATATTTTTCCAAGATTAAAGATTGAAAAACTTCCTTAAATATAAATTAGTGAAGTATAAGATATATTCTCCGAACTTTTAGAAGTACAGTCTGCAAAGCCGCTTGCTATAAACATAACCTCAAAGTGTGAAGAAGGTAACCTTAAAGTAAAGAAAAGGTATGCTTTGAAGAATTTAAACAGAAGGAATAGTTTGCTTTTTATATTAATATATTTCTTAAACTACAAATTAAATTCCAAAATCAAATAATGGTAAAAAAAGTGATACTCCAAACTTACAGAAGTACAGTCCCTGCAAAGGCAAACCACAAATGGCTCCGACACTCAGTCCTAAGCATTAAATCTCTAATTTCAAGTGGTTAATGCAATTAATTCACTTCGAGGCCCAACTGAGTTATGAAAACGATATAAATCCGAGTATAAATGGGGCTCCGGATTCAAATCCAGATACGAATGCCCGTAATTTTCCGTTTGGCTGCCATTTTGTGGCTGACATAAACCCCATCATCATCGTCGGGTGCCTGCCTCTGGTGTCTTTCGTGCCTGGCAAAAGGGCAAAACTTAAACACTTAATCTTTTCATTTAATGTTAATTTGTTTGTTTTTATCGACATATTTCCCCCAACTCCAACTCTTCGGTGGTTTTTTAAGCTTGTTACGACAACAAACTCATTTCACGTTATGACAAATTGCTGCCAATCAACATAATTCTGTGGCCAGGGCCACCCGCCAACGGAAAGCTGGGGAGAGAGCGAAAACTTTTGCACGCGGCCAACACACACACAGCTCCTTCTGATTAAAGGGGCGTAGGTTTAAGGGGTTTTTTAGGGGGCGGACAGACCATGTTCCTTTCCTCTGACAGACGTTATGCCTCGCTGGCGCTGCTCACTTTAACGCTCATTGCTATTGCCACGCCCACTCATCAGTGTCACTAAATAAGCGCGAGAGCCTCCGTCACCGAAACGATGGCAAAAAATAAAGCAAGAAGAATATATATATATATATATATATATAATAAAAAAGATATATACAAAACGAAATGAAGCGTCTTTCCTTAAGCCACCATTTAACCCACCAGACACCGCCCAAAATCCACGTTGTTGCGGTTGTCGTTGTTAGGCTATGACCTCGAAAACAGTTGACAGTTTGAGTTGTTTTCGAAACGGGCCGCGGGTAGTAGGCGGTAGGAGATTCAAAGTGCACTCAGAGAAAAATATTTTAAAAATAAGGGAATAAAAAATAACACAGAATCAAGTTTGAAATTTACTTTGGACATTTATTGGGCTAATAAGAGCTACTGACAATTTCTTAGAAATTATCGAGCTTAAATTTTAAATTATTTATTTTCGCAGAGCTTGCTTTCTGACTCTTCGATATTTGCTGCTTTAAATTTACCTTAGACTTCCACATAATTAAAAAGAACAAGGTTTTTAAATAGATTTCTCTATTGATTTACTTTTTCTTGGCGCCCAACGTAAGCAGCGTCGCTTGGTTAGGTGTGCCCGTTTTCTCTTTTACAGAAAATACATTTAAGCCTTGCAGAAACACTATCGTAATACCAAATTAATACTAAATACTTTTATCACAGCTTTGTTATTTAAAATAAAATTAAAATCAAGTTAAAAGTATTCATTTTTATTTCCTGTGCACGAAAATATATATATATATCGGGAGTATGCCAGTGGAGGATCCAACTTGAAACTGCCTGAAATTTCAGGGCTCCTTTTTGTGATAATTGCGGCGCATGAATTACAATTAATTCGCAAGGATTCGTGCCGTTCGTTGCCACCGCCGCTGGCGGTGCTCCGACTGACTTTCCGCTCTGTCCGCGTGTCGTTAGCAGCGCCTGTTTATTATTCCGTTAATTTTTCCAGCTCACCCAGAGCCACACCCACCACCTGAAGCGACCAAAGGCCCACGAGGAGTCCCAACCCAACCCAATGAGCTCCTTGGCTCGGTGGCGCTGTCTCCTTGGGGCTAACTCACCTTTTGTGGATTTCCGACATGCAAAGCGGCGGTGACATCGCCGAAAAGGATCCTTTTCGGCCGACCCAAGCAGCCAATATAGATATGGGGCCAGGACCAGAGCCGCCAACAAAACACGCAGCACTTGGGAATGGAAATGGAGGTGGTGCTAGTGGTGCCCCCAATCCGCTGGTGCGGGTGGTGTCAACACCCGGCTATGGCAACCATTATGGCGCAGCTTATGCTGATTAATATTGATGTGGCGATGTGCCAAGAGGAGCACTCCTCGCAAGGTGGTTGGCCAAAGCACTGCGGTTTCCACTATGTGGGATGTAGGTATATACTCGTATGATGGAGGGTTCTTGGAACCTAAGATTAGCTAACAAATGGATTTAACCTGAAAATTGGGATATGCTTTCTTTAAATCTTTACTAGCTTCTCTATTTAAGTTTTGCTTCTCGCTCTTTATGTATTTCTTCTCGATAGACAGTAAACTTTTATGTAGATGTTATGCCAACTGACTTATTAATAATGGGACCTTTGAATACAAATTCCAACAATTACCTAACAGCTAAAAATTATGCAAATTTTACCATAGACTATAATAGTTACAAAGAATTTATTAGAAAAGATTTTGTAAAGTCTTTTTTATTGCTAATACGTTCTCTCATTGTTTCTTTTTATTTTTCGTTACTTTCCTGCTTTGCTTAGCTTCTTGAAACCAAAGATTAGCAAATCGATAAATTTAATCTACCTTCTTTAATTCTCTACTCTCTATTTAAGTATAATTATTAGAGAAAATGTAGGTTAACTTCTCCTCTTTCTTTGCCTTCCTCCAATTCTTTGTTCCCTTTTTCCCAACCAATTAGCATTTCAACTCTGCGATTTTTCAAAAGTGAACTCTTTTATTTATTTATTTTTTTTTCCTTGCCGTTTTGCACCACCGACAAAGGCCATGAGGGGGAAAAAAGTGGTTGGGCAGGAGCCACAAATTTTTATTGCTGTTGTCATCGCTTGGCAAACACTCCGCTTGGACTCGGATTTGGATATTTGGGCTCGGGATTGGGCCTGGACTTGGACTCGATCGCGCCAGACGCCAACCCGCTGTGATTTTATGAGCCGCAATTGCACAAAACATTTCTATTGAGTCAGCGTAAAAAAATAAGCAGCCACAACGGAGTCGGTGGGGTGCTCTCTAACCCCTCTCCCTGGCACCCGGACACCCCTGGCTTATGATTACTGTGATTATGCCGCCGTTCCCGTCGCCGACGACGAAGTGCGTTCACGGAGTTCCGTTGCAGCCAGTCGGACGTGTGTGCACTGAGAGGTAATTTTTATACATTTCTTACAGCTTAATTTCAAGGAAAACTAGGTTAAAGAATTATATTTCTTATAATTTAAGCCTAACTATTAAAGAAAAAATATTATACAAAGGAGAAACCATATTTAGAGGGAACTTCTTACAGTTTCTTGCATCTTTCCATGAGTTTCTGCCTTTAATCTTTAATATTTTATAAAAAAACTCCTAGGTCATAAATATGACACATGTTTATAAAAGATAATGTCTAAATATTTAAAATTTCAGTAGTATAATTAAAAAGTAATTAAATATTTCCAAACTACAACCAATTATGTTTTAAATTTAAACATTCTTCATCCTTTAAAAATCCAAAGAAATGAAAGGAAACCCCATGAAATCATCTATTGCGAAAACTTTCATATCTTTACCCATTTTCTTGCAGTGCAGTGGAAGGGGTGGCCGGATCTGAACGTATCGCTTACGCTTAGCAATAATAACAACTGATTTTCGGATGTATTATTACATTTCCCGTGGCGAGCGCTGCCGCCGCTGCACCCAAATTATCCCAGCCACCCCCGAAGGAGGCCAAAGGCAGCCAAGGAACCCGGGGAATCCCAGAAGCTGTCAGGGGTAAGGGTTACTCTCTCTGTGGTTTTTGAGGCGCAGAAACCACAGGGTCTCCGTTTGGTCGGACAGCTTCCTGGACTCCGGACTCTTTCCGGATAAGCTTTTATTTAGCGACTTGGACTTGACGAAATTACGCAGCTCGGAAACAAAGGCAGGCTGATTGTGGAGCGCGATTCCATTCAATTACCATCGCATTTTGTCACCCCAAGAAAATCGGCACGGATCACCTGCTGGGCACATTGCGCTTTTGTCAAAAAAAAAAAAGAGTCACCACTCAATGGAATAACCATGATATGGCTACGCATCATCAGCCAGCATTGTCTCTCCCTCTCGTTGAGACGACACTTTAGCAATTTTCGGGAATAAAAACAGCTGTGATTTTAAACACTTTTCCCGGGAAAATAATTGAAAAAGTCAAGTGTTGCGGGGCTTAAGATTTCCTGTGTTGGAAATTACTTGATAATAAGTAAAGGAATGCTTGGTATATGCAGGGATTATAGTGGATTAAGGTCTTAATTTAGTAAATTATATTAAAATGATAAATGTAAGCTAGTTTTAAAAGCCCTTGAATATGTTATAATTTATTTCCAGTGCAAACAAGGTATTTCTTGGGAACTAACTTAACTTTAGATAAGAAAAATATTTATAAATAATTGTTATTGGGCTTTTCTCTCTTCGAGAACCCCAGATATTGAGAGTGAACTCCTTTAGCTGCATTTCCTGGAATTTTCAAGGCACTCAGCTGACTCTCTCTGTCTCTAAATCCTTTCCAGTTAGCTGAGGAACACGTAAAGCATTTTGCTGTTTGCCTGGCCAAAACAGGCTCCTTTGAGTCCCTGGCTCCACGCACTTCTATATATCCTGCGCTATCCCTGGCTAACCCCACTCTGCCCAGCCAACAGACACAACTCGATTGGTTCAAGTTTCCATTGTGGTGACCCAATCAACCCCAAAACACTAAACAAAAATGGGCCATAAATCTCTTGAATAATTAAATAAATAATAAATGGTAATTCTCTTCCTTAAAATCCATTTAAGCCTTTGTAAAGTTATAGGTAATATATTAATTAATATTTTATTTAACATTTATATTTCTCCCTCTTTTCTGCCAGTGTCCTGCTGTCCCTCCTGTGCCTCCTTGTGTGTGTGCTAATGACGAGCAAGAGTTCACTTCGATGCTGCCAAATTGCACTGTGTGTTTGTGTCCTGCGTCCTGTGTCCTGTGTCCTGGCCACTTCTGGTCAGTTCAGCTGAGTTCGCTTCGTGTCCGCTTCCGTTGCTCTGCGGAGTTGCAACTGACGCAGTTCCAGGAGCAGGTGGAGAAGGAGGAGGAGTCCTTGTAGGAGTGGCCAGTGGCCAGTGGCCACCACATTTCCGCTGCAGTTGGGCATTCGGAGGATGGCCTGCAATTTGAGCGCTGGCATCGCATATTAATGGGGTCGCCGAGCGGTGGGGGCGTGCCAGAGACGGATCCCGAATGTCCTGATGATGTCCTGCATCATTCGCATGCGTGTGGCAGGACATCAGAGCATCAGAACAGCAACTCAAGCTGACCGTCGTCGTCGTCGTCGTCGCCGTTTGCCGCCATTTAGTTCATTAGAGCATGAGTGTTCTACGGCTGCACGTACTCTTCAGGGGTGAGGGGCAGCTACACTCAAAGAAATGGGTCCTAAAGGGGTTTTAATATTAGCCAAGAGTGTTTGAGTATTTATTATTAAATTGGATACATTAAAAGTAGCAATTAAACCGGGTTAAGGGTTAGATTTTGGCTTTATAACTTATAATTATTTAATTTCATTTTTTGTTTCTCTGTATTTATCCAAGGATGAGGTAGGTGTACCATGTCAGAGTGCTCCACTACGCATTTACGTGATTAATCAGCTGGCCACGTGTGTGCATCGCTTTCAGGGATTGCCTTTTGCCATTTGCCAGAGCCGAGAATATGCTCCCAAGTCATGCAAAGTCCAACGGCCACGGAACATTCTAATTGCTCCAAAGAGACTGGGGACGAGGAACCACCGCAGAAACCACTTCAAGCCAGACGACGACAACGACGGAGATCCCTGGCAATGGATGAATCTTTAAGCAGGAGCCAAGAGCAAGAAGCCTCCGCTCTGATAATCTGATGGCCGGGAGATCCCCGCTCTTGGCAGTCACTTAGGCGAGGCGAGGATGCAGGACGTGCTAGCCAGCTAGGAGATATATATATATTTATAAATTAAAAAGGAAATATCATAAAAAAATATATAGATTTTTAGATTTTCCTACATTTTTCTTATGAAATATTTATTTTAAAGCAAACAACCTAAGAAAACTCACTTTAAATACCCCAAATTAATACATTAATCATCTTCTGTTAATTACTAAACATTTTAAAACTCTTTTTAAGTAAAAATAATAAACAAAATAAAAGCAAGAGTGGGTGCTGTTGTCACCTGATTGATTTATCAACCCGGGCAAGTCCACACCAGGCCACTTCATCGATCTCAAAAAGGAAGACCAAGATTCGAGTGGCTACTCTCCTGGATTCTGGAATGTCAACAGTGGCCTTTGTGGCAGTTCCAAGGCTCTTCAGATCTATATATATATATTTTCTTCAAGGATAAAGAGGGGGGTGTGCTAACGCCGGAGCGGATCTCCATTGGATCGGTTCGGGGGCATTGTTTCGGTTCGGGCAAAGCCAACTTATCAAACTGACACCCAACAACTGCAAGAAATTCCAATTTCAATTCCGATCGATTCGATTCGGTTCTCGATTCAATTTCAATGCCAAAAACGGTGCACCACGACATGGCCTTGTTATTTGCTGATTAAAACGCCCAAAAACTCAAAGACTTTGACAGTTGAATACGCACATCGGGCATGGCGAGATTGTGGCCGAAATGTGTGTTCGTGCTAAAAATTATAGGCAGGCCAACTGGCCAACTGGCGTAAAACCGCAGAAATGCAGAACAAAAAGGCCAGAAAGCACAGAACAGAACAGAACGGAATGGAGAGTCGAAGAGTCAGGGCCCAGACCGGCATAATGCAGCAGCCACCGTGTGAAAAGGCCGTCAGGTGCAGTGGCTTGTGGGGATTGCCGACGCAGCCACTCCCTTGCCAGACTTTTGACCTTTTGAACTGCCACTGGAAGCCACCGAACTACCGATGCATTTAACCAAACCAATTTTCCCATTAGGGCCAACACTTGGCCACCGGCAGACGTCCATCGATCGATCGATCGTTTGGCATTGCCTCGTCTGCAGCGATCGCGGACTACTTACTTCTATGCCTATGGCCTTTGTGCCTTTTGCATGCACTGGAAAAAATTAATGTAGATTCTAAAAAAATATGGAAATAAATATCAAATATCTAATATATCAGAAGCGTTTTATGTCTAAGTAATTCGAAGATAAAGTCAAGGTATTTAAGGTATTTCCATGTAAACGAAACTTAAATGATTAGAATTTCTTTATTTCTTTTTATATTATATATTTATTTCTTATATAAAGGTATGTTTATTTCTATATTTTATAAATAATGATATGTATGTTGAATATTTATATAACTAATTATTAATTTGTATATGTACTTTGTTTACTCTAAAATGAATCCATAATGGAAACAGCATGATGTGTCTAGTTGACTTCTTTGAGATATTCCTTTAAAATCCTTTTTAATTAATATGTATGCTTTTTCTGGGTTTGATGTATAGTTTTTATTTTATTTTTAGATATTATATTTTTTTCTGTAAATTTAAACTGTGCTACATTTATTTCCGAGTGCATTCCCCGCTGTTGTTGTGTGTGCGGCTAATTGATCGGTTCCAAATGGCCGATCGCACGTAACGGCAGCCACATATGCTCAGCTCGGCTCAGCACGGATGGGATCTGAGATCCCAAAACTCGCAATGTAATAGCCAGATGTTAAACAAAAAAAACTATAGCAGAAACTAGCTAAAAATTCAGCTATTTAAAGAAGATAGAGTTATATAATAGGAGGATTAAGGCAAAGGAATAAATTGTAAACAAAATATCTGCAACTATTTATTTAACATATTTGCTCTTAAATTTATTTTACATTTACTTTTAGTTCCATTTAAATTAGAAAATAAAATGTCAAAAAATTTAGCCAAATAAAAAACAAGCCATTGTGCCATCCCTGGCCTCTTCCTGGCTCAAAAACTCTAGACGAAGACGACATTCGGCTATGCGATCGCATCACGCGATAGGCCTTAAAGGGCAGCAAAAGGCAGACCGCTCGCTGGCCCCTGCACCGCCCAAGACCCCGCCGGAACCCTAGGAAGAAAGACCCCTCGAACCCATTGAGGCGTCACAAGCGGGACCTGAGCCCAAAAAAAATATCCCTTCCAAGTGAGTGCGAGCTTGTGCCGCCGCCGCGATCTTGGATCTTCAAACTTAGAAGATCTTCCAGACCTGGAGCCCTTGCGATTGAGTGAACATTGAAGTTTGCTTATAAGCTTTATTAGGGTAATATTTATTAGATAGATAATTAAATATAAAAAAATTAATGACAGAAAAAATTATAGAGAAATACAAGCAGAAGGATAGAAAATCATATTAAATTTATGAATAAATACTAGTTAGCCTTTATTTTAATATATTAATCAAATTTAATCCCAAAACAAGCTTAATCAAAATGAAATTCCCTTCCCCTGGCCATGGGTTAATGGTAGAAACATAACCTTTGAAATATCAAGTGTCAAAAGGCGATGGCTTTATAATAATAAAGGCTAAATGGTGACTGTCACTTCGGGACAAGCTCGGAACAAGCTCGGCACAAGCTATACCTTTCAGTCAAAGGACTAAGTGACTTCCCTAAACGATTCCTAGAAAGATACACTCTTCCCTTGATCCTCTGTCAGTGGCAGGTATCCTCATCGTAGTGACAGCCGCCAAGTCAGCCCGTTTTTATTTTATTTTGTTGCTGCTCGCTGGCAGCCTCCGAAAGGTTCATTAGAAAATTGCTTGAAACGTATTGAAAACGCATTAGCCTGATGCCTTAATCCTCTCCGCCGATACAACCCCCTTGCAGGGGACTGCTGCCCATCTGGCAAAAGGCATTTGCTTTTGCCAAATCGTTGTAATTTACGAAATTGACACTCGAAAGATTCCCGAATTGCGGGGTCAGGTCCGAGCCACCCCAGCAATTAAATTGTGCGGGCCCATATGGAACGGCTTCCGAGCAAGAAGATGGGTGGGAAATCGGACAGGGGCTGGGATCGGGGGTCAGTCCAGTGAACAATTTGTCACGGGGCAGCGTAAAAAGTGCCAATTGCAGGTCCGATTCGCTGCGGGGTCAGCTGCTGGCCACTGGCCAGGCGTAAATTAAATCAACTCTAATGTCTTTAATTTGTTTGAGTCGTCGGCGTCGTCGTCGTCGTCTGCGGAGCAGCCAAGTGTGCAGTGATGCGTCCGCCAAGTCAGTCAGTTAGTCACTCAGTCGCAATTCTCGATATTGCACAGAGAGAAATCAAATTTAAATCCGAGAAGTGACAGCTTGACAGGGAAGATTATTGAAAGAGTGACCCTGCTACTAGAATTTATGGGAATTTAAATCAAACAAGTGTGAGAGGAATTATAACAAATAAAATCACACAAGTGTGGCCTTGCTACTAAAAGTTATTTAAATTAAAATCCCACAAGTGTGGCCTTGCTAAAGAAAATGAGGTGAAAACTAGGCTATTCTAAAGAACCTAATAAAGTAAAAGAAATAAGAATCAATATTAAAATTAATTTAGGTGTCAATAAATTAAGAAGGTTTACTCTTTCAACTAACTATAGAAAATCGAAATGAATATTATTATATTGTTGGTTCATAAGGAAATCCAAGACTTGCTGTAAAGTTTCCAATTAAATTTAGGGGATTAATGTTTGAATTGGAGAAGTTTATAAATAAATTTATTATATTTTCTTTTACTAAATTAAGTAATATTTAATAATTAAATTCTCTGTATTCCTGCAACATTTTCTCGCAGTGCCTTGGACCAATCGCCCAATCGAAGTCGCATGTCGTCGCTGACGCTTGGCCATAAATTTCGTATTAAATTGAGTGTTAAATGCTGGACGCAGCAGCAGCAGCAGCTACAGCTACCCCCCATTCACCCCCGCCCTTGTGCAGTCGTGCACAAGAAAGGAACCCCCTTTCCCCCTTTTATTTGTATTTTTTTCCTCCTTATTTTGGGTCGCCGTCTCTGACTCTGTCTCTGTCTCTGTCTCTGTCCACAATCCGTCAGTTGAAGCCAATTTATTATGCCCGATTCCTCGATTGTTGCCTTTTGTCGTCGTCGTGGATTTCTTTATTGCTTGTACAGTGTTTTCACTGTATTGTCCTTAATTCTGTTGTTTTTAGCTGTCCTTATTGTCCTGGGATTTTTTTTTACCTAGCAAAATCAATATGTTTTTGTTATTCATAAATATGGGGACATGGAGAGGAAAATAATATTGGAAAACCATTTTGCCTTATTTAATAAATGCAAAAAAAATATTACCAATAAGTTAATTATATTTTAAGGCCAAATTCATTATATTTAAGGTACATTATCTCTGTTTTCTATATATATTTAAAGATACTAGGTAATAGTATAAAGAATAAATTAAAGCGTATTTAGAATAGTTAGAATATTATTAATATTCCTATTTTCAGTGCATATTCTCACCAAAAGTGGCTGGGATAATAAAACAAGCTTAATATCTCAACAATGTGTGTTAAGTTGCGAAAGGGTCAAGACACAAAAAGCCATTTTAATTGTTGTTCTAAGCTCCTCAATTAGCCAGCATTCAGGTGCTGATTAGATAAACACTTTGGCCAAAATACTCTGGTTCAAATACCGAACTTGGCTATAATTTAGCCAAGATGCCAATTTATCTAGGATATGCCCCTAGTATATTAATTGGAAATATTATTGCAGATTTAATTCCCGCTCCACCGCCAACTTTTGGCTTATTTCAAGAAAGGAGCATTTTTTCGGGTGATTTTGAGTAATTAAAAGGAGGGTTTAAATTAAATAAATAATTTTCTTGGAAATGATGTTTAGAAAATGTATTTTTCTGACAGTAACTATAATAATATAATTGCAGGAAGACAATTTACAAATAGATTGTAATAATCTCTTTAAGGAAAAGTTTTCAAAGAATTTTTGCAAGTGGTCTTGAACAAAAATAACTAGCTCAGGTAATTTTTCAAAAACCAGTAAGTGCGAATCGTTTAGAATTGGTTTCTTGTATTTTTTTCTTCTTTTTTCAAGCGTATTTTTTCCCTGTAAAATTCCAAAGGAATTTGTGAATGCAATTGCTGGCTAGGCAGAGACACCTTCTCCCTCCGTAATTCTCGGCTCTTCCCTAGACTGATGGAGATGTCTGCATGCCTCAATCTCAATTTGAGGATGCAGATGCAGATGCAGATGGGGATTGGGATTGGGATTGCAGCGCCAATTGCCGATTGCTGACGACACCCAATAAACTGGCGGCCAATTACTCTTGGCCAGTTAGAGGAGCTAACAATCGGGAGCCAGCAGATAGCGAACTCGGCGTAATTTCCCACAAAAGTATTTGAATGTCGTGTAAAGTGTTAAATTGTTTTACATTTTTTGCAGCCGTCGCGTCGGGTCAGCGAGCCACATAAATTGCCGCAGCAATGCGATAATTTGCATAAAATATGCACACAAGGGATATGGCTTGGGCTCTCTCTCGGTTTCGGGATTCTCGATATTTGGATGCACAAAAATCCCCAATCCCAATCCCAATTCCAATCCGCAATCCCGCCGCCGCTTGAACTTTGCCGCAGTCGGGTGTCGATTGGAATTTTAAACGGAGCATTGACAATAAAGTCTGCAAGGGGACTCGGAACTCTCGGGACTCTCGACTTTATTGACAATCCCCGGTGCAGTCGGTCCTATTGTTCCTTTGTTCCTCCAGCAACTCCCTGGACCCGATGCCAATGGGGCTTCTTCTTTTTCGGATGAGGCACCATGATCACGGCTCGAAGCGATTACTTGATTGAGATTTGAAGGCTTCGCCAGAGCTTGACTCAGTGAGCTTGAGTCTTCGAAAAGGGAAATAATATTCATTTACACAACGGAAAAGGTTTTCTTAATTATTTGCCAGTTTTTAAAGTATTTTTAGTTCCTTAATTAAACTAACTTAGTTTACAGATGGAATGGGAATTTTTAAAGATTTTTTTTAGGCTGATTTCTAAGCCCATTCGCCAATAGTAGACAAAGTTAGGCTTCTCTTTAAAGTCATTTAGGCTTCGTGCTTTATTATTTCCAAGCTTAGCTTTTATTTTGTTTATAAACTCTCCAAAATGTTTTTTATTTATAGATTTTCTATAATATTTACTTAAATCGGTTCTATCTAGATTTTTTTTATAGTAAAACCAAAGATAAGAATGAGCTCTAAGTGGCCCTGCAAAGATGTTCGATTTCCTGGCTAAGAATATTCAAGAACTTGCGTCTCAATCCGGCCAAACTTGAATCGATCGATGGGGCCCCCTTTTATTTTTCTTCATCCCCCTTGAACCCCCCTTAGAGCCCCCTTAAGCCCCCTCTCCTCCAGCCCCTGGAACATTCGCAATCGACACGAAAATCGCAGCACAAAAAGTCAAATCAATCAAAGTGACGACAACGGCGCAGACGAAATTGCTATGCAAGTGGAACACTGGCTCAGTTTAAGGGGGGGTCTTTTTTCCAAGGGGGGTTGGGGGTGTGCCATAGGCGGGGCTTAGGGGGGGGGAGAGGGAGGGGGGCTATGGGATTGTAGCTGCCGCAAAATGTCAACTGGCTTTGCATATGGAAATTGGATAATGGCAGCGTCCGTCAGTCAGTCAGTCAGACAGCAAGTCCAGCGAATGTCCACCGTTCGTTCACTCATTTCGATGGTGAGTTCTGAAAGGCAGCACTGGCAGAAAATTAGGTGGGGAAGCCTACAAGAAATACTAAAAAGAAAAATTATGGAAAGCCTAGAGGAACTTAAGGAAATTTTATTGAAAAAAAAACCAAAAAACAAAAAGGAATAAGGCATTACTTTCATATTAAATATATTTTTTAATTGCTAGTTTGGGAATGGATTTCTTTGGCTGAACACAAATCTAAACCTGATAAAGGTTAGATTTCTGATATATTTATAACTTATATATTTAGTAAGCTCAAAAAGAGAATTTTCTATAAAATATATGCTCATTTTTAGCCTTTTTAAAGAAGATTATACGAAGAATGTAGCTAATATCCTTTTCTCTTCAGGAAACACAATTCATATTAATAAATCGTTAAAAACCCCTCATTTTTTTAAGTGTGAGCTTGGGCATAGGGGAGGGGTATGTATAGTTTGGGGGATGGGGAGGTGGATTTTCAGCAATTTACCGCAAATAGAGTTCCGCCGAACTGCAGGCTCAGATATCGGGGCGCACATATCACATCGCATCCCATCATCTTGTCATCTTTTGGCAGTCGCTCCACGCTCCTCGCTCGCAGTGGAAAATGTTTTTCCGTTAATAAGTAAATGGATCGATGGCTACCAGTATGGGGGAGGGGGAGGTAGTAGTAGGGGCATTCAGATTCCGGCAAATACAATGCCACACCAAGCGGCACCGCATTATTTTGGGCTCTTTTGCGGCCAGCCACCAAATTGACCGTTAACTGATTTTCAAATTTGCGCCCCCCCTTTAGACTCGAAACGCTAACTCCCTTTCAGTGCGATGCCACTGCCGCACCTACGTCACAGCTCAGTGGCAAATACAGAGGCATATATACCCCGATATCTGGCATATATATGATGTACTATACATGGGCTTTTTCAGTTTTTCGGTAACTCAACTTCCGGCAGAGTTCGGCTTCGGCCTCTCTCTCTCGGGGGTCCAAACAAAAGCAATTTAATCGAGCATGACTTTTGGTTAAACTTGTAGAGCAACGCCTACGCAGCAGCAGTCGCAGCAGCAGCAGGAACAGCAGCAGCAGCGGCAGGGGTAGCGTTGCCGGATGTAGGGAATTTTAATTTGTCGCGTCGTTTAAACGCGAGCAGCGCCCAAATCGATGGCAACCCTTTAACGCCGTCGTAACGCAGCCATTGAAGCGTTACCCAAACCCCTCCATAATAAAATAAAATACAAAAAAAATAAGGAAAACCACCGCCACAGCCACGCCTACGGCCGCCTCCGCTCGTTCGATTTCGGCAGCGTTGGTTTTCCTCTCAACTTTCTATAGGTATATATTCTTTGAGTTACCCCGTTAATCGTAGTGCTAAAGGGTATATGGGTTAGAGGATAAGAAGAAGTTGGGAGATTTATGGGAACTTATACTAGAGAGAGAGTTATCTGTAGTTATACATATATTTTGGTTCATAAAGAAAGAAAGATATGTATGCCTTCCTGAGGGCTTCTTCTTGAGACCCTCTTATAGCCAAAAAGGCAGTGATAGCCAAAAGCCGTATATTTTCCGATTCGCCACTAAAATCTTAATTATTTAAAATCAAAATATTGAAAAAAATCAAAAAAAAAATTTTTGTCAATTTTTCAAAATTTTGAAAGGGGTTACATCATTAAAATTGTCAAAAATTGAAAAAAAAATTTTTTTTTCTAAATTTCTAAATTTGATATGCAGATTTATTAATCAATTAAAAACTAGCACAGAAAGGGTTTCCAAATTGAAATATCTGTTTTTTTGGCTTAGTTTTGCCTTTTTATATTTTGATTTATTAAACAAATTATTTTATTTTTCGAAATATGTCTCAAATCCAAAAATGCGCAAATTGGAGGTCTTCTTGGGAATCTTTAACTAAGCTATAGTCGTGATTTTCGGTTTAAAGTCAATAGATATGAAATAAATAAACTAATGCGGATGTGTTCTATAAGTTTCAGTGAAATCGGATGATAAACTCCATGCATCCCGCTCGCTCTTGCAACCAGACTTGGCGTTAATCGAGTCTTGAACCGGGGTTTACAACTTGACTTGTGTCTGTAGCTTTCTTACTTGTTTCTTGTTATATTTATCCGTTCATTTGTCCTATCACTTGTCCGTTCATTTGTCTGTTTACTTGTCCGTTCACTTGTCCGTTCATTTGTCCGTTAATTTCTCCATTCATTTGTCCGTTTACTTATACATTTCTTCTATTAATTTTGTTTTCAATTTTTCCCTACGTTTACTGGATTTATAATATCGTAAATAAGTCAAAAATGTAGTCAAAAAATATGTCAAAATATTTCTCAACCGGGTATAACATAGTCGCAACTCTTCGCCGTATAATTTCTTCACCAATTTTTTTTTTTAATCGTTTGGGTGGTTTTTATTAGGCCGCTTGTCTCCGTCTCCAACTTCTGTCTGTGCGCATTATTTATGGTCGCGCATTTGCATTTTGATGGTTGCACACACACACTCGCACACACACCGAACATCCTCTTAACCCCCCCTAACCGCTTTTTTCGCTAGCACTGTCAACCCTTTTTCGAGCCGAGCAGCACAGGTGGCCGAGTGTGTGTGTGCGTGAGAGGTGAGCTCTTTTTATGACCGCTGCAGCCGAAAAAAGAAAAAAATTGAAAACAAATTTCCACGTATCGATAGCGGCTCCTCGAACGGAATCGAACGAAATCGAACAAAATCCCCTTGGCGTCGCCCCGGTTGCGCTTCACAGGATAATCGTAAAAGGGGGAAATTGCGCTTATAAAATGATCGCCGCCAAAAATACGGCAATATACCAACTTGCACTGCCAGTCTGTATCAGAATTCGAATCTGTATCTGAATCCTTGGCTGCTGATTAAACGTGGGAAGCTGCTGACTTTGCCAGTATTTTTGTGGCCTTGAAGCAAGGCACAGGATTCCTTTGGAGAGTCAACATTCAGCTGTCCTTGAAGGAACCCAACTGGCTTTGAAGGAATTTTTAAGGAAATATGCAGAGTTTAGGAAAATTACTAATTTAACTCATTACAATCTTGCAGGGTATTGTAAATCTCCGCTTAAACTTAGTATTACAGTTTGATGCAGGAGAGATCCCAAAGAGATAGAGCCATGGAGAGCCAGAGAGATCCTTTAATTATCACAATTCAGTTTGGCTAAGAGTTTAGCACCTATCAGCTGTCATTTCTGATCTTCTGGTATTTCATTCTCATCGATAGGGAAATTGGATGGAAATTGATTAAAATTGGTAGAAATTGGATGGAAAAACCCATTCCTAACATAGATAACCCATTTAAGTTAATCAAGAATATATTTTTAAAATACAAACAAATCGAAAAATAACTATTAATAGTTAATAAGTGAAAATAAAAATGCTTTACCTAAATAACAAACCAAAGAACAATAATTAAACCAACTCCAGCATCCAGAGAGCGACGGCATCGCATCCCAGTCCAACTGAATCATCAGAAATCAGTTGGCAGACGTGAAGCAGCCAAGTGAATCATCACCACCATCGCCACCACCGCCATCATCGCCCGTCATCATCATTATCATCATCATGTTGTCAACAGTTTTTGGACTTTTGTTGTCCACAAATCAAAGCTCGGCGAAGCCAAACTGACAGGATTCGGCGAGGGCGGAGGGCGGAGGGGGACTGGGAATCGCAATCGGAATGCCTTGTTGACAAGTTGAGCATTTTAATTGCTGCCGTGCGGCCAAAACAACAGGGTTAAAGGTGGGGCAGTCGGGCTGGTCGGGGGGTTAAGGGTGGCCGTTGGCCGTGCTGCACGCAAAGAGTCAACTTCCTGTGCGTATCCACAAAATGCGCTAACTAATCAAATATGCATAACAAACTTGAGCCGCCGAACGCCACCCCTTTGTTGGCCACAAGCGCACGCAACGTCTACGCACCGTCAAGGGGTTAAAACCAGGACAAAGCCAGTGTTGTCACTTGTCCTAGTCAGGTCCTTGAATAAATATTAGCTGAATTTGTTATAAGAGTCTAAGGTAGAAAATAAAAGCACTTAATAGACTTTAAATCAATTAAGAAAGTGCTTAAAAGTATGCAATTAAATATATCACAGCCCTATTTAAGGTAGAATATTTCCTAGCATACTTTCGAGCGCTATTTTAATTGATTTTGATTTCTCAGGCACTTTATAATATAGAGAAATTAATGAAAATAAGCACAAAATATTATATAACTATTTAAGCATCAAATAAAATCATTTGTCTTACCAGAAACTTGTACAGATATTACCCTACTTATACAGCTTGCCATTAATATTTTTTCTGTATTTATTAATTAAATTCCCATGTTTAAATTCTTGCCATAAACTAGCTAAATTCTCATTTTTTGTACAGAACAAACTGAAACAAAAAGGCATTTCGTCGATTTAACCCAATGTCGATTTGCTGCTAAATTATTGCTGCTCGTTGTCGTTGTCGCTGCGACTTCTGCTGTGACTTCTCTAACCCGTAAAACTATTATTATGATCATTATGGCCGGGACGGACCCGGCCACTGGCACCGCCCTCGCCCTCCAGGAATTGGTGACTCCGAAAACCAGGCTGGGAACTGGGAACTGGGAACTGGCTGGTATCATTGAAGGGTATCCGTATCCGTCTGCCCCCAGTAACTTTCGACACGCACTTTGACGCACTCCCAGCACACCGCCGCCTCATAAATGTTTTGGCAATAAAGCCCAAGTTATGATAATGCCAATTCATGTTTAGTGGCGGAGATATCTAAATATTTATACCGAGTGTTTGCATGTTCCCAGCTGACTTCCAATGACGTGCAGAAAGATGTGATGGATGGGCTGTCCGGGGGATCTGCAGGTGGGACATGTACACTAGAGATAACTTCTTCCAGATATAACTCCCATCATCCTGGTATCTGTGGCAAGTCGGAGCAAGTTTTTTATCAATAAGGCCAAAGGGTCACTCGGCTAACTCACTTATTGTTTTACTTCAAAACGTGCTGAAAAGCGGACACAAGTTAATATTTACTTAGCTTCCTTAAGGGAACTCTTTGTCCTTGTAGTTTGAAGCTCGTGGCTCGTCCATTATGATTAAAATATTAGCATGCCAATATTTGTTTCCAACTTTATTTACCACTTTTCCGGGCACGGGAAATGACGCCAACGGCCAAGTGCGTGGGATGCGGGGGTTGACTGTGGATGGGGATTATTGTTGTCAACATCGACATAACCCTTTTGTTCGAACAGTTGGCGGAACGACGTCGATATGGTGGTGGTGACATTGGTGACACCGGCGACGGCGGCGGCGGCAATTAATAATACGTAATTTATGATCCGCATTCAATTCTATTTGACTTTTGCGGCCCGAAACACTCAAGCCAACGCGAAAAAGGGTTAAGAGAGCCGCACTTAAACGCCTTTTCTAGTGAAGCGTTACAATTTACAGCCGTCGGTAGTCAGGCGGAACGCATACCGCACTCCTTCCCCTTTCTTTCACTCTATATATATACATTTTTTATAGGCCCCGATTTGGGCTCGAAAGTACACCCAAAGTGTTATCCTTATCCCCCGGCTAATCCGGCATTCGTGCCGAATTCTATTAGCCAAGTTAACGCTTGGATAATCGCCGCTTTTGGCTAATCCAACTTCAAAGCCAAAGGCGCGCAGACAAAGTTTTTTATTAAATTAAAAATGATACACCTCCGATAATCGGAACTGCAAAAGGTCGAGGCGAAAAGGATTTAAGAAGGTTTTGCCGGGTCAGGAATTTAAGGATTAAAGATAAGGAAAAGAGATTATTATTAAGGAGAGATTCAATTAGAATTCGCTATTTAATAATGGATTTATGTTTGAAGTAAACAATAAATTCACAAATTTAATGCTGGCTATTTAAATTTCTGCGTTTCTTCTGTATTTAGTTTATAGATTCTTGATTAAAATTAGGAAATATCTTCCGATTTCTTGTAGTACGAATATATGTATGTACAATTACAATTACAAATTTGCGATCTTTTTTTGTTTTTAATAATTTTTGAAGGGTTTCTTTGAAGGTTAACGTAAATCTTTTAAAATATCATACAAATCATAAAGAATAAACATTTTAGATAGCTCTTATATTTAAATTTCTCATCTAGTTAATGTTCACATCCACATTTTTCATTCACAACTTATTCAAACTTATTTCCAGAACATGAATATAAACATTTAAGCATGGTTGGGCACTGAACATAAAGATGGGAGCCCCAGAGCAATAAACATTCTTTAAAAAAAACGAAAGCGGACCGTGTATATTTTGTTCTAGTACTTCCAAGCGAGCGCTACGTATAATAACTAAAGGAGAAAGCTCTGGTAGCTAAAAGAGCTGCCCATCACTGCTCTATATCTTCCGAAATATCTCCCTCAAAGCCTCAAAAACTTGCAAGCCAGACTCGCTGTAAAGTTTACAGTGTAAACCCTCCATAAAAAAACCTTTCTTTTTCCAGATCTTCCCTTCCAATACTTACTTTTATTTCCAAAACATAAAATCAAATAAAAATCATTTGATCAAAAGCCTTTTCTCTGGGCTTTTCACCGGGGAAAAATCAACAACAGCCCATAGACTAAAAGGCAGACAGTAAATCTCCAGCTTTGGCATCGCCTGGCAACCACCCATCGAGAGCGGGATGAGACACCATCACCAGCCAGAGCGAGCAGTTAATTATGACACGCACTGTTTGCTCGCCGCCACTACCGCTGCTGCTGCTGCTATTTATTTATGCATTTTATTTAATATTCCCAGTGGCGCTGCTCATTTAAGCGGGGATGCGCGGTAATATGTCCGTGTCCAGCCACCAGACGGCAAACAATAAGCCAAATAATGTCCGAAATAAATATGTTAAATTGAAAATTGAAATAAATGCAAGAACAAATAAAAAACGAGAACAAATAAGCAGGGAAACTAATGAAACACGAAACGTTTTCGATTGCATGTTCGGCCCCCGGTCCACGTGTACCATTAATATTATTTTGTTGCAAAAATATTCCATGTTATCGAGTTTTTTTTTTTTTTAGTAATAATTTTTATTTAATTTCCTTTGTTTTGTTGTTGTTTAATTAATTTTATATATAATTGCAGTGACATGAGGTGTTGTTGCTTCTTCATTAATTTTATCCATATACATATACATATATATTTAATAAATATATATATCATACATATATATCCTTCGTACATATACATATACATATCGAATTTGTTGTTGGTTGTTTGTTCTTGTTCTTGTTGTTGCTGATGTTTGGGTTCTGGTTGTTTGTTTGCCTTTTGTTTAAATTTAATTAACTATAATTAATATTGCTTTTGCGTATAATTCATTTTCTCAAAAAACAGCTAAACCAACAGAAAAAAAATTATATATTTATATATAAGTTCTTATGACGATGCAGGTGTCGCTTGTGATGATGATGATGATGATGCTGATGATGCTGATGATGATTATGCAGGTGTTGTTATTTCATTTATTGGGTTACAAGGAAAAACAAATCGCTACGGAAATTTATTTTAATTTTAATCTTTTTTTTTTTGCGTTTTCATGTGAATTTTCTTGTGTTTTTATTCTTTTTTATTTTCTCATTAATGCTGCAAGTGTCTGTGAGTGTGTGGGGGTGTGCGGGTGGGTGTGTGTGTGTGTGTGTGTATGAGGGAGATGTCTGTTAGCTGCGTCTTTGTCGCTCTCTCTTAAATTATGCGAGGAACATGCGTTGGATTCAACTTTTCTTTTAATTTCTTTTCTGTTTTCTGATTTTCTTTAACTTATGCGAGAGTGAAAAAAAAAATGTACTTTAAGACTAACAAAAAAATTATATTTTTTTATTCATACACGTTACAGTAAATATATAGTATATATATTTATAATGATATATAAACACACACAGAACTCGTCGGTGCCCTAACTTTTAGCATCTTTATTTTTCTTTCTTTTTTTTTCAACGAGTTTAGAATAAAAATACTAAAAAAAAAAAATATTATTTTGTTCTTTGGTTTTAGAACTTAAATGTACGAAAAAAAAAATCATAAAAATAATGGAGAAAAAAATATTAAGAATTAAATTAGGAAAACTCAAGTTGCGTATTTTTTCTAAGCATTTTCCTTCACTGGTGAGTTGTGTGTTTTTTAGGGGAGGGTGTGTGCGTGTGTGTGTGTGTGTGGTGTGTGCTACATGTGTGTGTTTGTTGTTGTGGCTGAGTGTTTACGGTATCTTGGTACTTAAGGGCTACATAAATTATTTTTAAATATATATTTATATATATATATATATTCCATATATTTCTATGCATATAGGTTTTTATTTACGTTTACTAAAAAAAAATGTTTCATCCACCTAAGACTAAGAAAAAAAATTGCATTTATTTTGTTTTCATTTCATTTCGTATTTGTTTTTGTTTATATTATTTTTTTCAGTATTTTTTTTCTTGTTTTTTTATACTTTTTTAATGTCCAGTTGGGGTCTTCTTGCTGCCTTTTCTTACTCCTTCCTCTTTGTTTTTTATCTTTTATTTTTCACTAAGGTTACAATCCAGCTTGTTTTGTTTTCTTTACTTTTTTAATATATAATATATATACTATATATATATGGGTTCTAGTTGTATATATATAGAGGGGCGCCATCTTTGATGTTGCTATTTCCAATCGTACAATATACACATACATATATATGTGGGGTGTGGGGGTGTGTGTGTGTCCAAGTGTGATATATAAAGTATATTATATATTTTTGTGAGGGATCTCTTCCCGCTCCGATCTCCGGAGAATCAAAAGGTTTCTTCCGTTTGCAACTATCCCTCCTCCATCTCTCTCTCTCTCTTTGCTGACTTTCTTACTTGACTTTCCTGCCCTTGTAAGCCCCTGTGTCTGGCGTTTCTCTCAGTGTCTCTCCGCTCCGTCTTGCCATGCCCCGGAAACCTCAAGGATTTCAGGGGGGAAAAAAACAGCACAAAAAAAAGAGGACTCCTTCCCTGCCTCCGGGCATAGCAAGCGGCTAAATATATACTACAAATGTTAGGCTCTAATCCTTGCTGCCTTCCCATGTCCAATGTCTCCAATCTCCAAGCTATTTACAGTCGGGACACGGAGCCTAGACGACCGCCACGGGCACCGTATGATGATGATGCGACGGAGGCTAGAGGCCTGGACGCTGACCCGTTCCCGGTCAGACGTCAACATCCAGATCGAGATCGATCACCGAGCTGCGATCCTCGTCCGGGTCCTGATCCGGATCCTCCTGCTCATCGATATCCTCCTCGAGGTCCAGCTCCAGCTCCTGGCCTCCGCCGCCGCCGTCATCGCAATCGGAGCGGCCGTCCAGTAATTGTCACTGATCCGTCCCGCCGGCCGTGGTGCCATGGTGCGGATGCGAATGATGCGGATGCTGGTGCTGATGCTGGTGCGGATGCGGATGCTGCTGCTGCTGCTGCTGCTGCTGCTGGTGGTGATGATGCGCCTGGGTGTGATGGTGGGCCGCCTCCTCCGCCAGCTGCAGGGCCGCCGCTGCTGCCGCCGCCGCCGCACTGCCATTGTGCTGCACCTCCAGTCCGTTGACCATCTTCTCCATGCTCTTCAGCTCCGACGGCGAGTTCTGGGACTGGGCAGCCGCCGCTCCCGTTCCCCGCTGCTTCATCAGCGAGGGCGGCGTGGTGGGCGACATCGAGATGGGACGCGTCGGCGGCGAGTGTGAGGCGGGCCTGGGCCTGGGACTGGAACTCAGGCTCCTCGGTTCGATGCCCTGGGCTGGCGGTCCGCCACCCTCGCCCGACCGGTTGGCATTCGAGCCCGGGGTGACGGCATCGAAGGCGGAGCCCAGGCTCCCCGGCAAGCTGTACGGCGAGAAGCGGTGGCTCTTCAATCCCTGGAGCGGCGACACCGGCGTATGTCCTGCCGCCGCATAGGCATGCCCGAACAGCGCCGGATGCTGGGCGGCCAGCGCCAGCTGGGCGTTGAACAGCAGGCCGGGATTGAGTCCGGCCGGACTCATGGCCGCTGCCGCAGCCGGATTGTGCAGCAGGCCGAGATGCGGCGGCGGATAGAGGCCGTGCGGATACAGGTAAGGCAACAGGTGCGGCGACGGATGGATGGGCGGACCCACCGATATATTTGGCGACGGATAGCTGCCTCCGCCGCCGCCGCCACCGCCGGGATTGAGGCCAGCTGCTGCGGCCGCCGCTGCGGCGCCCACCGCCTCCTTGGGACTGCCCGTCGAGGTGGGCCGAAAGGCACCGCCGGTGCTGCCGCCGACGCTCTCCGAGCAGCTCGAATCGCTGCCATCGCGCTCCACATCCGCGTCCGCCTGCAGGCGTCGCCTCAGAGCCTCCTCCGCACTGGCATTGGCCGCTGCCGCCGCAGCATGCTCGCTGGCACCGGCTCCGGCTCCGGCCAGGTGATTGAACCAGGCGGCCAGGGCTGTGTGGTTTTCAAGGGAATAAATAAATAAAATAAAAAGGAATTAGTTAAAGCTTCTAAATAGGAGATAATGCCCAAGAAAACCCTTAAGAAATCCCTTAAACCCTACTCACCGGAGTGCTGATGGGCATGCATCTGCTGCAGCGAGTGGCTGAGTGGGAGGAGCGGACTCTGCGGTGGCCCCACCACGTCTAGGAGCTTGTCCTCGTCATCCTGCTGCTGATCCAGCAGCCCGGCATGCGGATGCAGGTGGGGCGGTCGTCCGGCATGGCCCAGGTGAAGCGGTGCCCGGGAGCTGCTCACATGCGTGGGATTGAGCTTGTCCGAGTCGGACCCTCGGTTCGACATCAGCGCTTGCCTGTAACAACAGTTGTACGAGAGGCGAGGGCCACAAATTAGAACATCCAAGTGTCAAGAGGGGCAGGGGTTATTACTAACTAATAATTGGTTATTTCTTAGGGATAAAGCACACATTCCAGATATTTTTTGGAGATATTTGGTCTACAAACTGAAGTAGAAACTGAAGAAGCAGGCTTATAACAGAAGAAATAATGTCTAAAAAATACTTGATAATAATTATAATATATTTCTCAACATTATTTATTTATTTTCCTTTCTAAACACCCACAACACCTGCTCACATACACCTAAAACCCCAATCAGTGTGTGTGCGCTCGCATTCCGTCAAATCAATCAGCTTTTCGCCCCACAAATTTCGACGGCCGTCATGTGTTGTTGGTCGATTTAGCAGCGGAATTTACGGGGAATCGCTGGGGATCAGGGCCAAAAGCTTTGATAATATTGTTGGTAACTGGAAATATCTGCTAAATGATAAACCAGCGCTGGCGGCGGTGGTCCTGTCCTGCCAGTTCCTATCCACCCATTGGACCCGGTGAACCTTAATTGAAATGTAACAATGCGAGGCGGAAACGGGGGTTCCGTCCGTCCGTCCGGCCTTGCTGTGTGTGTGTGTGTGTGCGAGTGTGTCTGCGGCTGACAATGAAATTGAAAAATAATTCAAAACACGTTAGTGTAATTTAGTGTCTGGCCGGGTCTGGTGTGGCCTAGGCCAGCATTTTCCATTTCAATTTTCCTTATTTTTCACACATCAAAGCCGGGCGCTGCCTCGCTCGCAAATTGGGCAATTTCAGCACTCGCACACTCGCACACCCGCACACACACACACTAGCGGGTGTTGTGTGTATCATTATCACAGCAACCACACCCAGAGCCACACCATGCACCCATTCCCCGGGGAAAAAAACCACGGAAAATCCACCCATCATGGGCTGGCATTGCGCCAAGGGCGTCTTCTTTTACACTTAACTGTTTTTCCACCTGCCTAATGTGTGTGTCCTGTGTGTGTGTGTGTGTGTGGTGTGTGTGGGTCCTGTGTGTGAGCCTAATTTAATAGCAAATCAATTTGTGTTAATCCAGGCAACGTATCTGGACCCACCCACTTAACTACAAAGACGCCAAGACGCCGTCCAACTTTTACAGGAGGCAAGCGCGTCAGGAGCGGTTTGGAAGCCAGTCGGAGAAGGCCCAAATTTTGAGGGGCGGCATTAAAAAGAAAGCTTACATATGAGCTAAGAAGTTATTAAACTTTTCTTACTAATGTAACTAATTATAAACTGAATAAAATAATATTATAAACTCACTGAAGATAATATTTCCCAAATGTAAGCCTTTCAATAAGATTTTGTATACATATAATTTGCAGAGCTTATAATTCCTTTCCCTATACTAATAATATACTATACTTATAATATACTATACTAATAATATTATATGTATATTCTTATAAACAGACTTAAATAATATTTAAAGCCTACTAAGAACCCTTTATCCTAGTTTTAGGCAATTTTAATAAGATTTTTAATAAAAGAAGCTTACAGAGAACATTATTCCTTTACCAAAAATATTTATTTAATCGAATTAAATATTTTAAATATTTGTAAAGGCTTCTTAAGTATGTTTCCAAATGGCTTGAATTATTTCCCTATTTCCAGCCCCCTTTTTGGGTACCCTTACTTCCCGGACACTCCGCTCCTGTAACTCTCATGCATCGGGCCCATAAAATGTTCGGCCCAAAGACGTTTATCTATTGCCCTTTTGCCTCCTATTGTACGGTGTGTGTGTGTCAGCGAGTGGAACGCCCTGGCAAAAAGGGAGTTCCCTTTAATTTTTCCTTTATTTTATTTATTTATTTTTTTCTCTTTTTGAGGGGGTGTTTCGCCTGAAATTGCGCCGTTTTGTGTGCTTTGTAATTTTTGAATTACGTCTGAATTTGCGGCTTAAACAGCCCACGCACGCCCACCGGAGGAGAGTCGCAGAGTCGGACCTATTGTCAACTAACGCCTCGGGTTAGCGGTTAGAAAAAAATACAGAAAAAAAATAAAATAAATAAATTCCCTGCGATGCTGCGAACAACAAAAGCGAATTTCAATTGCTGCTGTTAAAACGTTTTCACTTTGGACTTCCGGTTCTCGTTGCGCCCAAGGCATCGGCATCAGCATCAGCATCAGCACCAGCAGCAAATAATAGGAATAAAAACCGAATCCAGAGGGGGTTTTGGCAAAAGGGGTTTCTTCGAGAGAGATGAATATCATTCCGGCGGAAGTTGCGCACTAGATTGCCACCAATTAGCCTCTCTTGCTGTGAAGGACTGGAATATCTCACACAGTCACAGTCGTCCTTCGTCCTGGGTGCTATTCCTGCTAATGAAGGGTTGCAAAAGAGTTGACTAAGTCGTCACTAATTGCCAAGGATTTTTGGCAGCTCTCTGGGACTTGTAAGCGCTTTAGCGGTTTTGTTTTTTGGTTTGTTTTTTTTTCGCCTCCCCAATTTAATTAACAATTGGAAGAAGTAAAGTAAAGTAAAGTTCTTTTTGTTGGAAAGTTGACTGGCTGACTGCCTGACTGGCTGACTGGCTGACAACTGGCTGTCACATCAATGACCAGGCAAATTCTTTGATTTTTTTCGGTTGGAAACGGAGAGGGGCTTAGGTTAGACAGACACGCTAATGCCAATCAAGCCAGAAGTAATCAGAGTTCGGCACAAAAACCGAAACTCGACTTGAGTAAATTGTTTGTGTCAAATGCGGTGGAGGAAAAACCCTCGAGGGGGGTGGGAAAGGTTGCTTCGGTTCTTGCCCGGAAAATGCCAGAGCTCAGTGAGTGAAAATTGATTTGTAACGTTTAACATGGACATGGACAGGAACAGGGACGTGGACATGGACAGCGGGGGCAGAAACAAGAGTCGCTTTTTGGCTATTAAATGTCATTCATCATTATGCTAAGTCAGAGTCAGAGTTTGTGGGGAAAGTCACCCAAAAAGTACACTCGAAGAAATGTTAATGGGTTTTTTATTGAATAAAAGAGGAAATATTATCACTCAAATTATGAAATTCTAACAGAGAGAGCAGAGAGAATGCTGGGGTTCTTGGTAAAAAAATGTGGTCAAGGAATTAAATAAATAAAAAGGAAAAAAGAAAAAAAAAACATCCTTTTCTTTTTTTATAATTTTACTCTAGCTAAAATATAGTTTAAAAAATCTTTAAATAATACTCCTCCTCCGTATCTCTTAATTTCCCTGTTATTCTCTCCCTCAGTGCAGAGTTTGAAGCTTCTGCTTTCCATGGGGGGTGGTGATGGTGTTGGTGCTCTGTGGCCGGAAACCGGAACCACTCCAAAAACTTGGTCAGAGAGTGATCCCTCCGAGCGACCCCCGCCGGTGGCAAACAGAAATTGGAAAATCTGTGTGCGCTAAAAACTCAAAGCTTTTTCGGACCATCATCATCATGGGTTGTGGGTGGAAAAGCGGCGAGAGGACATGGGGCTGGGGCCCTTCTTCCGACAGGAAATTGAAATCAATCCATCAATATGGATTACATGTTCGAGTTAGCTGCCAGCGGAGGTGCCAGTCATCAGCATTATTTTGCAGGCCAAAAAGGCCAAAAGCATCATTAAGCGATCCTGACGGTACGCCCCCTGCTACCTATTTTTTTTTCACTTTTTTTATTCCTTGCACAGTCTTTTGTGTGACTTGCGATTTGACAAGCTGCCAGGCTAATTAGTTCCGCACAGATTTGACAAAAATTAATGCCAGTATCTGTATCTGTGTATCTTGTATCTGCAACTGCTAATCAAGCTCCAGGAGATACACAGATGGATGGCTGCCTCTGGACTGAGGGAACTGGCAGACAAATGAGAGCTCAGTTTGGGTTTTTCTGTGCAAAGTTTTGATTGTCTGACGGCCACAAAAGGCACACACACAAACACAGAGATTTGTTTTCCCAGCTTTTCCAAGTCCTTTTTGACTGCTTGCTGCTCGTGTCCTGATTAGTTTGCTCTTTGATGTTAATTTTCCGAGTAAACGATATGGTCCCTGCTTGCATTTTAAACAGTATTATTTATTGCTGCTTTTGGAATTTTTTTTTTTTTTAATTTTATAAATATTTTAAGAGGGAATTTTGCAAATAAGAAAAGTTAAACAGCAATATTCCTATTGCCTATGTATTTATTCTTTTAGAAACTCCTCTATGTTTTAAATACTGTTCTTTAATACTAAATTATACCCTATATAGTGTGCATTATCTTTTTAATAATTAATATTAATAATATTTATAACTAATCTTAATCTCAAACCCTTCTATAAACTAGTGATACTCACTTCTTCTCCCGCTTGCCAGCACCAGTATCACGAAAGCCCTTCGCAAAGGGGTTGTTATCGATTTTCAATTGAGTTATCTGCAAAAGTTGAACAAAACCGATTAATAAGCGATTAACTGGCAGCGATAACGATAACTTACCTTCTCATTCTGATATGCAGTCACGGCAATGAACTCCGTCTCCTTGAAGACGTACGTGCGAAACGTGGAGTACGGCAGCTTGAGGATGTCATTGGCTCGCACCAGGTGGAATCGCGGCTGGTACTTGTGCATCGAGTTCAGGATGGTCTGCGGTTGGGAGAATAAAAATAGATGGACACGCCGTAGATTAGTGGGGATAGTCGCGTCATCATCATGGACGTGGCTAGTTCGTTTTTCGCAAACCAACCAAGGGGGGGTGGGAATGGGAAAACTAAATCCGGGGGGGCGGCGAAGGAGAAGGGACAACTAAGAAACGGCGGCTAAGAATTCACTAAAACTCACAGAAGGCAGAAAAAAGTCACACACACACACACACTGGGAGAAAAACTACAGGCACAACTGGTAAAGAAAAGAATATTTGTAGTGAGCGAAGGAATCTAATTATTGGCTCAATTGTGTAATATTTTTGATTTAAAATCAAAAGGCATACATGAGAGCATGCTTCCTAAGATCTAACAACCCTAATCATATAAAATTTTAGCAGGGAGTGCTCTTAAAATTCCCAAGTGCGAATTCAGCGACATATAACCTTGCAAAATATTAAGGATGATCGTCAGAAAAATGAATACTGATGAAGCTTTTTGGCTAGGTACTAAACAAGACAGAATAGGTAATGAAAAAGATCTTATAATTTTCCAAATTAGCTCCGAATATATGTTAGCATGGATAAACTTTTTTTCCCAGTGCATTTTCTTGACTAGAGGAACCCAAAAAAAAAAGGAAGAAAAATACTTTGACGTTCACTTGCACGCCAAAGCCCAAGCAACATTGGCAACATCGGCGACATCGGCAGCAGGCAACATTGCAGCCAACGGAGGACCGACCACCCACCAAAAGGCACGAGAACTAGCAGGAGCAGGAGCTGGAGCTGGAGCTGGAGCAGGAGCTGGAGAGGAAATAAAGGGAGAAAGGGAGCTGACAGAAGGAGCTGCAGCTCCAACAATACAAAGTTGTTGTCATAAAATATGAATTTGTCTGCGCGGTAGTTTTGCCGGCTGACAGAGACCTCCCAGGCAAGGCAAGGCAAGGTAAGGTAAGGCAAGGCCCTCGACGAGTCTGTGTCTGTGCGTCTTCTATATATATTGCCCAATCCATTTCGATCCGTTTCGATCCGCCGCCGCCGCCGCCGCTGTTGCAGAAAGGAACACCTTTTTAATTACCATAACTCGTCGGCTTGACTCTCGACTTCGATTAAGCGACAAACGAGCAGGCCTAGAGACCGGGACAAGTTGCTGCTCTGCGTGTGTAGAGACCCCACAAGCAGCAGCAGCAGCAGCAGCAGCACCAGTCAGCACCCGCCATTTTGTTCGTGTAATTTGGAAACAAAAAAAAAATACAAAAAAATAAAAAAGAAAACTCCGCAAAGAAAAAAAAAACAGAGTAAAACAACACGAAGGAACACAGCAAGTTTGCTGGCAAAGCGAAGACAAAGAGAGCGAACGGCGAACAAAGCGAGACAGCCCCCAATGTGTATCTCGTAGTACGAGTATCTGGTATCTTGTATCTGCGCTGGATTCGCACGCCTCTCGGCTCAGACCCAGCCTCAGACTGCGGCCCAGACCCCCACCAACAAGAGACCACAACACCAAGGCAGCCAACACCAGACCACCAATGGCGACGACTCTCTGACTCGCTGCCTCGCGGAAGGTGTGACTAATGCGAGTGCTGTGTGAATGGGGGGGGAGGTCCACCTCCTCCTCCTGCTGCTGCTTCTTCTTCCTCGAGAGCAGAGGTGTTTGGGGGGGAGCTACTTCTGTGACTTTGTCACAACTTCATAAAATACTTAAATAAACTGGGTTTAAAGGGAAGCAAGTCTTAATAATTGCAAAAATCGATAACAAAGTCATAAATATATCAGGCTCCTTAAAAAGTTACTTTTTTATAGGTTTTTTTGTCTCAGTTTGCTATAAAAATTCCCTCACCTTGATTAACTTAACAGGTAATAAAAAATCACAGTATTATTAAACGTTTTAAGCAACCGATTAACCTATCGATGATAACTAGAGATGTGCAAGCTTAGATAAACCTATCGATGACATCAATTTCTACTTCAAAGTGAGAAAAATAAACCTTAAGATCAATCGGTAGAGGATAAAACCTAAGTAAATTATATTTAAGTGTAAATAAAAATAAAAATTCAATATTTTTCCTCAAGTACTATGACTTTTTCAATGAGTATTCCCTGGAAATTAAAAACACGGAATAAATCTCTGTATTTGAATACGACTTTTAACTGTTGTACCGGGAATATTATAGAAAGCCAGTCAGAAAATTGGAATACACGTTTAATACCTTCTAAATATGTGCTTGTTCCCATAGGAATAGGATATAAGCTCTTCGTGCTCTTCCAGCTGCTCTTACTGCTCCTTTTTCCTCCTCCACTTTATCCCTACTTCCCCCCCACAAACAAAGCCATTCAATTGAACACTTTCCCGCACACAATAGGAGGCCCCAGCAAAAGGCAGAAAATACCCCAACAAAAGAGCTGATTAATTGCCCCGCCATTTTTGAACTAAACGCTCCGCCACCACGCCCCCCGAAAAACGCACAAAATCCACACAGAAAAGCACAGAGAAAAAGGGGCATCATCATCCATCAAACTCGGGCCAAGCTCGAAGCTCAAAAAAGACTCCCTCGAGAGTCCATAAATCGTACAACGACGCTTGGTGCTGCTTGCTCGGTCGTCTACTTAAAAACGTAATTTGCTAATTTGCTTTAAATTTATTGACACATAAATTCATTTTGCCAAGCACGGCAACGACAATCATCATAATTACCCGAAAGAGAGACACAGGAGTGTGTGTGCGAGTGAGTGTGCTGTGTCTAGAATTTATTGATAAAACAATTTGCATTATTACGTTAATTTTTCATTGGCCTGCCATGCATGGCGCAGCGCGCACACACAAGGCGCAAAATTGTCATTTAAAATGTCATTGTGGCCGCTTGTAAGTTTTGAATTGCGATTTAAATGAAAATAACCGTGAAGATAGCCATAAAAATATAAGCATGCAATGGTGCTTGTGCTTTTGCTTTTCCTCTCTCTCTCTCTGTGTCTGTGAGTCTATGTGCAGCCAGCAGCATTTTCCATTTTCCAAATGGGCATAAACAAGTCTAATTAGACATGAAGTGCGATTACACGGACGCCACGCAGTCGTCGGTTGTCGTCGCCAGTTGTCGTCACTCAAACAGGCATTGCATGTTGCTCGTACTGCTGTTGCTGCTGTTGCTCCTACTGTTGCTGCTGCTGCTGCTGCTGCTGTCGTGATTGTATTTGCTGATTGAATTGATTGGCGAACAAAACCTCTTGGCAATTATGCATCGAAATATTGCCTAGATTTTTAGCACATATGATTGCGCATTGCTGCACGTAGCAATTGCTGTTGCAGCAGCAACTAGCAAGCAAGCACAGTGGCAAGGTAGCAAGGTAGCAAGGCAGCAAGGTAGCAAGGCAGCCAGGAGCAGCATATTGACAAAGTACCCGAGTACAATCCAATCCGCGGCGCAGTTAATCACTCTATATATCGCCCGGGTGACAACTGATTGAGCCGCCGGCGGTCGGTCAATACCAAAAATGGTGCGACAATTTCATGTTGCCTTTGCTGTGCTCCTCAGCAGGAGTTGCTGTTGCTGTTGCTGCTGCTGCTGCAACACGTTTGTTTTTGGCTTTTGCGTGTTGATTGCTAAAAGGTAAAAATCTCAGTGGCTGCAAGTTGCTACCCGTTGCTGTTGCACACTCATTGTTGGCATATTATCACATAATTTAACTGATGATGGCACTGCCACTGCCTTGTCGCCTTTTGCCTTGTTTGCGCCTCAGGGCCTTGTCAGGTTGTTCGATGTTCGTTGCCTGTTGTTGCTTTGTTGCTTTGTTGCCGTTGTTGGCGTGCTGGGTTAATTGAATGATCACTCACACTTTGATTCGATTTGGCATGTAACCAGCCGGGTTAACGGTGAGCAGATCGCCAGTTAGATTGAATTGACTCAAACTCAAACCGAAGTCAACTTAAATCGAAAAGTCTGTGGAAAGTTCAGGCACCAGGCGATCGTGAGTGAATGTCAGCGAGCTCCATAACAAGTTGGCTTTTAATCGTGTGAAGATCGGGCTTAAGGAAAGTACTCAGAAATAGCAGAAATGCAGAGGATACTTAGAGGAACTTGAAGTTTTACTATGAATATTATTTTAAATATTAACCAGAAGGCTTAAAAAAAAGTAAAGACCGATAACAAGTCACAAATATATCAGGCTAATAAACGAGTTAACTTTTTTATAGGTTTCTTATCTCAAGTTACCATAAAAATTCCCTCATCTTTGATTAACTTGATAAGCCATAAAAAAATGCACACGTTTATTGAATATTTTAAGCAACCGATTAACCTATCGAAACTCATTAGAGATGTGCATGTATTCTCTTAGATATTTAGATAAACCTATCGATATCATCAGTCATATAAACACCCACGCTAATTAAATATATATACCAACCGATTAACCTATCTATAATAATTAAAGATGTGGATCTATTCTCCAAGATTAACCTATCGATTTAATTCAATATTTATCTAAACCTATCGATAGCATAAATTTCTTTTAAAAACTAAGAAAACCAAGCCCCAAGATCGATCGCTAGACGATAGTGTGAAGAAGATCGATGCCAAATTGAAATTGTCAGCAAGTGACGATCAACAAAACGCTTTTGGCTGGATTGAAAGCTGGTTCGCTTGATCACTTGATTGCTTGATTGCCTGACCGCTTGATCGCTGATCAGTTCAGTGATCGCGACGCGGACTCAATTGAAACGATCGAGAGTTCTAAAGGCACCGCAGCAATGACAATGATAAACTCCGATCAGCTTCGGCTTCGATCATCTCCGGACTCAATTAGGCGAGCCGCCGCCGCCGCTCAGCGTCGTTTGGGCAAAACCATTTTCGGGGGCTACCTGTTGACCAATTATGGGCATAATTGAAGCGCCGACGCCGATGACTAAGCCCAGGTCCGTGTCCAAGTTTTATTAAGCTGTATTAAGTATTTAAGCGATATGCATATTGACCGATCTATACCATAAATATCAACACGAAACTCTCGTAGTCCCAGTCGCCATGTCTTAATTAAGCCAGCGGATCAGGTAGACGAAAAAACAAGAGAAGACTCTGAGACGATCCCCCGACGGGGGCCACCATGCTATCCTCTATGCTGCCTCATATTAATCTGTAAATTATGCATAATTTTAATGCCCCCGAGAGGAGGAAGGGGAATGAGAAGAAAACAAACCCCAAGCCACCCAGGTTCCGAAGACTCTCTTCTGTCAAAACTCTCACGAAACTGCAGCTGCTGCTGCCGATCGAATCGAATCGAATTCGAATTCGTTGATTTCGGAATCCGGAGCCAAGTCAAAATTTATTTACAATTTATAACAATTCTTTTCGGGGGCCCTCTTATCGCCCGGTGGTCGTCGTCCGTCGTCCCCGTCGTCGTTGGACATTGTTTGGGGGGAAAATGTTAATTAAACGGATTTACATTTTAATGACAACACGAAGCGAAGGCCACAAGCTCCCAGCTCCAACTCCATTCGATTGAGATACAGCCTCAGACTCCAAACGAGAAAAAAAAACAAAAAACGAAAGAAAAGGAGTTGGCAGCCAATTGCAAATTTGCTAAACAAAATGGGCGGCGTTTTGGGCCCCAAAAAATCGGAAAAAAGAGAAGAAAAATCCCCAAGCAAGACATTTTGGTTTCAACATTCGATATTCAATGAAATCTCCGCTGGAGCAGCCGCCGCCAGCCGCCTAATGATGCCTTTGCCTGTCCACTGGCTGCCGTTTTGTTGTATGCAAATCGATCGTGTTCCCCTTTCCCTCCTCCTATAAAAAATAGAAAGAAAGAAAATAAAAAAAGGGAAAAAAACAAAGAAGGAAAAATAAGTAACAGCAGTCACAGTCGATTGGCCGGGAGCAGAAAGCGAATGCTCGGTGAAAACCCAGCTCGGAACATGAGTTCTGGCACTCTGTGGCTGCGGTTGGATGCGGCCCACTGATCCCGATAACAGCCAGACTCGATAGTCAAGGGGTTATCGAAAAAAGGCGAAGGTGGTCACTTAGGGAATTCAAGTAAAACAATTTCCAGTGAGAATTTATAAGGGTTTCTGAAAAAATTAGAGAGCAGAATATAGAAAACCAAACTATTTATATAGTATCAGCCCATTTATACATTCTATCGATAAAATTAATCAACTTTTCGATTAATTCGATAATTTACTAATGTATATAAATTCCTAAACACAGAGCAGAATATAGAAAACGTCACTATTAAGCCATTTTCCTATTCTTTCGATAAAATTAATAATTTTTTCGATTAATTCGATAACTTACAAATTTTAATCAACCCCCAAATTAAATAATAACAAAATATATACCAAAAACCACATTTTAACACTCTAAAAACCCAACTCAATAACCCAAAAGACATTTCCAATTCCCCATTTTAGATAACATATCGATAAAATCGACTATAGTCCAAGTCTATCAACTACCAAAGTTATGGCTTGTTAAATTGCTCACCCAAAATCAAGGCCCATGACTTATCGCCCGATAATCGTTTTGTAAAACTCGACAACACCCATTTTTATTGCAATTTGAATCGTGAAAAACACCACTACTCGCCCAATGGACATTAATCGATTTGTAATACCCCGAGAGACTACGGCTCCAACTACCTACCATAGCTCCATTAATAATCGTTTTGTACTCGCGCCACCCACATAAAGCGCAAACACCTAGACTCGGGACCGGGGCTCCATCGATGATTATTTATATCGCTCTGCATTTTTCCCCGCGCCTATCGACTGCCGACTTGCTACTCCAAGGAGGGCTATAAATTTTCAGCTGCTCAAGAGCCGGGGCCATGTGAAGTCCGCCGCCGCGGCTTGCTTATAAATGAGCCGAGTTATGGTGAGCTGTGAGCCGTAGATAAAAAATAAAAACAGAAAAACAGAAACGAAGCGCGGATCGGCTAAGATCCCAGGGGCGGCTAATGGTCGAGTGAGCGCTACCAGATCCACCGATCCCGATCCCGATCCCGGCTTCGACTATCGCGAATGACAAATATTTCAAATGATTTCAACACTTTGCCGATGCCGCCCGATCGCTGGAAAAATGGAAACGAAAAAAAAAGGAAGGCATAAAAAAGGAGGCCTAGCTCGATGATTTGCGTTTTATTGCAGCTAATAAATTGAATGGCGATGGCGACCCACCACTGAGGCGGCTTGGATCGAGTTTGGCCAACTATTTGCTGCGATAAGGAGTAGTAGTAGCAGCAGCAGCAGGCAGCAGGCAGCCTAGTGTTGCATGCAACATGCAACTGGCAACCGGCAACCGGCCACTGAAAGCCAGCAACTGCCCCGGCGCATGCGTGTGTGCATTTCAATGCAACACTGATAAAGGTGTTCAACGCTCGATGACATTAGCACCATCCAAATGCCGCAATCAACTCTCAAGTGCACTGGGAAAAAAAGGTGACCCTTTTGTGAAGAAAGAACCTCTGACGGAACACCTTTTGTATAGCATTTTTTTAAATTTCAAAGTAGAAAACAAGTGGAAAGACTTCCCAAATTAAACAATAAATTAAGTGATAATTAGGAAAAGTGAAAAATATTTATAGAAAATTATATTTGGTTTGAGGAAGCTGGAAAATATTTTATACAAACTATTTATACCTTTTATTATAAAGTTTTAAAAATAGAAAACCAGTAACATTGCTTTCTGAATTTTATAATAATTGATTTAAGAAACTGAATATTATTTGTAGAAAATCATATCTGGCTTAGAAAACCTTGAACATTACAAGAAATTCATTTAAGGCCTTACTCTTTTTAAGAAAGTATTTTTTTAAGCAGCTCCTCTGGCTCAAATTTCCCCAATTCAAGGGCTTACTCCCCAGAAAAAGCTCAGCTATTCCCCGTATTTATTTGATATTATCTTTTTTTTAAAGTGCACCGAGTCCACCACTCAGCCACGATCACCTTGCCCCCCTGAGTTTTTGGACCCGCACTTTTTTGCAGCGCCGTCCATCCGTCGCCCGTCGCCGGTTGTCGCTTTGCCATATTTGTCGGCGCCTTTTGTTCTTCTTTATTAAAAAGGCGAATAATCATAATAAAGAACCAACACACAACTCCCGACCGACGTTGTCGTTGTCGTTCAAGTTGTTGTCGTCCATTTAGCCACTGAGTTTGAGTTTTGGCTGAGCAGCCGCCTCTCAGAAGCGGCACAGTCAAGCGGGTTTTCAGGCCGCATCTTCTTTCGATTTCGATTTGGGTTTCGGGTTCGGGTTCGGGTTCGGGTTTTGGGTTCTCTGGGTTCTGGGTTCTGAATTCTGGGCACTGCGTTTTCAGCCGCTCGTTCGGTAGCCGCTAGACTTGGACATTAATCGATAACACTTGAGTATTTTTTCATGTTCCGCAGGCGAGCCATTAAGCGATTGTCCACCAAAGTTGTTCGCGTTGTTGGGTTGTTGGGTGTCCCATTGGGTTTATTTTTTATTTTTTATTTTTGGAGTTGGTGTGGCGATTGGTGTTGCTCTGCTGGTTTAGTTTTAAATAAGTAGCTACCTTTCGGGTAGGTAGAGTGCTCTACTTTGGGAGTTAAATCTCTCAGAAGAAGGGAAAGAGCTGCTGCCTAGAAGCTAAATATTTTAAAATATTTCTTGATTGTATTTATTCATATTTTATTATTAAAATATGTCGTATTACTATTTTTATGTATTTATTTTGCTATAATTTTAATGTAACTTTAATTAATAAAGTTCCTCTGCTTCGCTTTACCAATTTTCAGCTTCTAACTTTAAAGATCTTTCCTTTTCATATTTTCTCTTAGATTTATTCCCCAATTCCTCTCTTTTATAATCCCTGATCAAAGACTTCCTCTTGGCTTTCAGCTCTACCTTTAAGCCCGTTCCAGCTGGCTTAATGAAATTCAGCGGGAAGCGCTAATGATTAAGCCCTGTCCCTGTCCCTATCCCCTGACTGGATCTCACTTCTCCTTCCCCGAAAAAAAAACCCGGCAATTACTAAAAGACAAATTTATTTGCACGCATGCAGAAGAGTTCCGAGCGATGCGGGTTTGGGCCTTTGAAACTTGGCCGGATCAGGGTTCGGGATCGGGATCTTGGAGAGACCCAGGAGAGGCTACTGTTCGACAAGTGTTAAGCATAATGCAGACACACACTGGCCAGGATCTGAGGGCTTTAATTGAAGTGCGTCTCGCGACTCGCATCATTGACATTAAGTGTCGATAAATTAAGCATACGCAATGTTCGCCCGGCGCGCTTTTTTATGAATGGGAAGCCAAGAGCTGGAAATGGAGAGCTGAGAGCTGAGCAGGGAGAACTGGGAATGGAGAACTGGGAACTGCCAACTGAGAAATGTGAAAGGTTCCGCGACCGCCCCGGCTGGCGCATAAATTGCCGATAATTTACTGTATATAAAAATCAACACAAAACATTTTATGTTAATGAAAATAAGAGCGAGGCAGGAGGAGGAGTGAAAGCCAGAGATCTCGAAGTGGAACTGGAACTGGAACGGAGCCAACATCGAGATGGCAAAATACAGTAGCCGGGTCAGCGGAGATAGCCCAGATATCTATGGCAATTAATGGGCTGCGCAGGTCCGGCTAATGAGCCGCATTTATACACACACGGCACTCGGCACTCGGTTCTCCGGGAGTCACAATCAGTGTCAGTTTCTTTCGTTTATATTTATTTATATTTTCTTGGCTCCCAATTTGGCAGCATTTTGTGTGGAAAGATGATCCATGGATCCTTCAATTCTTGATCTTTTGATGACAGCCGCCGCCGTGAGCTTATCTTATCAACTCGGCCAAGCATTAAAATTGTTTTATAACTTAATTACGGGGCCTAGAGTCAGTCGGAAGTCACTAAACAAATCGTCACTTGTTTGATATTCAAATTCGTTTCTTTCTTTCTTTTATTTTAATGAATGAAAAAAGGGAGTATGGTAATGAGCCAGATAATGGGTCGCTTCGGTTGGGATCGGGTCAGGTCAGCTCGGAGCATGTGTGTGGGCAGGGTGTTCTTCTTTGTCGTTTTGAGTCCCAGCGCCACACGCTGTGCCAGTCGCCTTTATGGCCTCAAACACACTCCACACTCTTTAGGGAACTCACACTAGAAGATCACAGACTACTTCAAGTTCTTTGCTTAATTAAGGCAAGAAGAGAAAAGGCCAAGACGTAGCCGTGGCGAAGAGCGGGATATAAAAATTAATTAGCAGAGTCCAAAATCCAAGGCATGAAGATACTCCCTCCTCCCAAGGGAGAAAGAAAGGCAAAGAAAAAGAGTCATTCAGTGGGGGGAAGTCTTACTTTTCATTCACAGAGTGGACAAGAGGTTTGTGAGGGAAATACTAATGTTTCCTATAGGAATACTATCTAGAATTAAATATAAGAAATTAGTTTCTAGAAAAAAGTAACCAAAAGCCAGCTTAAATTTATTTAAAGAATATTTATAAAGAGTTTTGTCTCTCAGGTAACTCCTAAAGTTTATTCACAGACTAACCAAGGGGTTTATATGATAGTTTTTCACAAAAAGAAGGTTGGTAAAGGAAAGTTTCCTAGAAATACTATCTACAATTATATATAAGAAATTAGTTTATAGAAAAAACTAACCAAAATCAAGCCTAAACTTATTTGGGGAATAATTATCAAGAGTTTTGTCTAACAGGTAACTCCTAAAGTTCCTAGCCATGAAGGTCATATAATAGTATTTTCTTAAAAAAGGTTTGGGAAAACCTTATATAATTTAATATTAAAAATTAGTTTATAGAAAATCTGAGCCGAAAGCAAGCTTATTTAAAGAATGTTTATAAAGAGTTTACTTTATCAGTTAACTTCCATTTAATTCTATTTTAATTCCCATTTAATTGTTAACATTTCCTAAAGAACTCTCTCATATTCTCCCTCTATTTCCCATTTAATTGTACAAATTTCCTTAAGAACCCTTTCTCATAGCAACCTCTCTTCAGCTCCCATTTAATGCTAAGTTTCTTTCCATGTTGCAATCTCCAAGTGGAGATATATTTTACACACCCATTGATGGCATTTCCTCGCCTTCAAAAGCCCCAACAAAACCCCACAACAAGCCCCAATGAATATATGTATTTTTAATTAACGTTTTAGAGGTCATAAACGTTTTAACGGAAGGCAAGGTGCGCGAGCGCGTTGCAATCACCCCGAAAATGGGCCATACTCGACGGCACTCGGCACTCAAATTTCCTATAATAAAAGAAACCCAATTCCGTCAGCGGCTAATCGAGAGAATTAAGTGTAAAATTATGTTAATCATTCAGCGAGTTGTTCTCCCCCTTGATTGCCTTTGCCTTTGCATTTGATTGAGGAAATTGTCGGTGGCTCTCGTATGGGTTTCTACTAACTAATCAGTTGCAACGGAAATCCCCCCTCGAAAAAAAAAGTGGAGAAAATGAATGCGAGTCTTATAAGGTAGTAGGTCGTCGGACTGCCCACAATTTCCGTGCTCCCACAGCGCGATGCTGATGCTAATGAGGGTGGTTGGTGTTTTGGTCAAAAATAAAATCAAAACTCGAAAGAAAGAAAGTCTAACCAAACTGGGAAATTAATTTAAATTTTATAAGCGAGCCCAGCCAGAGAGGAGAGGGAGAGACATCCTCCACTGAAGGCCATAAAAATGTGCGTTAATAACATTGCCGCCAAAGTGAAGTTGGCAATAAAATGGCAGATTCATGTGACGATGCTGATGCTGATTCTGATTCTGATTCTCCGCCGACGATGCTGGTGATGATGACGATGATGGCAATGGCGCTGCTACCGACGCGTTTCGGTGGGAAATACGATGATGATGGCCTATGCCAAGTACACATATCGATCCCGGGCCGGGGACATAAAAATTAACGTCCCATAAATATCCACACAAGGCTGCTGCGGCTGCTGCTGCTGCAGCTCCCTCGGATGTTGCAGATTCGCATTTATGCGTTTAATGATAAAGCAGAATGGCTGGCGAATCGGACGGAGACGAAGGCGCCTGCGTAGCAAGCTGCCAGCGGTAGCCACCTTAAGTGCCACATTGCTTCGGTTTTCTTCTTTTTTTTGTTTGCTTTAGAGGGGCCACACACAACACAAGCATCAGCGATTGGATCACCCGGTGGTCCAGAAAATGCCCGGCAACTGCCGCTTTGAGGCGCCCCAAAGTACGGGCCACCGCTGCGAGGAAAGTCTGCCAGCCAAGTGCCCATCAAGTGACACACAAATTGTGGTTATTATTTAGTAGAAAAAATTATAAGGGAAAACTTGGTCAAGTGTCAAGAATTAAAGCTTAAAAGGGGAGTTGTAAGTGAATGTTTTTTAAGAGGGATAATATATAATAAAACTATATAAAATTCTACGAATTATAAGTGAGTTTAAAAGATAAATAAAATAGTATTTTACTCACTATAATAATTAAGTTGGAAAAGTATTTACAGAAGTTCCAGAGAAGTTCTTTTAATTGTTTAATAATACCTTTTAGAGTATAGGTAAAAGTTCTTAAATAAATAAAGTCAAAAGAATCAAACTATTTTAATGTGAAAGAACCATGTTTATCTAAAGTTTACAGCATATTAAACATTTCCGGCAGAAATTGGGTACAGAAATTTGCTGATTTAGTGATTCGCTGATTTACAGTCACAATTCCACTCCCAACTAATATTATTACATAAATAAATAAATTATAATAATTAGTTTTCCATTATAACAAAAAGATTTATCTCAGAAAACTCGAAAACGATCAATATTTAAGTCTAGAAACCTAATAAAAAATATATTTAAATTAATTCCTAAAGAACTAAGCAATATTAACCCGAAAACTCCTCCAAGATCACTTCCCAGAGCCACAATTACCACCGAATGTGCGTACACACCACACACACTTGTCCCAGCCGCACATGGTCACAAGACCCAAAGCCCGAAACCGAAACCCGTTAGCTCAAAATCCAAGCCAGGGAACGACCTTGTCTTGGTCGAAACGGAGTCGCTCGCGGATTCGCTTCGGTTCGGTTCGGTTCGTTTGTGCCTAATTAACAAGTTGGCGACGTCAGTCCGCGCACGCCCATGGTCAGCGGAGCAGCGGAGCAGCCACAGACCTCATGCAAAGCAGGAAGGAGAAGGAGGACCATGTTGCCCCCGGAAAGCTTGTTACAGGACGGCGGCTTGGCCGGCGCCTGTGTTGCCGCCGTCGCGTCGCCTCGTCCAAGATGAATGTGTGTCGTTCGGCGGCTGCTGCTGCTGCTGCTGCTGCTGCTGCCGCGTTGTCAGGCCTTGTATTTTGTATGTAATTGGCTCTCGGAGCAGCAAGCTCCCAGCTCCGAGCTCCAAGCTCGGCTTAAATAGATGGCTGGCCACTGGCGTCACCTGTCGCCCACTGTCGTCCCTCCATAGCTCCGCAGCTCCGGCAGCCGGCGCAGCATCGGCAACCAAAAAGCCAAAGACATTTGCAAATCTTTTGTTTCCCATGTCCGATCATTTCTCATATAGGCGAGCGACGACGACGACAACGACGACGACGACCAAGACGACGACCAAGACGACGACAAAGGAATACCGCAGGCGCCAGCCAGCCCAAAAACAAAGACGGTGGAAAAAAATAAACCTTAAGGAGGAGAAGCGCGGCGAAAAACGTAGCAAATAAAATAAAAGAGCCCCAGACAACGATGCAGACGACGACCAAGACGACGTTGAGGCCACCAGCGGCCAGTCAAAGTCGGGGATCCACCGAGGGGCAGCTGGAAGGAAGGCAAAGAAAAGGAATCAGAAAGAAAAAAAAAAGGAAAAAAGCGCTGAGCACGAGCTTTTGTGAGCGCCACAGGACCAAGGCGACGACGTGGACGACAACGCTGGGGCATTGTCTTTCGCTTGGCGGAGGAGGAGCGACGACGACATTCAAATCTTAACTCGAAATCAACGCGACTGTTCTTGGGTTTCGGCGCTCCATGACCAGAGCTCCCTAGCTCCCTGTCCTGTCCCTGCTCCGGGCTCCAGGCCAAAACAAATTCGAACTGCCAAAATAATAAGCCGAGGTCCAGCGAGCGCTGCATTTTTATGGCGTAGAGACAAATGCGTGGCTCTTGGGCTCTTGGGCTCTTGGGCTCTTGGCTCTGGCTCTGTTTCTGGCTCTTGGCGACCTTCAGCCGCTGCTAACGCCAGTCTTTCTTCCCAACCAATTCTGCGCTCGGTGGTCGCCGATTCTTCGGCGGCGGCTGCCATAAAATTTTTGAAACCAGCTCGCCTCGCCTGGGACAGATAAGAAATTTTTGCTGAAAACTCGTGCGCCAAAAGGAAGCGACGACCGACCGGTTTCACACACATATATATCCCTCTAAATATATATGTATATATATATATATATATATTGATGGAGCAACTTGCCAGACTGCATAAAATTTGTTTAGCAGGAGGACAGCAGGAGGACCCCGGTCTGGGGCCATACAAATTGGCTTAGGCAGCGTCTTTGGTCGCTCGCTCGGTAGCCGAGCAGTTTAGATGTTTATCAGTAAATAGAACACAAATGAAATTCATCGATAGAAATCGAAATCGCATCGGGGGCGGTTGGCCAAATCAAAAGGCAGAAGGTAGAAGGCAGCAGGCAGAAGGCAGCCACAACAAAGACTCCACGTTAGGACGGTCTTTGGGTCCGTGATGGAGTACACATGTTGCCGGCACGACGACGACAGCAGCAGCAGCAGCAACAGCAGCAGCAGCAGCAGCTCTTTTGGGCCAAGGGGGCTGACCTTTTGGCAGCCAAAACAGACGACAAAACTACAAGGCAGCCAACACTTAGCCGCCACCGCCACCGAGTGGAAGAGGTGGTGAAATGCTGCCATGTGGTGGTGCGGCGAGGTAGTGTGGTGGTTTGTAGCAACTGTGGCCCAGCTGGGGTTGGCCTATCAGCGAGCGTTGCGAGCTGGGCGTCGTGAGCAGCAGCGGGTGGCCGCCCCAAATGGCCGCCAGTGGGAGGCAGTGGCAGTGGCAGGAGCCGGAGCCGGAGACTGACAGACAGACAGATAGACACACAGAGATAGATGGAGGAGAGGGTGGGTTAAGCCGCAACCAGAAGTTGCCACCGAGAGATGGTGGCCAAGAAAGAAAGAAAATCCCCAATCAGAGTGCAGAGTGAAAGGTGAGGTAAGCATAGGGAAAATGTAGGAAAATTCTAAAAGGAAACTAGAACTAAATCAATGATTTCTGGGCTGTTTATTTATTTGAAAATATAACGAAAACAACCCTTACATTAATAATTTTCCCCAACTATACAATTTTCAAGTTGAAATACATTTCCTTCCTTCAAACATTCAAAACATAATCCAATTATTGAATAGCTGGAAATACAGTTAACAAAATGTTCCCTTTGTTTTCTCTAGAATACATAGATATATGCATGTTTCGAATATCATTTAATTAATTGGCCCAGAGATTCAGATATCATTACGAGAGGGACTCCATTAGGCCAGATATTGTGGCGTTCAAGTAGCAGTGCGCATTAGGCCCAAGACACGACCTGAGACAATTAATCAACCCGGCTAAGACGACGGAGGCAGAGCCAGAGCCAGAGCCACAGCATCAACAATAGAAAGCCACTTGAAGCCTTTGGCGACACTCCAGCTCACACAAAAGCCACAGATACGAAACAGGGGCAAACACACAGATGCCAGGCACTGCGAGGAAAAACTCTAATTAAATTGAATAGAATAATATATAAAAAATAATCTGAGGCTACATTTCTTTGTCCTTGAAAGGGAGCCACATTAATGGCTCTTTAAATGGGAATTATAGCTCTAGAATATTGTTAAAGCTAACTTAATATCCCCCCTAAAAACCTTTAATTTCTCCCTGTGCATAGATGAGTATATAATCTGGCTCTAATGATGCTGAGCTGCTGCTGCTGCTGCTGATGATGACAAAAAGCCAAACAACCAACACAGCAGCAGCCCGGGGGTCTCTTCTCTCGCAGAGTTCGGTAGGGGCACCCTACTGTCGACAGCTCCGGAGGAGGTTAAGGTTCAGTCCGAGCCTGTCCGCAGCCCATTCTCACATCATTAATTACAAAATTATTGGGTCCCCGAGAGACTGTCTCAGTGAGTGTGTGTGTGTGTGTGTGTGGCTTAGTCAGCCAGGTAATGCCCGAAATACACACAGGTGGATTGGCTTTGGCTTTGGCTTGTATTGGTTGGGATCGCATCGATTGGATTTTAGCCGCAGGAACTGTAACAACAAACCGAAAATTCGGCCTAAGCAAAATGTTAATTTTCAAATCTCCGTGGGAACTGGAAATTAGTAGTTGGCACAGATACAGATACACCGATACAGCTACAGATACGCAGCTACAAAGCCGGGCCAGTGGCCAGTGGCCAGTGGATGTGGTTTCTGACCTGCGGGCGGCCTACACATATTAGCATTGTTGATTTTGATTCTGATTTTCGAGGCAGCTCGTCAGAAGACAGCCAGGGGTTAAGAAGATCTCCCAGTAGTTATTGATAAACGAAAATTGGCCACCACACGGAGTCTGGGTCTCGAGATCTGGCAGAGTCTCAGCTGGTGCACCAAGAGAAATGTGAATAAAATGTATTATTTATATAAACGTTATACTTTTATAATTTCTTGTGCTATTAATCGATATTCTTCAAAAGGAAAATATTATTTTATTAATTATTTATGAAATTCTGGTTTAGATTTTATATTTAAAAATATTTTCTCAACTAATTTTGACCTTCAAATATTTGTACTTTAATCTTTAGATTATATTTTGTAATTATTTATTTATTATTATATTATAGTAATAATAGCATATGTTATTTTCTAAATTTCCTTCCTTTTTTAATTTTATTTTTCCCTAATATTTATTTTTCTGTATTACATTTATATTTATTTATTTCCTTTTTTAGAGTATTTTCTCCATTATTATTTTTTTATTATTATTTATTATTTTTTTCCAGTCATTTTATATTGTAAAATATTACCTTTTATTTATTTACTTTGCTTTTTTTTTCCTATTCAAACACATTAGTCCACCTATTTTTCTCCCTGTGCTGATATATCTTTTGCATCTCCCTGTCTATCAGGCATAATTGGTCCCTAACTGACTCACTGCCACACAGAGCACCCATGATTGGCTCAGTCCGAAGACCTGAGGAGTCTGAGCCCGAAACTCAGTCTCGAATTTGTGGCAATTAAACGATTTCGTTTCGTGTGCTGTCTTCAGCTGTCTGGGCCTGCCTGATGCTGCATGATTAATATGTTTTTGAGTAGTTCTTAGCCAAGGGCCACCATCAACTCAACTCAGCTCAGCTCAGCTCAGCAGACGGGGCTAACAAGCCACGACTTTGGGCCCACAAATCGGCCAACAAATAACTTCGGGGGTCCAGGAAAGCCAAGTCAGTTGGCCGGTTGACAAATCGTTTGTAAATGGCTGCCAGACAAAAGTGGAACACACGCACGGAACGTGGGTCAATAGTTCCATGGCCCACACCACCACAAAGAACCCCTGCCTGATGGCATGACTTCTGGAGAACTACTGTGGAACCGTATAGCTGACTATCGAAATTATATAGTGGAGTGCCGCCGCCGCCTGACATAGCAATCAAAAGTTCATCAAATATTTAGTGTATTTTGCAGTTCTGGTTTCATAATATTATAGTTTGGGTCGAAGGTTCTATGTGGTGTTTGGTCCTGAAGACCATTTGATAGTATGTCCATAAACCTGTTATTATTTGTTGTTAAAATTCAGAGCTCTTTGGCATTCAGATATTGAAAGTCTCCACAACTTGCAGCTTGGATTAATGGGAAGAAGTTTAGGTATTTCTTCTTTAGTTCGATTTTTGTAATTTTTAAGGATATACAATTTCCTTAGTCTCTCATAAAATCTATAAAAAGGTAGACCCACATTTTTTAAGCCCCCTCCTTCTCTACTTCCTGCAAAAATCGAACCGAATCAGACAGCAAACACTCGACTGAACCCGGCTAATCCTTCAGACCAGCGTCGAACTGCCAACACCTGCCACTCATCCGGAGTTATACCATTTTACACATTTATCCGGTATTAGCCCATCGAGGATGAGCGAGCTCCCTCCTTTGGTGAATTGCAAAATCGTAAAACCCCAAATCGCATTCGCTTGCAAATGGCAATCCCATTAACTCAAGGCGCAGCTTTAAGAAATCCAATTAAATGCAAATAGCGAGGGGTGTCGGAATAAAAAAGCAGTAGTCGTCCTGTGACAATAATGAGCTGGAATGGCATGGAGCCACCGCTGAATACTGGATGCTGGATGCTGGATAAAAAACCCATTCAATCTGTGCATAATAATGCCTAAATATGGGGAGTTTGTTGAGTGAGTGAAGAGTGCGAAACACTCCAAAGACATTAGCCCACTTGAACCGGAGGGCAAAATGCGAGGATGTGGCCTGCCACTCAGCTGGCGGAAATGTTTTTCATTTTCCTTTTTTTTTTTTACCCCCTAATGAGCGCCAAAAAAAAAGCGAATAAAAATAATCAGGAAAGCCTCCCACACAAGAGGAAAGAAAGAGAGCGGAGACAAGGAATTGTTTGGCAGGGCTGCCAACTGCTTTTGGGTGTTTGTCAAGTGCTGCCAGCTCCACTGCATCCGCAGAGTACCCATCACCACCACCACCACCCTATGTACCACAGGTACCCCCTCTTTCGTCAGTCATCTGCCTCTTCTTTGGGGTGTCGGACCCCGAGTGTGCGTGTGTTTGAGAGAGAGAGAGGAGTGCCAGTTGCCAATTTGCATGCCGTGCAGCGAGCAAAAAAAAAAAAAGAGAATAAATTATGGTAAATAAAAATATAAATTAAAAAAGATAATAAAAATGTAAAAGAAAATAAATAAATGCAAAATAATAATCAAGAGAACTTTTTTAAACAATTATTCTTTATTATTACTATAGGAAAAACACGAACAAAAAATAGTCTTATTAAAAACTAACGGACACACGGACAAGCCGAGATGTTCATATCAAATAACATGTCTCTAGTGATCAAGACTAGACTATATTAAACTATAAATTACTTTACAAAAGAAGACTGAATGGAAACTTTTCAGGACATTTTTCAAATAAGTAAACATAGTAGTGACGGACAAACGGACAAAACGGACAAGTAAATTGCCCTATAAATTCAAGAACTTGACTTCAAAATCCTGGGTAAAAAGAAAGAGTAAAGAAATTGCATCTAGAACTTCAAATAATAATAGTAAAATATATAATTAGCAAAGAAACAAATTGACGGACAAACGGACAAGCGGACAAGCCCATGTAAATAAACCTCTCTGGCTGTGTTAGGGTATTCGAAAGAAAGAGATGCAGGATCGGTGAGTGAAGAAATGCAGTCATGAGAAGGCGAGGTGGAAGAGGAGGCATCAGGCGAACGCAGCCATGGCCGCTTGACAAAAGACACTTGAACCAACAAAAACAAAGGCATAAATAAAGATGACGAAGCTGGCCAGAAAGAGAAGGGTAACGACAGCGAAAGCGAAAGCGAAGGCAAAAAGCCCAAGAAGTGCCGAATGCCAAATGCCGAGTGCCCGTGCCCGACTATAGCCGCCCGAGCGAGAGCGAGAGCGCGAGCAGTGCAATGGCTGGGCCCACAATGGCGGAGGAGATGTGTGAACGAGCGGGAAAGAGAGAGTGCCCAGGGTGCACTCGAGTGAGTGGGACGGCCAGAGTGCGACTATAATTAGCACAGGCCGCCGAGAGTGCAAAAACGCACGCGAAACGCACTCGCAGAAAGGCGGCCCAGGTAATTAAACCAGGTAACTACCAGGGCCCCGCACGGCCCCTGCAATTTGTCATCGCCTTGAGTGAATTTTAATCGCCATTCTCGCCCTGTCTCTTATTAATGGTGCCCCCCCCCCTCCTCCCACAACTCAGAATCGGAATAGTAAACGTTATAAAAAATATATATATATTTTTTATATATATATAAATAATAAATAGCCCGAGTGGCCCAGGGGTTAATTGCTAACCCACTTCGTCGATCGGCGCGCTTAATTACTGGAAAAAGCGCCCGCAACTGCACCGCATCTCGGGCACCTTGGTGCCAGTGGGTCAGTCCAGGAATTGCTGTTGACTCGCAGCACAAATTGCTTTATAATCGTCATCAATAAATGAAGCCGGTCATTAGCCGGCTAACAAAACTGGACAGAGAACGGCAGCCCCTATATCATCATCATCCCCGATAAACGAAATTGTTAGGCAAATAGAATTATTCAAGGTCCAAAAAAGGAAGTTATCAGTTATCATAGTTATCGGGGGGCTAATGGAGGGTGAAAAAAGATAAATGGAGTGTTGGCCACCAATGGGAATAGGTATGAGATCCTAGGCCTAAATTAGACCCTTTCTACCTGTATTAATTCTGAAGAACTTCTCAACCTATTGTACTGGGGTATATGCCTAGAAATAAACTTCAAGTTCTTTATTTATCTATCTATTTATTTTCTTCCCATTTCCTCCCCTTTAAAGCTTATTTTAAGTCCAATAAAAAATATAAATAAATATAAAACTAGTTTCAGAAGCCTGTAGTTACCAAAGTTCCAGTTAGTTAACCTTAGCCATAAAATCATACCGTGTTCATTATTTTAATAGGCCTCTCCACAACCTCACAAACCCCACAAGTTAAGTCTTTAATAATCATGTAAAATACCTGATCTAAAATCTCTTAACCATAGTGATATATATTCCTTCAATAAATTATGGTTTGAGGAACGTAGAAACGCATCCCTGGCTGCGCATGGATACCAGTTCGAGTATATTAAAAATACATATATTAATTATTCAACCTTGAATCATTTTTCGATTGCAATTTCATCGGACTCGTTAACGTGGATGGATGGATGGATGTTTTATTTTTTTAATATATTTTTAGCAGTGATCGCATCAGACATTCCCCGAGGATGGCGGCGGCGTGTGACTCAGGCTCGGAATCGATCGACGATCGGCGATCGGCGCCCGTCGGGAATTACCAAATCACCCAAAATGTTATATATGCACCGCCTCCTTGTGCCCCGTTCGATTTCATTGGAAGCCAATGGTCGGACAACGACGACGACGCCAGACTACGTGTCACAAATTATTAATAATCTATAATAAAAAGTATAATTTCATTTAATAATGAGACGCGTGTAGAAATGTTTTTTCTTCCCTCTCTCTCTCTGTCCGTTTCCCCCAAGGATCTTGGCCACAACTTGAATTTTTCATTTAATAAATCATCGAAAAAATGAAGTTGCCGCCGCAGACGCATACTAATTTCTTTCTCCTTGGGTTTAGTATTTATTTTTATTATAACTTTTTTGTTCCTATTTTTTTTTTTTTTCGTGGTTGACCACGTTGCGCCCATTTTGTGGCGCCAGGGCTCGAAGCCGGAGCGAAGCGGCGTTGCATGTGCCTCCTCCAACTCGCACTCCGTATTTTTCTTTTTTTTTTAAATATTTTTTTCTCCTCCTCATCGCTGGCAGTTAAATTTTTGTTGGTTTTCCAACGTGACGCCTGTCAGCTGGTGAGTGAGAGAGGGGCCTATAATTTGGACGGAGAGCGTTATGGTCGAGACAATTAAATGCCTAATTTTCACCCCTGCCCCGTGGCGTTTGTTTTTCCAAATAATTCATTAATATTTTTCTGTTTCTGTTTCTGTTGCAGCGTGTGTGTTATTTATTCTCTTTTTTTTCTCTGTTTTTTGGTAATTATGACGGGCGGCGCTTGGCTGCCTGAGTTGCATGCGCAATGCATTTTTTATTTTTATTTTTTTGTGGCCAGTTCGGGTGCCAATTTCATGCGCTTTTCTCGTTAAGAGCGATAATTTATCAACAAGCTGTGTGGAAAATGTGAAGCCAGTTGAAAAATGTTGGAAAAAAAGTGGGGAAAAAAATAAGCTGGGAAAAAAGCATTTGCTGACAGCCAGACACAAGTCCAAATGTTTGGACAACATTTCTTGTTTACATTTCAGCTCTGATTTCGATGCAAATAAATACAAGAGTCACCAAATGATTATTACACATATTTGTCCAAGAAATTCAAGCATATAAATGTTGTTTCAATCAATAAGCTTCGTTAAGGAATTATTTCTGTTATTGAATACAATTATTTTTATTTTCCTTTTCTCCTTTCTGTAACATGCGCCACAAAATATAAAAACCAAACAAGGCCATTATCTCCCCATTGTGCCATTGCTGCCACGCCCTCCAAGCAACGCCCTAGAGTCCAAGCAATATAGATATATAGAGAGTTATATCGCCGGCTGACCAGGTAGATATTACCCGAGATACTCTCGAGTCTTGACCCGGGTCCGCGGTCCACTCGAGGTGCAGCGATAACAATAATTGCCCAACATTTTCTTGTTATTATTTCGATACTGCCAGTTGTTGTTATTGATGAGTGACCCGGGTGGAAAATGATCGAGAATATATGGTGAAAAATAATATAGTGGCATAGGCTCTATAAGAATATACGCTCCGCTCCATTTGCCAACGGCATCGCGTCGATTGATTCAATTAATTATCCCACTAATAGTTCGTTTTACCCTCTGTCTTGTTGTTTTCTTCTTTTCTTTTTTTCCTTTTTGTGTGTGTTTGAGCCATGTGTGTCCAGGGTCTAATCAAGTTTGCTCTATTTTTTTGTTTTTAAATAATATATACACGGAGAAATAATAATTCCTAAACCCCAAAGTTTAGGTAAAGAAATAGAAGCGGTAGAGAAATATATTAGAATAAAGTGAAAACTTAATTCTATCATAAATTGCAGACTTTTTCTAGATAGTTACCTAGAACTCCTTGGGAATTATAGCATCCCATTTTAAAAACAGAATATGCTTGAATATATATTAGTTTATAGTTTAAACCATATTTCTATCATACTTTCCAGACTTCCCTGAACCCCTTGCCAATTCTAAACTTAAAATGCTAAAATCAAAGAACTCTCAACCTTATAAATACTTCCTAGACTTAACTCCACTAAATAAAGATATTTATTAATGTTTCGAATGCCTCGCTGTATGCAAATTACATCAATAAATTAATTTCATACATTTGGAAAATTGTTTTCCCAGTGATTGACGCTTTGACAGAGACAACTTAGTTGTCAACACGCAAGAATCGTGTCCACCGTGGCGCTGATGATATAGAACCCCGACTACACACACGTGTATATGTGTATCCAGCTACAGCAACTATCAATCTGTGGGACAAGCCGCCCCCCCCTTGGCACAGAGACAGAGGCGGAGGCCCCCCCTTTTAATGAGAGACAACACAGAATTTGCGTGCGACATCTAAGTTGTTATCGTTGTTGTTCCCGTTGCTGGCCGTGTATTAGATGTTGTTAAAGTTGTTGCCATAATTGTTGTCATACTAACTATATGGTTAATGGCATGGCGACGACATCGAGTCGAATCGAATAGGGAAGTGAATCCATATAAAAGTGTCAGACTCTATTAGAGGAGAAAGGCTACTGGAAAATTCTTTTACTTTCACCTGTTCAAGATACAGAAAGGCAAAGACAGATAAGCGTTGGCAAACAGTGAGAGAGAAAAAAGAATGAATGGTTCTGAGAGGAGTTTTCGGGTCTTGGGCAAACACTTTTGACTAAGTAAAGATCAACAAGATGAGCAATATATGCGAGTGGCGCCAACAAAAGATATATTCGGGGGGAAGAACCTTTGAGAGATATGAGAAGACCAAGATAAAAGATCAAAGCAGCGGGAAAAATACAAGTTAGTTTAAAAACTAAATATTCATATTAAAAAAAAACCTACAGAAAAATATGAATAAATCTCCTACCCTTTCACCCACTTAAAAGTCGAGATAAAATCCAGATATCTGGTGACCTCCGAGATTAGGGAGATTAGTTTGAGGCGCCAGCGGAGGCAGCTTCCGTTTCTTCAACTCGAGTGTTGCAAGCTGTCTGAACGAGGCAAAAAAAATGCGCTCTTTTTTTATGTATCTATATTTATTTTTTTTTAAGAGACTGCAGCAGGTGAATCTGTATGCGAGAGCCTCTCCGGGTCGCAGACAAGTCAAACAAGCGGGAGAACGGGCAAATATCTTAAATTCAAATAGAAACAAAGGCAAACAGATGCCAGATCCGAGAGATGGGAGACGCGAGATGGTAGATGAAAGACAGACAGTCTGAGTTGGGGACAAACATTTGAATACCAATAGAGATTTACACAATGTGGTAGCATGTTTGAGGTGTTTAACTGTCACCTCAGACTTAGGCACTCCGCGGATATCAGCGGCTGATAGAGGAGAGAGAGATCTCATTCCATGCCCCGATCCGATGGCGCTTGTTCAGATAGAGAAAAAAAAATCTAAACAAAAAACCGAAAGGAAAATCGTGATTTAAGATGAATAGAGTGCACTTAAAGAACATATTTGTATTATATTTTTAGGATTTATTAGATTTATATTTAAGGTATATTTGAATTAGCTAACACTAGTATATATTTATATTTTCTCCTCATTTAAGGTTAAGAAAGAAATATTTCAAAACAAGCCTGATATATTCCTATTTATATCTCTCAAATCCAAAAATATTCCCATTTATTAGAAGCCCCTTCTGGAATATTTTTTAGATTTTTCTAAGAGTGTAATAGGCACACTTCGCAGTGCGCAGTGCGTTCCAGACTATAGATAGTCGCGTTTAGAAATCTATTTGCCTGGCAAATATTGCACTTCCGTCCCCTTTTCGACTTTCCCCTGCCCCGTCCACAGCAAGTTGGAAATCCAAGTCAAGCTTGTCTATTTGCTTTGGCCTAATGGAAAACCCACGCGCCCCGCATTTCCTGTGATCTCCTTTTTGGCAACAATAAAGCCAAACAATGGGGTTTGTCCTCCTCCTCCTCCCTGCCAGCTGGCGCTGCTCACTTGGATTTGTTGGGCGATTGTGGGATGAAAATGTTATATATATATATATATATTTAATCGCTGGATTTTGGCTCTCCAGCTACCCATTCTCCTCCTTCCCGGGCACGCACACTTGCCGCCGCACAAAAGGAGACGGGACTTGGATGGATACTGAGCCCAGCATGTGTGCATTGTCCTGGCATCATAAACTCGTCTTCAGCTGTCGTCGCGCGCCCTTAATTTCTAAGCATTTGTTTAGACATGCACCGCAGCGAGCACAGAAAAGATACAAAGATACAAAAAAATATACAAAGAGCCCAGAGAGAGGGGGAGCCCCGAAGATTGCGGTGACTGCACCGCGGGAGACGCCCCACCGAAAAGAATATGTGTGCCAACCCAAACCCAATCCCAAAGCCAGCCAAGAAACCACCAAATATAAAGAAGGAACGAGGGAAAAAGTGGGCGTGGGTCTGGTTAATTATGTTGTTAGACAGCGATCTCGTGATGATGCGCCTTTTGCAGGGACCCTAGCCTAAGGATATTAGGAAAGGATCATCTCGTTGCTGCGGTTCGCCTAATCCTGCCATTCAGGAAAAGAGAAAAAGAAGCAAAGAGTACCAAGATCCCATCAGCCACCAAATCGAAACCCATCCAAATCCAGGGGCGGGCCGGCAACTAATCATCAAGGGGATTAACTGCTATTGAGAGGGGGTACCCTGCCCCTACGTCTACGTTATATATTTTCCTGACTTTTCTCCTTTGTCCGCTATCCAGGTTAATGAGAGATAAGGCGGAAAAAAAGGGCAGGAGAGGAACCTCTTGAAACTATTGAAAGAATATATCGATAGGTAAATCGGCAAGTATGTCGATTAATATATCTGCAAGTTATCTATAAATATATCGATCAGTTATCGATTAAATATGTATGTTTTAATATAGAAAGTAATCAGTTTTAAGTAGTATATTCTTTAAATAAACTGTACTATCCAGACAATCTTTAAAATAAATATAAAATAAACTTAAATTAACATATTTCAAATAAAAAACCCCTTTTTACTATAGTATAGTCTAAAAAATATCCGAAAGTGTTAAATTCTTAACACATTATTTGTGAATCGAACTTGAGTGGCACTCTCAATAAATCAAATCGTAAAAAAGCCTGTCGAACCCGTAAAAACTCTTGAAACCTTCTGTTTTCCGCAGGACCTCTCTACCTTGAAGTGCGCTGACTTTAAGGTCCTTGAATGCCAAAGGGAACAAGAAGCAAAAAAAAAAAATGAAAAAGAGAAGAGAAATAAAGCGAACTGAAACTGAACTGAACCCCAGGAAAAACTCTTCAAAAGGTACATTACACGGCGCCCTTCCCTGGCTCGCTAGACTTCATTTGAATATTAAAAAATTCCAAAACACAAAATGGAATTTTTATTTGCGATATTTTGTCGCACCTCAGCGACAACGTACTTGCCACCTCGTCGTTGTACATCGTTCAACATTTTTTGGTATTCGGAGGAAAAGGCATTATTCCCATTCGGGAAATGCCACCCCGAAAACCTCGAACCTCGGAGTTTAGTTGAGGATGTGGACGGATCTCGGTTTTAATTTAACATAAAAGCGCGTTCGCCATTAGGCGCTCAACCAACCCCTCTCGCTCTTTTTTTTTTTGCTGGGAGGAAAAAATAAAAATGAGGGAGTCCCGGAGTAGTGGAAATTTATGAGGCATGCTCAGGTTTTTATTAGATTTTAACTAGGCCTGGCGCCAGGACTCACTGCGACTGGGTTGGGCCGCGGGAGTCAAACGTGCCAAAAACATTAAATATGTTAATTAGTTTCAACGCCCCTGACCGCAAACCCAAAACCGAAAAGCTGCCAGAAAAGGCAGCTAACACACCGAGCTAAATGTTCCAAAATTTGTTCACTCCTAAACTAAGCGGGTTGACAAAACACCCGAAAAAGCCACGGGCTCCGGGCTCCGCTTTAAGTGCCGCTGGTCACGTTAGCTTCTGGCCGGATCCGGAGAGTAATATGCTAATGTCCCGGTCAAAAACTGGCCACCTTAGCCCCCCCATAAAGCCCTTAGTCCAAACTTAACCCTTGCGAATGGGCTTGGCCAGAATGAGATTTGGATTTGGTTCTGGCATTCGGGCTTTATCTACATCTACGTGTCCGCAGTTGAGGGCAACACTTGGCCAAGATAAGATACCAAAAAAAAATAAACCATGGATAAGGAGGCCAGTTAAGGGAAGAATTTTAAATGGTTTTAACTAATTAATTATCAAAAATATACAAGAAATACCTTATATTTCCAAAGTTCTTGATTTAACAGTTCCCAATCAATTTTATTTCTTTAAATTACCGGTTAAGAACCTCCGCTGCTCAAAAGAGCCATACAAATCGTTAGGCCTAGAGCCTGAAATCACCAGAAATTACCCGATCCATTGGGTATTCACTTAAGGGGAAGCTATAAAAACTGGAACAACTTAATATTCCAACTAGGAGCTAACCTGGCCGCTTCTGGGGGAGTCTTTGGAGCGGGCCAAGTCCGAGTTAAGGCCACTTAAAATGGTTTTCCAATCACAAGCCGAGCCAAGCCAAGCTCATCTCACCTGGCTGTGTTCCCATTCCCATTCCCAGTCGCAGTCGCAATCCCAATCCCAATCCCATTACCATGTTACGCCCTCCGGCAAATTGCGTGTGGCTTCCATCAGTTGAATGATTGATGGCCAAGACCAGTTCCAACTCGCTGGTGGAGGGGCAGAGAAGGGGAGAGCGGGACACAGCAGCAGCAGTTGGCCAGCTGTTGCGAATATTTCACATATTGCTCCTTTCACTTGGCGGCGAAAGAAAAAAATATACAAGGAAATAGCAGCAGAATCAGCAGCAGCAGCAGGCCTAATCTAGCTGATCTTGGAAGATAGCCAGCCATTGATACCCTTTTCTCCACGCCTCTCCTTCGGCTTGGAAGCACAGCTGTGGTTAGATTAATAGGAATAAAATATAAATAAGAATACAAATTCCCAACAGGCTGTAGCCTCATAAAGATATTTTTCTTTTTCTACTTTTTAATTAAGAAATATATTAAACATTTATCATGCATTTAATATTTTTCTCTAAGAATTCCCAACTGGTTCGAGCTTTAACCATTTTCTGGTGTCTCATTTTAAGAATTTCCAACTGGTTCTAGCCTTAATTTCACCTTTTTTTTTAATTTATAGATACTTTTATAATTTATTAATATATTGAACATTTATAAAGCATTTTATTTCTAAGAAAAATTCACACAAAAATGAGAACATTCCGAAATTAATAATTTATAAATATTATATATATTCCATAAATTAAACCTTAAATATTCCAAGTCCATCCCGCTCAGTGCTATTCTTACGAACGCAACTGTGACTCCCAGCACCCATACGGACCTCGATGCCTTATTATAGGATACGATATGATACGATATGGGCGGCAAGATAGCCGCCGCAGTGCCGCAATTGATGGCATTAGGCATTAGATAAGAAATCAGACATTTAAGGGCACAAAGGGCGGGCAGGACGAGGCAGTTGTGGTTGCATATATACTCGTATATAGCCTATCTTGCAGCCACATCAGCTACCCAGCGGCAGCAGGCAGCAGGCAGCAGGAGGCAACATCATCATCAATGCTGGAAGCAGGAAGCATCCTCATTAAGGGCTTAGCACTTCGGGGTTGTGCCCTTCCAAGGGTTGAGAGCACCCAGACCCAGCCCGATCCTCAGTCTGAAAGCCATCCAAAGTAGGCTAAATATATCGGAAATCGATGAAGGTAAAGGTAAAGTACTTTCCTTTATTACTTCCCAATCAAATCGATAATTATTAAAAGCCCGCAAGACGGGTATAAATAGTTGGGACAAAATATATCAAGTGCTGATCGAATGTTGCCTTGGCAGCCAACATCAGGACCTTGTCCAGGCCTAATTGGTGGCACAATGAGCATTCCATCCACTCCAATCCACTTCAATTCAAAGCGAATACGAAGGAGTACATCGTACATCGCACATCCATCCGACCACGAGCCAAGGATGCCAAGGATGGGATCTGACAAGGCTGTCAACTTCAAAGGAGCCTTTCAAATCGTATATTTCGGGCAACACCTAACCTACCTGACCCCGGGAGCTGCCTTCTTTTCCTCTCTCTCTCTCTCTGCCCGCAGCAGACAAATTGGCCATATCCCATGGCCCATATCCCATATCCCGACAGCATCCACACACACACGTGCAGTTTGCGGGACCGCCTTTGATTTTCTAAGCGAATTGTTTCAAGAAAACCACCAGAGAACGAACGCTGCTCTGCCCGAGATTGAACCTGGACCTGGTCTCGATATATCTGCAGGATGGAATGGGCTAAAGGACTCTCTGCGCTGCGCTGTGTGCGCCTCAATTAATTTGCCCGGAAATGGAACTCCACTTGAGTTTAGTTTGTCAACCCGTTCCCGGTTCCCGTTCCGTTCTCCGTCTCGGACATAATTTTTTGTTCGCTTCGTCTGCTTTTCGGCGGGATATGGGATACTGAATCTGGATGTGGCTGTGGATGTGTGTGCTCGAGACCACTTGGCCATGGTTGAATGGGCACAGAAGATGGCCAACTATGCTTTGAACTATGGGGAAACTAATGGCAGCAGACAGGGCGCAGTCCCATTAACCCCCAGCCCCATTCCCCCGAGATTTCAAATCTCTTTTTCTCTCCCTTTTTTTTAGCGACAAAGCAGAAGTCTTTTATGGCTGAAAATCAGCTGAATATATTTTAATGCCAAGAAAACCTTTAAAATATATATTTATTTTAATATTTTCTAAGAAACTTGGTGGTATTTTTCACACTTTAATTAATTTCTTAAGGGAAATAAATAAATACAGGAGGTTTTTTTATATATAGGAATTTATAGGAATTTTTAAACTATATTGTCGGACTCTACATATTATTTTAAAAACGTTTTCTCTAATTTAATTCCAAATAAATTTAAAACTATATAAAATATTTTATAATATATTGATTAAAACCAAACTACTCAGTTATGCTCCTATCTAAGCCCTTTTTTCGCTCAGTGCACAGCCTCTTTTCACCGAATGGTGGCCGGGAATTGTGCTAATTGAAGTGGAGAGTGTCCCAAACTCAAGCTGCAACAATTAAACGCATTAATGCGACACCTTCCACTGCCAACCCTCCTCTTGCTCTCCCTCCCTCGAAACGAGGCCCACCCCATTCCCTGGTGTTGCCTTATTAGGGTGGCTCTTGCCGCAACATGGCCGACCAGCACGCACACACACTCTGGCACACACACACACACACACACTAAAGCACTACAACAGAGCGTTTAAAAACGCGCGCGTTTTCTGCCGCCCGCTAAGTGCATTTCAATGTATGAAAAGCCGCTTCCGTTTCCGCAGAGCTTTGGGGCCTAAAATCGGAATGAATTGGGGATATATGAATATATATTTATACTTTATTATATGTGTTTATAGGCGTAAACAGGTGCAGGCAAAATATTAGCACTAGAGAAGGCTTGGGCCTATATTTTATTCAAGTTATTTGGGATAAAACAATAAGATGAGTAACGTCATTCGCTATTTTTGTACTCAATTTACTTTATCGCTTGTATTACACTTAAGTCTTTATATTTTAAAAATTTCTTTAGCTTTTTAACTAGTTTATTTTCAATGGAAAATGCCATTGTTTCTCTTTTAAGACTTCCTAGGTTTTTTAAAATGCTAAATCATTGACCACAACTGTTTATAATATCTACATATATATTTAATTTAACGGGGCGAACAAAGGTGGCTCGGCTGGCACACAATTACGGAACCCCGCGTTCCGAGGGCCTTTTGCGACGACTTTCCGTTGTTTTGACACGCAGCCAGCGGAGAGCAGGCAGCGAAATCAGCCATAAACCCAAACTCAAAACGCCCAGTGAACACCCCTAAAGTACCACCCCTTCGGACTCGAACTCGAGCTTATAAAAGGTGCCCCCTCTATATATATTTATATATATATATATATGAATAGGTATGGAGGTATAGAGGGGAGCTCTCTGACCCCACCGACCGCAAAAAGTGTTAAATTATAGACTTTAAATAGCGAACGGGTATCACATGATTATATGATTATAACGCTTTTGAGAGCGCCAACAGCTGGTGAACTCGAAAGCCCAAAGGGGGTTGTTCCCCAACGTAGTTGCTCGTGATTTTCCAGAAAAACTATCAAAGTTAAACAGAAGTATCTCCTTGTTGTTTCAAGGGAATTATATATTGATTTATAGGGAATACTTTAAGAGGGAAGCAAGGCTGAAGGTATTAGTACTTGAAATACTACTAGAACTGCTCTGTATATATATTGTATAGAAAAGTTATGGATTAATAAGAGTCTGTGTATGAGTTGCAGTTTCTACAATAAGTAAATGCACTTCCTGTAACCCCTGATTCTCCCTTTAAATCCCTCTCAAATATATTCCTCATATATTTAATGGTGTAAATAAAATACAACTACTCTGGGATTCGATTTGGAGTCAGAGAGCCACAGTCACAGCCACACGCAGCGTCGGCTTTTTGGCGTTTGAACTAAGCGAAATTAATGGCCAACACAGGCTACTTAGGCGGAGGCCCACGCACACCGCCGGACACGAGACACGGACAATTGTCCGGGGAATGGAGAATGGAGAGCGGAGAATGGAGAACGGAGAACCGCGCTGGAGGAGCCCTTATCCGCCGCCGCTTGTTCGCTGTGCGATTTATGACTCGGCATGCAAAACGAGCCAAGAAAAAAAAAAAAACACGAAAAGAGGCGGAGACATGACACAAAACTGCAGAACCACATGGCGCCCGCCCAAGATCGTAATGATCACCAGCACCCAGCACCAGTGCCGGCACCAGCACCACGATCCTGATCATGATCATGATCATATAGGCGCAACGGGTGGGCCCCCACCGTCTCCGATCAATAAAAAATGAAAATTTGCCCAGCAGTTGATGAAATTTACGCGATCGGCGTCGGCACAACTACAAAGTCAAAAGAAGCGCGGCCTTCAAATGGAAGACAATTTGCTTTGGCGCCCGTCCGCCCGACTTCCTCCCTCCTCTTAGAATCGGTCTCTTTTCCTTTTCCTTTAGAGAGATCCCAGATCCCAGTGCCCGGGCGCTTATCCATCCGCTTCCATGCTTGTGAGAAGTTTTAGATAAGGAGGACGACGACGACGACGACTACTTCAAAGTGCAGGCCCGAGAAACGCCAACGAAAACGAGTCGGATGCCATGCAAATTTACATTGATAAGAACGGGGAAAAAATAAGAAAATTAAAAACTAAAAAAAGAGAACAAAAATATAGAAAAAAAGAGGAACAAGATGAGCTAAACTACTGGCGGAGCCGATGATCTTCACAGAGCGGAGAGTGTTAGGCGCAGGCTCTTTGATATGAGGCCTAGATAAAGTCCGCTTTGAAGTAAGGCACAGTTCCGTCTGGCTTTTCTTTTTAATTTCTATATAGAAGATCGAATGCTGAATGAGTTAATTACTTTGTGTGTTTTTAAGGGAACTCTGACAAGGAAGAGGGTTTTGAGAAGCATTTAAATATGGAAGAAAATGGGACTAGGAACCTATCGCATCATAGAGTAAAAATTCATTCAATACTAAGCTACAAAATTACTATTCAGCAAAGGGTACACAAATCTATAAAAATTAAGCTTTAAACTCTTATTTTTCCTCAAACATTTCCAAGTAAAAATTTATACCTTCAAACACACACACAATTATTCAAGATTACCTCAAAAACAGGATATATAACTTCAAGGGTTTTGGTTTAGTTTTTTGTTTCTTTTTTTTCAAGGGTGTTTTGTGTGTTTGTTGCTTAGATAACTAAATGCGGTAAACAAAGAAGACGTACAGTACTTACAAATCCATGTTTATCACTAATATTGTTGGTCAATTTTAATTTGTGAAATGAAACAACTTTCTGCATCCATTGCTCACCCGTAGTGGGTGAATCTGGATGGATATACATGCGTTTTGGCATCTCGGGGTCCGCCTTGCCAGCCACCATCCAGCGACTGCAATTTAAATGAAAATACATATAAATATAAATATAAATATGAGAAGGAGGGGATTTACAACTCACCTATTATGAAATTTATAACGATAATCGTCCGCCGCCACGATGTCCAGTAGCAAGATGTATTTAGCCTTGGCGTCCAGTCCCGAAACACGAAATTTCATTTGCGGAAACATTTGTCTGCAACGAGCGGAGAGAGGAGAGTTGAGTTGGAGTTGGAGTTGGAGATGGAGGCACGAATTGAGGGATTAGAGACTGGGTGTGCTTTGTGGGTATGGTCATTTTCCCGGGGTAATCAAATAAAGCATTAATCAGTGCGGTTTATCCCGACGGAGGCCGGAGGACGGAGACCCGAGAGCCGAGAGCACGTATTCTGGTTCTCAGGGGGCCCCACCACGAGATCCCGAGGAGATCGCAACGGAGCTGCTCTGCTCTGCCACTCGCAACAATCATCATCATCATCATTATCGGATTCGGACTACGACGAGGCTCGAGCTCGAGCTGTTGGCCAAAAGCAAACAAACCATGGCCCAAACGATTCGGCGGGGCCGGGTTATCAAGTGGCGCCAAGCCACAAATTGTTTCGACTCGATTCTGGAAGTCCAGCTCCGGCTCCAGCACCAGCACCCAGAGCTTCCCCGCTCCCAGGTCGAATTCAAATTGGCCCAAAGAGAAGCGGGGCTCCCCTCCCATCGCTCCTCTTGGCCAGGTTGATTAGCCATGTTGGTGGCAATGTGCAAACTCGAAAATTACATGGCCCAGCCAAAAGGGGGAACACACACACAGCTCGGCTCAGCACCGGCGATGTCGTTCCTTGGCCCTCCTTCCAGCCCGAAAAAAAAAGTCAGGGAAGAGAAGAGCCAGGGAGAGGCGCCTGGAGTCGGATGAGAGGATGAGGCGTCTTTGGCCAGAGGAGATCTCGCCCTGCACACACACACACACACGGGCATAAATATGAAAATTATAACTTTAAGTAGCAATCACTCAATCGCTGTTCGGGTTCAGGTTCAGCCACAGATGCACTGAGCGAAATATTAAGGGTAAGCCCCTGAAATGGATATTAAGTAGTTCTGAAAGGATTCCTAAGACTCCTTTGGTTTGATTTTTTTTGAAGAGCTATTTCATATTTATGGTATTTTATAAATTTCCCAAATTTTTATATCTGTTTATTATGCCTAACCTTTAAATTTGAAAGACATTTCATTTCGTTTTCATATTTTCCTTTGTTTATTAAGATAAATGCAGCTAAATATATTTTGTCCCCATAATTTAATAATTCCTTATAATTCCCAACTGATTTTTTAGGTACTTTCTTTTATCACTAATTCTACAATCCTCAATACTACTAACCTCATAATTTGTTATCATTTTGAACTCATAAAAATAGGCGTAGCTAGGTTTATATTTTTTTTCCCCTATTTAAAAATTCCTTATAATTCTCAACTAATTTTTTAGGCAGTATTTTTTATCACAACTTTTACCTCCCTCAACAAGTTAATATTTTCTCCCAGATCATAACCTCTAAAAATTTCGATAACTTATAAAAAACCCTTTTCGCAGTGTCCCTATCTTGCAGCCACAAATTCAGGTTGAGGCTGGGAGACTCTTGGACCGAGAGAGCGCCTCATGAATCAAATTTAACGAACGTCTTGTTCATGTTCACAGATCATCATCAGCTGCGACTGCATTTTGATAAAAACCAACAAACCTTGGAGCTGGGGCCGGGGCTGGGACTGGAGCTGGGGCTGGGGTCCCCGATCAAAGGGTGAGGCGAGGCGAGGGCTAACAAGCTGACTGATGTCTGACTGACTGGACGGGATGGGTCTTGGGTCTGGACTGGACTGGACAGACGAAGGAGGGCGAGCCCCGCCGAACCGAGGATGTTTCTATTTGGAGGAGAGCACCGAGGCACCGAGGCACCGAAGGAGCACCCAGTACCCCGTTTTTCTCGGGGGGTGTCTGCCTTTTTCGACTGCAAATTATTTTTTATTTGCCAGGAACGAAGGCACGTCTGTCTGCGCCTCGCCTTGCCTTTGCCTTTGCCTTGCTTTTCTTTTTCTTATTCACTTTTTGGGCTCAAACTCTGTTTGGGGCTGTGTGTGTGTGTTGTCTTAACTGAATAGCTCGTTAACATTATTGAGCACTTGGCGCCAGTTGTTGGCAGCTTGTTATGGCCAGAGACCAGGGACCGGGCCAAGACCAGAGACATGGCCCCAAGCGAGGCCGACTTTGGAGCCAGTTTCCTGGGCCCACACCGCACGCCGCTTATTCTGTGTGTGTGTTTTTTTTTTTTCGGCCTGAAACCCTGGGCTCCACCAGCTCCGGCTCCTCCAGCTCCAGCTCCAGCTCTTGCTCGACAACAAAACGATTTGCTCTCGTTTGTGCTGGCTCTGGCTGGCTGGCTCGCTCGCAGGCTCGCAGTTAGCCCGGCTAAAAAGCCGAGACTTCTGGCCCGAACAGCCCAAACCAAGGCAGCAGCAGCAACCGAGATTCAGGTTCGTGCAAATCGTTACGTGTAAAACTTGCACCTTTTGACCAACGTTCGCTCGTTGTTTGTTTTTGCCACACACATTTAACGGAGAGCCACCGCGGCTAATTCAATTTCCCCCGGCCAAAAGTGTTGAGGGCCAACAAAAGGAACAAAAAAAAAAACAACAACAAAAACAAATAAAGTACAGAAGAAACGGAAAGGGAAAAACGGCGAAGCTGGCTCATGGCTCCTGGCCCATGAGCCCATAATTAAGCCTAATTAAGGCTCGGTGCGTTCCGTTTCTTGGGTCGCCGAGGAGTGTTAAGGTGTCGCCGCTCAGTTGTCCTTAGCCTCTCTCGTCAGCCCACATAGGGGTTAATGGCTAATCAATTAGCTGGGCCCGAAAATAAAATGTGTGTTCAACGATTGAGTTGTAATTTCGAAACAAGGCAAAAGGGAAAGGAACTACAAGAGGGAGAAAATAATTGATAAAACGGAAAAAAATACCAAGTAAGACTTCAGCGAAAAAACTAAAATAATCTTAATCTCTTCTGGAATTAAATAAATTAATAAATACCCCACTAATCAGTTGGGCAAGTGATAAGCTCTGTAGAGAGTCTAAAAGCGTAAGGCTAAGTGTACAATAAACACTTAAAAATCCACATAAAAGCCTCCACAAAAAGCACACTTTATAATGTGTTGGACGACAACACTCGAATAAATCATTATTCACATATAAGTACTATATATAATAAATAGATTAAACAAGTAAATAAATTCAGGCTTTATACTAATGCTTTTTATAAGCCAAAGTACAGAGAACTTCCTTTAAGTACAAGTATTTTATTTCTAAAAAAAATGCAACCACAAGTAGAGTAGTAACCCTCTGCTGAAGGACCTCTACTTATCTAAATCTTGGCTGCCTGCGCTGTCCATGTAATCGATTAGCGATGCCATCAGTTCGAGCCGCAGGTGACATCTGTGTCCTGTGTCCTGTGCCCCTGTCTTTTGCCTCTTCCTTCAAGGATGTCCCCCTGACCTAAACGGCGTCTATTAACGCACCTGTGCCGGGGCACACACACAGGCAACAGTGGAACCTGCCTTAGAAGCGTCAATGCATTATCTGATAGTCAATCAGGGAGGCTGCAATGTCAACAGGCGGCCACAGCTGATCGGGATCATGATGAGGGCCGGGCAGAAATACAAAAACATAAAACCAACAAGAGGTGCCTTCTTTTTTCTCTCTCTGTCTCCGGGTTGTCAACAAGGCGCGGGGATTAAAGTAGCACCTGCAGCCTGCCTGACCCAAAGGGAACCGAAAATTGGTATTGGGACCCAAGATAGGGGCTCGGCCGGCGGCTACCGTTGACAGTTTGGCTTTGTGACAACAAAATTGTTGTCGAGTTTTTCGGTCTTCCCCTGTGTTTTTTTTTTCCTGAGCGATCCGATCCTCAATCTTTCGGGCCAAGTTTGTCAACACATTGGGTCCCAATGGATTTCCGATAAGCTGACAAAGGAAAATAAGGAAGGGTGCATATTCCACATTACATCATTTGCCTAGAACAGCTGGTGCTCCCGGTTGATTTATATATGCGAATAATATATATATTTGTCCACCGTTTTTGCATTGCATTTAATTTGAATTTTATTGAATGACAATTGCATGCAAATTGGCCGAAAGGCAAGGGACATTTGACAAATTTGTGAGCCAAACGGAATGGGGAATACTAAACGCATAAAATATATACGAAAAAGGACCAAGGCAGCTGCATCATAAACGTTAATTACCCACACACAGACAGACCGAGGATCGGGGCAAATTAGTTAAACCAATAAACTGACAGGAGAGGACAGGCCAGGACGACCCGTAGCCGGACCCGGACACGGACCCGAACCCAGGCCGGTGCCATATATCAAGTCTATATAATAATAAAACAATTTATGAAGGCATAACCACGGCCCCAAGTCCTCGTAAATACGCTCTCGTTCTCTGCTTCTTTGGCCTGTCAGTTAGTGGCAACGCCCACTCTCGGCCGGCGTCTCGTGTTTTGGCCACGAAATGAATGGCCATGTCATTAAGATCCCAAACAGGATCAGGATCAGGCCAGGCGAGGGATCACGAAACGATGCAAATATGTGCGGGGATAATACGAGTGAATATATACGAGGGAAGGGCAGGAGAAAAAATACTCCAGAAACTATCGCTGCTCTGTTTGCGGGGCTTATCGATAGGGTCAGGGCGCGAGGCGCATAAATCTGGCGCAATGAATAAATCAAATGTGGGAAATCGCTTGTAATTACAATTTGATCGCTTCATTTTCGAGGAGAGCGTAAAACAAGCGGAGCAAATGGGCAAAGTAAACCCAAAACGAAACGAATTGGGGAATGCCCTTGAAGGAGAATTAAATGGGAGTATTTTACAAAGGAATTAGGGAACCCATTGCAATCAACCCAAAAACCTTTGAAATTTATTTATTCTTTCCACTAAAAAATAAGTATTATTTTAACTATCAATGTTCTTTAACAAAATATTTCTTTTCAGCTTACTAATTATCAAAATAAATAATTTCTTATGTAAAATGCCTTAAATTCCATAACAAAAAATGTAAAATTACTTAAAAATCCCAAGTCAGATTTTCCAAGCTGACCATAAACGCAATTAACCCCTTAAAAAAAGGAAAAAAGAGGTACTAACTCTCACTTGGAGTTATCCTTATCAAAGAACTGGATTTCTGGCACTGTCATCGCCGCGGCAACTATCTCTTGATAAGATGACAGAGCCTCTCTCTCCCTCTTGAAAATCCCCCAATATTTTTTTTTTTTTCGGGAAATAAAGAAAAACATGGCTCTGAACCCGTTAACCTTGTCAACGATTAGAATTCCCCTCTTGAGGGGAAATCTATGGTTTTTTCTCTCTGTATTTCGACTCGCTTGTTGTTCGAACTTAATTGTTATGAATTGAAATGCAGTTGTCACGCAGATAAGCGGCAAGACAAGGGTTCATGGGGTCGCGGGGTCGGATTCCAGCGACTCTTCGACTTTGGTGTTGATTTATGTCGTCTGCCAGGCGATGGAAGGAGGCGGATGAGGAGAGCCTCTAACTCAACAAACTAACTGGGAATTCAACAAGTGCGACGCTGAGTGCGAAATAAAACAATTTAATATGATTTTTTACAAGAATTTTGTGGTTTATTGGGGAGTACTTAAAAAAATAAAATGAAGAATAAATTTATGCTAATAAAAATATAGTACTGGCATATATAGTACAGGCAAAAAAAAATCGTCATAGAAACTATCCTATTGTTACATGAATTCTAAACTCTTCAGTATTAAAAAGATCTTAATAGGATGCCTATTAATTTGATACTACGAAAGTATACCTTTTATACTCATCTGCACCAATATTTCATTATAATCACTAACGCGACAAACAAAAAAGCACTAAATTCCAGCTAACGCGATTTGTTATCGAATTTTCGATGTAGGTTCGTATAAAAATAATACTCGAAAATACGCAATTGAAACTTTGAAGTATAAAAATTATACTTTGTAGTATATATTTGATATTTTGAAGTATAAAATCTATACTAAACCCGTTATACTACTTGAGTATACTTTTAAGACAACGCGTAGAAAGGTTAAACACTTGTTTTTTTTTTGGGTGTACACATTAATTTATGGTTAATATTAGCTGCATAAATTTTGATTTCTTTCAGGAAAAACACAATAATAAGCTCAAACTTTTTTTATAATAGTTTATTATTATTATTTATATTTAAAAAAATAAAAGAATAAAAGTGTAACTAGTTATTTCCCACTGATTTATATAAGTAAACAATTTATTACACTTTAGAAATACTAAAAAAGTATTATTTTTCTTATTTAATTTTATAATAATACGATAAAATCGCAAGGAAAAAAAAGTCGCCTTAATTTGCATTGGTTTCAAGTGCACGAAAAAAAAAAATTGATTTATTGCTGTAAATATTTTTTTGAGCGGACATTGCAAATATGGATAATTATGGGGTCTGTTCTGCGTGCGTGTGTGTGTGTGGAAGGGGGCGCATCATCAAATTAATATACAAACAATGTCCACCCCTTTTTGCTTTGGTTTCTATTTGTGTTTATATTTGCTCTGTGTTTTTGTGAATATTGTCGCTGCTTTTGTTTGCCGCCGCCTGCCTTTGTTTTGTATTTGTTTTTATTTCTTTCTCTTTTTCTGTCATAATTGGTCATAATTGCGGCTGCTGTCGCACACACAACACACACACTGGAATGAACACACCAACACTCGTGCTGTATTTGCGCCATTTTTGCTCAAATAATTTGTATTTTTTGTGTTTTTTTTGGTCGCCATCATTTTCGGTCAATTGACACACACACAAACACACGGCCATACACACATGTGACACCCCTTTTATGCTCTCATTAAAAAAAAAAAAAGAAAATAAATAAATTCTAACCTTGCAAAATGCCGCCCCCGCCCCCCGTCATTCACCTGCTCTGTTTTTCGGGCCTGTTGCTGTCCCTGTTGCACGCCCTACCCTGTCCGAGGCTTTGGCGAGAGCAAGATGGAGCGACGCCCCCGCATGTGTGCCGTTTTTTCCTTTTTCTTTTATTTTGTTCTTTTTTTTGCTTAATTTTTGTGTCGAATGTGTGTGTGTGCTTTGCTTTGTTATTTTCTCGCTTTTGTGCGCTTGGCTTGCCTTATTTATTTCTTTTTTTTTTCTCCTCTGGATTGCTGGTCAGCAGCGTCGCTTGGCCCGCCCATCGCTCCCGTCTCGCTCCCACACCTGGCGCGCCATCCCTGTTGCTCCCACACATTTCACATACACTTGTCACGCCGTTGCTGCCTCTGTCGGCGTCGCAGTCGACGTCGCTGCCTCGTTTGCATGCAAGAAATGTTCTTAACCCTTTTTCTTGATTTTTATTTTTTCCGATGCCTCCTTTGCTTGTTTTTTTTTTGTCTGCTTAATTTTGATTCTGATTTGTCAGTATTTTGTGGAATATGCATGTGTGCGTGCTTCCTACTGATGTGCCGTGACTCGATATTATAATATCGATATATAATTATCGATATTTTTGATATCTACGATATTATGTTCGAAATCTACGATATTATGTTCGATATCTACGATATTATGTTCGATATCCTCGAAATTGTTTCAACATCATCGATATTATATTCAATACCTTTAATATCTGTTTTGATATCTTCAATATTATATTTGATAAATACGATATTATATTCGATATTTTTAATATTATGTACGACATCATTTATATTAGTTTCGATATTAAAAAAATTTTTAATATCTTTTTCGATATCTTCGGTATTATGTTTAAAATCCTCTATATTCGATAGCTTCGATATATATTTTTTGATATCTTCGATTTTATTATCGATATTTTAAATTATTTTCTATTTTATTTTCCATGTTGATTTCGATATATGTTGTTTTGCTCAGTTTCATAATAAATATTATTTTTAGATAGTCATCCCTTTTGATTTAAAAATACAGAATTTTGTTCGATATCATGTCCGAAACCATATCCGATATTATTTGCACAATATCATGATCAAAATTTATTTAAGAAAAAGTCAAAAATATCGTTTCTAAAACAAAAATTGAAAGAATATAAAATCTCAGATATAAAGCGTATTTTTTTCTGTAAGAAGACACTTCCAGAAATACATCAAATCGTAGATACATTACCGATATATAAAATTAAAATACTCTTCTTTATATTTATTAAATATATCTATATAAAACGATATTTTTTGTATATTTAATACCACTTGTTAATTGACATCCCTAGTTGTGCTCGGCTGATTTACATTCATTTATTAATAATCTTCGGTTTCCTCTGGCTTTTAGCCTGTTTAATATGCGCGCCGCTGGCTCCGTCAGTTGTGTGACTTTTCGCACAATAATCAAAGCCAAGCTGCAACAACAACAAAAAGCTGGTAATAAACTACAACAAAAGCCATAATAATAAACGGGCAAAGGCAGCAGCAGCCGCTAACAACAATGGGCTAAACAATTTAGCGGCTTTTTTTTATTTCATTTTCATGTGTCGCACATGCAATGGAGATAGCAAAACGCTTCTAGAAAAGATTCGAATTTTTCGTATAATTATAAATAGATTGATTTAAATAATAACAGTGGAAATTTCAAAAACAAATTATAATATATTGATTTGAATGAGATAAATGGCTTACTCCTATTAGCTGTAATTTATTCTAAATAATTAAATTGAATTGGTGGATAAAATTGGCGGAAGTATTACTTATAACCTGGTAAAAAAAACTAGATCACGAAATAAATCTATATCTTTTGATTACTAAACTATACTATTAATCAAATTAAATATAATGGGTTATTCACAAATATTAAAGGATATCAAAAGGCTTTAAATTTAAACCTTAATTTATTGTATAAAATATGTATTCCTTTTAGAGTTCTCTTTGGTCCAAAATCGCCCCCAAAAGACCCGCTCCTAATTGCTTCAACCTCAATTGGGCTCTTAGCCCAAGTCTCAAGTTGGTCAAAATGCTGTGGAAATGCACAGAGAGCCAGGAATGCCCCAAGTGGCACCAGCAGTGACATTTGCAACAAATCAGCGGGGACAAAGTATCTCACAGATAGATAGGACACGACCCCAAAGTTGGTGCTAAATTATTTATGGCCAAGTTTTAAATACGGCAGAAAAAAGAGGGATGCTGCCGCACAGTTTGTCTTATTTTTAATTAAATTGTGCGTCAAATGTTTTTGCAGCTCGTTGGCCAGCTCGCTTCGGTGGGTGGTTCGGTGGGTGGTCCAATGGGCGTGGCCCCCGCGCGTCATTGCTTTTCCCCGTTTTTCTTCGCTTTTCTATTTTTTGTCTGTCAATGTTTGCCTGCCAAAGTGTAAGTAATTTATGCGCATTTAGTGCTCAAGTGAGCTCAAAGCGACCAGATAAAGAAAGATGAGCCTCAAGATGCTGGGGAAATTAGAGCAGGGAGGAGGGCTTTTCCCATCCTCCATCCCAAATAGAAGTTGACTTTCAGCGAGCTCATTTCCATACGAATTGTCGCAGTTGAAAGGCTCTTTAAGGGGCAGGGAAATTGCATAAACAAATATTAGGGGGCTTGAATATATTTATAATATAGCTAATATTTTATTTATTAGCAAACATATAGTTCTAGGTTTTATTTTATCTTGGAAATCTACCTAAAAACAATTAATAATTATTTAATTGCCACCTAAAGGAGTTGTAAGAAGGATTCCCCCTTATTGCACTGCAATGTACAGTGAGTAATCGCTAAAACAAACAACCCCGATAGCTGCCACGCCCCCTCCAGCGCCCACGTTTAATGTCTAAATTATGGTGGTAGGCGCCATTAACGCGTTTCAGTTTGTTTGTTTGCATTGAGCGGGTATTGCTTCCCCTTTTCCCTTTTTTATATTTTTTTTTTCATACGCCAAAAACAGTGGAAAAGCCACAGCTGAGGGATCCTTCCTTGAGTGGCTGGGATCACGATCACGACCGAGATGATGATGATGATTGGGAGGAAGGGGTACGGTACGTACACACGGGTACAGTGATGGCCATGTCGATGTTGCCACAGCACACATCGATCGGCACATCCGTTTTTAAAAGCTTTGGAGACCAGGGAGGAGACCTGGGAGGTTTGTCTTGGGATTCCAGGGAACACCGCGGGAAATGGATAAACAAAATAGGGAATTTCTTAAAGGTATAATATAATAGAATATTTTTCAATTCAGTTATTTTAAAAATCGTTCTTATGGAGAGTAAGAACCCTTTTTGTGATTCCCAAGCCAAGCTTTATTTGTTCTCTTATAAAATCCCCAATTCTTTTCCCTTAGTGTGGCTTGTTTTGGTGGGCTTGTTCCTTGTTGTGCCAGGTTGTTGCTGCGTTTGTTGCAGAGCTGGCTTGGGGACGCGGACGCGGACGCGGCTAATAACAGTCATCACACACGTCAGACACTCATAAATCCTCAAAGTCAACAAGGCGGAGGGCACGTAACGAGCCTAGGTTCCAGGCTCCAGCTACAGCTACAGCTACAGCTTGCCCGATCCCAGTTCCAGTTTTCAGTATTCAGTTTTCCGTTTTCAGTTTTCAGTTTCTCAATGGATGTGAGATTCAGGAGATTCTAAACGAGCTGCGTTTAAATGTTGTTAACATAACCGACATGCGGCTGAGAGGAGACAGGGCAGCGGCAGCAGCCCCAAGGACCGGATTCTAATATGTCCCACACACGGCGAACTCCAAGGCATCATCATGATCATCATCATCATCATCATCATCATCATCATCATCATGACGAAGACAGACAACATACTGCAACTTGTTTCGGCCCACAGAGGATGGGAAAAAATATGAGGAGACGGGAAGAGCCACAAGGGGCCTCCATTCATGGGTGGTGCATGGCGAGAGAGAGAGGACCCGACCCCAAACGCATGTTTATATAATTCTTATTTATGATCGAACAGCGATAAATTCGCATTCGCTCGATGCTTGCGTTTTGTTTTGTTTTCTTGGTTTCTTGGTTTTTGTTTAAATAAATCAAATCAACACGATTCGGAGAAACCGCCTCCCATTCTACCTTTTTGAGAAGAGAAGAGCTGATAAGGCCCCGAAGAAACACCGCCAAGATCTACTGGTTGGTTCACCTGTTCAATTCTTTGCCGGGAATCTGTACGATTCTTTTCGATTTGGTTTCTGTTTTGGGTTTTCTGTTGGAATTCGAATCCTGCTGCTTGGGGCTTGTTCTTAACCAGAGATTAAAGCAGAAGACAGCTGTGTGTCTCTTACTAATAACTCTTGTTTAATATTTATATTCCTTTATTAACCTTACTAATTTTTAAAGCAATTATATATTTTTAATATCTTTTTATCTAACATCCCAATTAAATGTGTGTTTAGTTCTCTACACAAAATTCCTTGAGGGACGACACCTTAACTGCCGCCTGTCTGCGATACCGATCTTGATCCAGACTGGGAATTCTTTTGGTTTTTGGTGGCGCTGCCCCCGGAGTGTCCTCGGCGGACATTGCGTGTTCTGGCGTCAGTTGTGCTCAAGGACTCGGGAACTGCCTCCGATGACCGATGGCTGTCATAAGGCCACCAAAAAATACTACAAAAAATAAAAGGTACGAGGACGAGCATATACGCATATTTTTGCGGTCACCAGGCGAGAGAGAAGTGAAGAACAAACAGAAACTTACAACTGCTGCCGTTTTTTCTCCTGTATTTCTTTTTTTTTATCGTGTTCAGAGCCCTTTTTCTTCCACAAAGAGAGTGTGAGAGAGAGAGAGAGGGGATTCTTCTTTCTTGCCCGGAGCCAGAGTCTACAAAAGGTGTTGACCAAACAACAACGGCAGTGGCAAAGGCAGTGGCAGTGGCAGTGGCAGTGGCAGCAACTGGCCAAAACACGAGGGGCAAACTGGGTACACGCGTCTTAACAAGAACAACAACACCAACACCAGCGCCAATGGCCAAGAAGAAGCGGCCCAAGTTGGCCAACAAGCCAGCCAGCCAGCCAAGGTGAAGGTAAGCCAAGGGGCAGGAGAGGGAACGGAGACCGAGTTGCTCGCCGGCCCGGCCCGTCCCGGCTGCGAAGAGCTGTTGAGCGCATAAAAAACGTTATAAATAACACGCTCGAGCATTTAACGCGCCAAACATGTGTTCCACTGTCCAATTTGTGGTCTGTTTACCTTTTGCCAATGTGCCTCCGCCGCTCCTGGAGAAGCCGAGAGAGAGAGCAGGGAAACGGAGCAGAGATAGCCAGATAGGTGCTGACCACTCCCCCGGACAAAAAAGTAAAGCTAAAGCTTGCATCAACAGCTGATCCACCTGAATGATAAGCAAACAACAAAACAAAAAAGGAGAAGAGGAGGCGTTAAAGGAGTGCACGGAAATTGGAATCTCGATTGAAACCCATAAAGCAAAAAAAGAGGAGCAATACTTTTTTTTACAAATCTTCTTTAAAACCAAAAATCATTAACCAAAATATATAGTTCTAATAAAAACCTGAAGGCATACCAAATTTCCCAACGTTCGCTCCAGTACTTCCCATATTATTCCAAAAAGACTCCAGTTAACGGACAAGCGGACAAGCGGACAGACGGACAGATTATGAATATGTTAATGAAATACCCATGACATTTATAGGAAACAAAAGAATAAAAAGGGCAAAATAATTCTCAAGCAATAATTTTTTTTACAAATCTTCTTTAAAACCAAAAATCATTAACCAAAATATATAGGTCTAATAAAAACCTGAAGGCATACCAAATTTCCCAGAGATCGTTCCAGTACTTCCCATATTATTCCACAAAGACTCCAGTTAACGGACAAGCGGACAGACGGACAGACGGACAGACGGACAGATTATGAATATGTTGATGAAATACCCATGGCATTTATAGGAAACAGAAGAAGAAAAAGGGCACAGAGGCAGACAAGGAAGCCAAAAAGCCCAGCGGCCTTTGATGATAATAAAATGCAGATACAAACGACACTGGACAAGTGGCCCATAACCATAAGGAAGAGGACAAGGGAGAAAGACCTTTAAGAAAACAAACAACAGAGGAAGAGGAGCCAACGCGGAGATGTTGAGCGATGAGAGGGATCGGAGGATCGGAGGATGATGAGGATGAGGATGAGGATGTGGCTTACCTGGCGCTATAGGGACGGATCAAACAAAGAGAAGACCAACAACAAAACTGAGAACAGGGCTGCCCCGAGGGTTGCGATCACATCCCTCCAGGCAGCTGACCTTCTACCTCCTCCAGCTCCTCTCCCTCTCCCTCTCCCTTTTGTGTGTCTCGCTCTTGCTCTCTGGCTCTCTCTCACTCTCCTTTGTGCAAATTTGCTCGCAAAAATCGCTGAGGCGCCGGCGCAGGGCAGCAGGGAACAGGTTGAGCGAGAGGGATTTGGCCAGCGGAGCGAGCAAAAAGAGCCAAGAGCTGGAGAATCTCGGGGCAGAGGAACTAGAGAGGGTAAAGAGGATTGCGAATGCCCGGTAACAGGGGCTGGTAAATGGGGATTAGCCTCGCTTCTATTGTGTGTGCCTTCAGCTCCGCCAGCCAGTTATCTCAATTATGCTAATTAACCGGCACTTCAGAAGCGAGTGACGATTGCTGTTGGCTCAACTATTAACTCAACAAATTTATAACGAATAACTCTTAGCCAGTAAATATTTGTTTATGCCAAATAAAAAATTTATAAATAATTATCAGTGACAATACTGAACTTTAATAAGTAAAAAACTTGTAAAGTAACGATTAAAGGGAACACCCTTAACGAGTAGCAAACATAACGAGTAGCAAACCTAACAAGTAGCGAGTAGAGTGCTTTAAGCCTAAAGATCTTATTAAAAAGGTTTGACAGTATTTCTAAATATTTGAGATTACACATGGAAGCACTTTCCAAGCGAACCCAACGAGTAACGAGTGAGGGGTTAAGCTGCGAGCGGCAAAGTTTACACAAATAACTTTTAGCGAGTAGGTATTTGTTTATGCCAAATAAAAAATGTATAAATAATTGTCAGAAATAAAACTGATCTTTAGTAAATGAAAATCATGTAAAGTAACGAGTCGCAAACCTAACGAGTAGCGAGAAGAGTGCTTCAAACCTAAAGATGTTATTTCAAAGGTTTGACAGTATTTATATATATATTTGAGATTACACATAGAAGAAATTTTCCAAGCGAACCCAACGAGTGACGAGTGAGGGGTTAAGCGGCGAGCGGCGAGTAATGGCATTCCCCAGGCGATGTTTATTCCCGCAATTGACGGTTGTCAATCACGGTTCGGATCTGGCCAAGTTGTTTCTGCCTGTCACCTAACTTGTTCCACTTTCTGTTTTCCCCCTCTTCCTTTTCCTACTACTCCTCTTTCTCCCTCTCTCTCTCTCTCGCTCTCTTTTGTCCTCTTCCTTTCCACACACGATTGCACACTTGCACTTCCGTTGATGGTGATGATGGGGATGGGGGGGTCACTGCAATTGCTGTTGACTGCTGACGACTGCCTGGCAATTGGCAGTGCAACAAAATAGCTATTGACAAATTATGACCAACTAAAAGTAATTACACGCGACGAGAGCGAGACGGCAGATAACGAGTTCTGCGCTGACAACGCGTTAATAGTACAAATAATCAACGAGTGCACCGGCAACAGCGCCAATCGGGAACAACAATAACAGCAACAGCGTCAAGAGCCGCACTAAACATACACTTAATATTAATTGTTTTTTATTAACACGATCCGGCTGCTGTGCAGAGCACTTGGCTATGTAGAGCTTCCTCCTCTCTCGTTTCTTTTTATACCCTGTAAGCGAATTTGCGAAATTTTTGAAGACATGCTTGGCTCGATATGTTTTAAAGTAATGAGCAACGAGTAAGGAACAACGAGTAACGAGTAAAAAGTAACGAGAATAGAAATTTCAAATTAAAAAAAAAAGATTTACGGATTTTAGGTGAACTGTTTTATTTTATTAATAAAGTTGCCTTTTTTATTTTTAATGAAACACAAATTGAACCTTTTTTTATATCAATCATTTATATAATAAAATATTAATTTTTGGAATAAATCGTATAAATTCGCTTCTACGGTATTCTTTAGCCTCTAGGACTTGACTTCTTTGTTCTGGCTGGTTTCGCTGCAATTTTATTGCGACCGTTGGGCTGAGATTCATTAATAATTCAAAAAATTGCACATGGCCGGCAGCGTTGACAGCGACGTCAGTCGAGGCTGAAACTGAGGCTGAAGCTGAGGCTGAGGCTGAATGCAGAGGCAGAGCGTGTAATCGAGTTGTTAACTCAAAGTGACAACGAACGCGAGCAGAGACGCTGGCAGAAACGCCGGCACCAGCAACAACAATTAAATGCAGTCAACACACGATCAAAAGAAAAAAAATATAATAAAATTACATTAACCAGAGAGGGACGGAAAGTGTGACTTTGACTTTGTTGCTGCAATTGCTTTTAATGAAATCAACACTTTTTACTGCCACTTGCACGCAATCTTCTGCTTCTTCTGCTGCTGATTCGCTTTTTGGCGTTGCTTTATTTTATCTGCACTGGTTTTTAGCGAGATTTTTTTGCTTTTTTTTTTGGCAGGCAGGCACAGCTTAATTAAAAGCCAAGCCAAAACAGCTAAAACATATTTCGCGCCTTTGTTGCTTAACAATTAAAATCAACAGCAGCAGCAACAAACAATAACAACAAAAGCCCAACTTCACACTCAATTAACGCGATGCAAGCACAGACAAACACAACTGCACGGGAGTGGATAAAAAAAATAAAAAAACACACACAAAATAAAATGCAAACAGCAGCTCACAGATACATACATATGTAAAGCATAAAACAAAAAAGTTTTCCTGCTGCTGCAAAAATATTCTTTTTGTTTTTTATTATTATTTCCTCTTTTTTTTTGCCACCCACTAAAAGGTGTGAGAAAGAGAGAGCGGAGATTGCAAAACTTTTGTTTGCCGTTAATTGAGTGCACACACACTGTGATAGGGTTGTGATAATAGGTGTGAAACGGAGGAGAACGCTGGTGTAATTGCTCTTCTCCTCTTCCTTGGTCGTTGGTGTTGTTGTCTAGTTGTTGGTGTAAGTGTTGGTGTAGTGCTTGACAAGGTGGTGTAATTATAGACATAGTCCTTGGTGTGTCGGTGTAGTTGTAGGTATCGTTTATTGGTGTGTTGGTGTACATTTTAGTATAGTTCTTTTTGTGTTGGTGTAAATATTGGTGTATTTACTAAAAATTCCATAATTGTTGGTGAGTTGGTTTAATTTTGAAAGATTTTTGCTTTCGATTGGTGTATTTTGCGAGTCTAGTTGGTGTTCTTCCTAGTGTAATTAAATGTATTTATTTTCTATTATTGGATATTTGTTGGTGAAGTTGTTGTTCGAAGTATATGTGTGTTGGTGTAATTTAAAACATATTTTTAATCATATTTACTGAGAAAGTCGTTCTTTAAATTGCGGATGTAGTTGTTGATATAATTATTCCTGTGTTCCGTAATTAAACCCTGTAGTCTATAGAGTATTTTTAATTGTTGGTGTGTTTCTTGATCTACTCTGACTTTCGGTCTAGTTATTGGTGTGTTTTTTAAGTGTAATTGTTAGTGTAATTGTTTTTTCTTCTAAAGCTGTTCACTGCATTGTTTTTGATGGTGTTGTTGGGGGAATGAAGCTCTTGTTGCTGTTGCAACGAGACTTGGGCATGAATGGAAACTGATAGCGCACGTCATTGACACCTAAAGGCAACTACAACAGCCAGTACAGTGATTATTCTAAAAACCACATTTGATTCATAAAATGTACATTTTATCCTTAACAAAAAATATATAAAATAAATGTTTGTGGAGAGATTATTCCCCATAAGAAACGGAGAAAACCACTGAGGACCAAAGCTGTCATTTGGCGAGTGCCCACTGTATCCTACGAGTGCACATTGGAGCACCTTCTCACCCAACGCTCGGTAGATGTGCGTGCGTAATTGCCTTTTGGCTTCGTGTTAATTTCCCTCGTGGAAAACCCTCAACAGGAAAAACTGGCAAGGCGCAAGGCGAACGGAACGGGGGTGCCCCAATGCCCATGGTGTAGGTGCTACATAAATTTGATTTTTATTTTCTGAGAAAACCGAAACCGAAATAAGAAGAATTTTTATTCATAAAAATCAAGTGGCAACATAAATTCGTGTGTGTTACCAAAAACGTAGGCTGTGCGCCGCGCCAGGCCAGCTTGTGTATTGTATTTGTGGCTTTTGGCTTTGTTTTTCTTCTTGCCTTGTTGTGTGCGGTGTGTGTGTTGTGTGTTTGGCAGTTTAATCAGGCAAACAGAACACGCAGGGCAGTTAAAACCCACCAAATGCCCCATACAATTTGTATAATTTTTCAGACCAGAAAATATTAAATAAATATGTACACACACACACACACAGGGAGCGGGAGAGAGATATGTGCATACCAGCAATAATAATAATAAAGAAAAAATAAAACCAAAGCAACTCGTCAATTTTTGCCACTTAAAATTCATAAAGCGTCGCCTGAGAGCCTCTCTGCCCGCTTGGCCGCCGAATAAAGAAGCAAAATCCACAGAACAAAGAAGAGTAAAAGGGGGTAAAGAGATTTTAAGAAAAAAATAAAATATATACATATTTTTAGTACGTATTTTAAGACAAACTGCTGATAAAACTCTAAGCTTTTCCGAGGTAAATAAACGAAATCATGGCATTTATGCCTTGAACTTCAAATGGAGCTTGATAGGGGCTTAAAAGTTAATAAACTCTTTTGCTTTCTGGATTTGCATATGTTTATTTATTTATTTGGACATTTATTGCCACACATGGTAAGCTTCGTTTCGGTTGAGCAAAAAGCAAATTTCAAGCTATGTAAACTTGTTTTTAATACATTTTTAAGACCCTAGATTATTCCTATTATATTTTCTAAATATTATATTTAAAATTTAATGAATGACCTGCTTTTGAAAAGGATACTTGTAGAATTTCTGGAAATCAAAAACGGCTGATCAGCGCTCAGAGATAAGATCGGGTTCAGGTATATCATCGCATAGATCAAAAGGCAAACCAAACCTATCTGCTTTCCGCGAAAAATTTCCCAGCTCAGTGAGCGTGTCCCTCGTCTTCCTTTTATTTATTTATATATATTTTTTTTCTGCCTGGGGTTTGGGCCAATTAGCGTTCTAATCAAGTGTAAACTAATGCTAAAAGCCAAGCCGAGTTTGCCCCGAACGCGTGAATTTGCCACGAGACAAAAGGCGACCCTAAAAAAGGGTATAAAAAATATATAAAAAAAAAAAATAAACAAGACAAAAGCTTGGGAATAAAAAAAGTAAGCCTAAATCTAAGGACAAAATGCAAAAAAGGAAGAGATATATGGAAATGGTGGAAGAAGGAGGCAAGATCACAGGATGCTTTCGGTTTCTTTTTCTGGTTTTTTTTTTTTTTGTTGCTAATTTTTTTCTTAGTGAAAGAGAGAGCTAATTTGATTAAAGCGGGATGGCGCGAGTTTGTCGTTGACTTTGTTGCTGCTCTGCCGGCGCCGTTTCCTTTGATCTGCCAGCGCACATCTAGGAAATGTTTGTCAAACTCACTCGACCGTCCTCATTGTTTTTGACATTTCTTTTAGTCTCCGCTGCTGCTGCTGCCGATGCTGTTGCTTCTTCTCTTCTCTCTCAGCTCGCCAGCTTCTCTTTCCTCTCCTTCATCTGCTTCTTCTGTTTGTCGATCACTTTCTCTGCTTTTTTCTCGGCTTTTTTCGTAGCTTTTTTGTGCTCAGCGAGCGAGCGCCAATGCCAAACACATGTCCAGCTAACAACTTGAAGGCATTGTTCTCGCCAAAGACACAGCTGGGGTCAAAATAGTAGGAGCTTCAAGGATACCAACAGAAAGGGAGTTCTTTCCTTTCCTTTCTTAAAGCAGAGCTGCCCCTACCTGGACCCCAAGGCCACACGACGCGAACCGAAGGCAGGCCGAACGTCACACGCGTACTGTGTGAATAATTTTTAAATATATTGATTGATTGGCAATGCTATAAATTGACCGCTGCTGTGGCTGAGATCCCTGGAAGCCCGTTTTCTCCCCCGATTTTTCAGCAGACTCCACGCACATTCGTCAGGCATTGTCGTTATTTTTCTGGCGCCAAAAAGACGCCGTCTCCGTCTTCGTCCTCGCTCGCTCGCTCTCTCTTTCGATCTCGCTTGCTCCTGCGGGCTCGCCTGGCATTCTGTATTTGTTGTTGGTATTCCCTGTTTTGTTGTTTTATTTTTTGTATGTTGCTTCATTCTTTGTGTTTTTTTTTTTTTTTTGCTGGCTGTCTCTCCTTTTTCTGTTCGGTTTTGTGTGTTATTTTTTTTATATTTTTTTTTTTGGGTTCTTCTGAACTCATGTTGTTCATTATAAAGGACGTCATCATCGTCATCGTTTTGGGTTGTTGCTGTCGTTGTTTGGTTGTCATATTTTGCGTTGTTTGCTTTATGCATTTTCAAGTTCCATAAGGAGGAGAGAGAAGAGAAAAGGAAACGCAAAAGAACTTGGAAGCCTGGAAGCCCGCAAATGCGTTTTAAATATTCTTCCATTCTTCCGAGCGATTCAAGGCGGGCCGTTTCGAATTCCAGGCGTTTCTTGTCGATGTTTTTTCGGGAGATTGTCTCGGTTCCATCGATTTATGACAATTTTTAAGCATTTTCAGTGTTCCATTCCACTGTTCCACCGTTCCATTCCACTGTTTCAGTGTTTCATTCCAGCGTTTCTTCCATACAATCGGCACCTGCGATGATCACTCATTATGCTTATCAGTTACCCCGCCTAACTGGCGGCGTCTCATTAGCTAAGCGAAGCGTGTAAACAGCGGAATTCTCTCGATTAGACCGAAACCATTTAGCGGCATTTTGTTACCATCAATTTTCGGCTGTTTGCGGTTGTCTGACCAAACTCGGCGCAGCCATTAGGCCAAGTTAAGAGCGCCGCTAGCCGCTAGCCGCGCTTCAATTTCCAACTACCAACTTCCAACTTGCAACTTCCGCTGCGTGGGCGCTTTATTTTTCTGTTTCTGCGTTTTTTTTTTCCTCCACTTTGAAGGTGGCAGCGGGGGCTTTTTACCGGCGACGGAAGCGCTCACTTAATTAACCGAGCCAAAAAGCTGGACGAAAAAGCAGAAAACTGAAATTTTGGTGTTCGTCAAATTAATTTCCATTTAATTCCAAGTGGGCGTAAATGCAATTTAAATTAACAGCCACCAAAATGCGCCACTTAAATGCCTATCTGTCTCGTATTCACCAACCGCTTGCCGCCTTTTTAATTTGTTAAATTTTTTTATGACATTTTTATTGTAATTTGCAGCGTCGTATACGGATTCGGATTCGGCTTCGGATTTGAGTTTTGGCTTTGGGCTTGGGTTTGGGTTTGGGTTTGTGTTATGGGGTTTCGGCTTTTATTTTTTGGGTGGTGCGGATTGTAGTTTGAATGGAACGGGTTTTATTTCTTATTTTCATTTGATTTTATTTTATAGTCGACTATGGTTGGGAGGGTTAGTAGTAAGGTTTGGGCTGCATTTTTTGAGGGTTGTCAGTCGGCCATGATCGAAACGGATGTCTAGCGAAGATCAGAGTACATATAACAAAGGCCTTCTCATTCAGGGATTATAAAAACAGTAGCCATGAAAAATACCACAGGGTAACTGCTACACGAAATTAATAAAAATAGTTGAGATCACACGAAATATCTCTAGAGGTTTCTATCAGAAAAATAACTGCAATAGTTTGGCCTTCTAACAAATTAACTGACAGAGATTATTTTTCGAGACCAGATTGGTTAATTCCCATGGAAAATATAAGCCATAGCTAATCACTCAATAAATAAGTGGTCCTCCTAAATGAATATTAAAGCAGTAACAATTTTTTTTTGTTACAAAAAAAAATAAGAAAAATGTTTTAGCTAATTGCACAAGTATCCTCTTCTTGGCTCCCTCTCTCCTCCGTTCAAAATGAATTTTCTAACTATAATTATTGGTTATATATACTATATAGAGGATATATGTGCTGTTATCCTTCATCGGGGCACCGCCAATATTCCCATAAACTCCCAGGCGAAATCAATTTGAAATCAAATTACGCGCAAATTATCCAACGGCCTCATGAATTATCCAAGAGCCTTCCGATGGCCGATGTCCGTCCATGTCCATATCCGACGTTACGTTACGGATCCCAAAAGGAGGGGGGGGCGGCGTGTGTGGTGTATCAACCATCGCTATGCCAATTATTATGCATTTTTCATTAAACTGAAAATTGTCAAGCGAATTTCTGGTAGCAACAAAAACAAAATATCGCCAAAGAAAATTGCCGCAAAGGGTCTAAAGAAATTTCCAAGTTAGTAAGCAAATTACTTGCAATTTAGAGGGTTTTTTGCTTTTCTCTATTTGTAGCCCTGCCCCTGCCCCTGCCCTGCGCGTATTTGTCAACTTAGCACATCGATAATTTTACTAAACACAGCTCTCAGCTCTCCCTCGCTGCCCTTTCCCCATTTTTCCGGCGCACGACAATTTTAACACAATTATGAAAAACGTTTCCAAGATGGTGGAGCCTCCAAGGGTTGCACTCGGACTACATTCTGCCGCTTACCCTCCTCTTTTTGCCACACTAATGACTCCTGCGGAGGTGGGAGGAGACCGGGGAAAACTTTGGAAATACAAAACTAAAAAAAAAAAAGTATAGGAAAAAATGTGAGGCGGACACGCCCATTTAATTGAGCCTACGGAAGCGGGGATCATCGCGGGGCTGGAGTTTTTGGGGGGGTTGGTCTTTGGGTCTTAGGGGCTGTGTCACAGGGCCAGTGCACTTTGATTGCGTTTTGTCGCCGTCAGCTGAGTTTTTACCCAAAACCGAAGCGGATCGAAACGAAACGAACATGGAGGAAATGGTAAATTTTTATTTATGAAAATTAAACAAGTGAACTTTGACAGGCGGTTGCCCAGGGGTTGACCCTTCTTCTTCCTCCATACGGGGGGGGTGTGTGTGCCCTGTCATTGTGTGTGTCCTTTGGCGTGTCATTAAATATTTTTGTCTGCCACATTATCGCAAGCCGCCCCCCGGCACAAAAGTCTGACATCAATTATAGCATTAGAAAGGGGGTTCAAAAAAAAAAAAATATATATATATATAAAAAAATTACACATGTGTACAGGGGCTGCTGGTTTTTGGGGGAAGTTCTGGGATATTGCCACTTTCAATTAGCCTTAAACTGGCTAAATCAAAGCCATCTCATAAACGCGCAAACTGGCTAAAAGATATTCTCGTTTTGTTACACAGAAAAGAAAAATAAATAAACATGTAACTATAAAGGCGCTTAGAATTCCCAACCATTTATTTTGTGATTAGCTCCTTGTTTGTACTGCTAAGATATAAATAAATAATCAGCAAAGTACTTATTATAGGTAATGTTTTAAGCAACTGAATATATTTTATAATCTTTACCATTTATTATATATTATTTAATTAAATATTAATTTAATTAATCTTTGTTCTCTGAATTTGTAGCTTTCTTTTCTGCTCAGTGCCTCGGGTCAACATTTGATAATTTTTGACATTTTTTTTTCTAGATTTCTTCCGAAGACTTTGCCTTCTCCTCCATATTTTTTTGTAGATTCAATTCTGGTTCATTTTTTTCCCCCTGAATTCGCACTAAAAGTGTCGTCGTCAAGTTGTGTGAGGAGGGAGTCGCGACGAGTCTTTATTTATTTGCGCTTAGACAGCAATTTCAATTAATTGATAAGTCACAGCAACAAGCTGGGAAGTCAGCCGCCGCCAAACAAGAAAGATTTCACGCAATTTACTTTAGCAATTTAATTGCCAGCGACAAATAGAGAAGACGACAGACGGGGCAGCAAAAAAAAAAAAAAAATAGAAATATGGAAATTGAAGGAAATTGAAGTTGAGAAGGGGAAATTGAACAGCAAATTGTATGTTGGGTTCAAACTGAAACGGAAGCCTGGCACAGACTCGGAATTGAGGAACTAGAAACCAAGAAGGTAGCAATAAAGGTAATATATTTAGGATTTCAAGAACTACTATAAAGAAATTTATTTTCCAAAATCATTTCAAGAGAATTTTAGACTTTTTTCTACAGAAATCATAAAATCCTGAAAACTTTTTTTCTTAGCCAGTTTATGGTAAATTTTCCTATGACCTTGTCCCAGGAAACCCCTCACAAAGGAACCTCCAAACTTCCTGTGAATGAAAAACTAAAACCTGACGCCCCTCGGAATGAATCAATGAAACAAAAATTTCGCTAAACCAGCTCGGGGAGCGAGGCAACAAAAAAAAGTGAACAAAAACGATTGAATCCGAGAGGAGCCGCCAAGTGAATATGCAAAATCCACTCGCAAAACATTCAAGTGGCACTCACATGGAGTGTGCAGAGAGGGGGGGGGTTCAAAGGGGGGAGAGTCGGGCAGGAAAAACAATAATTTTGACATTGATGATGATGGGGAAAAACGGCAACAGAAGCGGCAACAATAATTCTGTTTGCTGGCTTGCTGCTGATGCTTTTTTATTTTTGCTTTTTCGCCGTTTTGGTTGTTGCTTTTTTTTCGCACGTCTCGCAAGCAAGCTGGTGGCATGCAACAGCAATAACAACAAAAGCACCCAGCCGTGTGTGTGTGGCGTGCAAAAAAGTTGCAACTTACACAAAAAAATAAAAAATAACAACAAAAAACATACACACACCCATAATCGCCATATGGGTGTGTGTGTGTGTGCGAGGTACAAGTACTTAAAACTTTTACAAGCCACTCCGGTATGTTCTGCCCCAACCGCCACCCCACCCACAACAATTGCATGCCACACTTTGGGGCACCACACACACACACCAGCCCCATTTACCCAGCCCCTGCCCTGGAACGGGTCATGAACCTAGCAAACATTGCAAAAAATAAATAATACATAATAGTAATCATTAAAATAGTGAACAAATTGCACAAACTTAGATTTTATTACACATTATTTCATTCCGTTTTCATATATTAAAATGTTTAGGAAGAATATTAAGGAAATTACTTGAGTTAACCTAATTTATTAATTATTTTAAATGTATTTTAGATTTAGTAGACTATTTTATTCGACTTTACCAAATTATACTGCTTTTTTTAGAACTTTTGGACTACTTTGCTAGAAGTGTCATAAAGCTTATAAACTTCTTTCTTTAGTATTTATTTATTTATTTATTTATTTGAAGGTGGAGCTAACTAGAGGTCTAACCGGCTTAATTTCTCATAAGTAAATCTTTTTTCTTTATATTATACAAAAATGTATATGGAATTCTTTAAGTTCTGCTTACAAGAAATCAAAAAAACCAATTTAATATTAAAATCCAACATATCTCAGGGTTTTTTAAAAAATAGATAAGATAATTAGGCTTGTAATTCCCAACTGGTAAGTCAGCAAACAGCTACATTGTACTAGAACTCTAAAAAGGCCTTAATGTTGATATATTTATTATTTAAAGTCACCTCCCTGAGTCCGCAAGAAGCTCTATCCCCATATAAAGAAAATTAAACTATTTAAAATATTTCAAAATTTTTTCCGCGGTGCACACATTTTCCTACAAGCTTCTCCCAGTGTGAAAGAAAAGGCAGGAAAGCCAAAAGGAAGGTGGAGCTGCTGCACTGTGGCTGTGTGTTTTTTATGCCCATGGCTTTGGCCACTTGGTTTAGTTTCACACTTCAAGTCGCCAAACTGCTAATGAGCTTAAGGATATAACCCAGAACCCAACGAACGGCGAGCTCGAAAAATATATAATTTGCATCAACTTTTTGCGGTTGCTGTTTGTTTTATTTTCCATTCGTTTTTCCTTGTTTTTGCCTTGTTTTTCCCCGGTTTTTTTTTTTGTTTGTTTGCTTTGTTGTTAGTTTTTGTTTTGGCAAAGTGCGAACAAGCAACAACAGAAATGCAACTATGCATAGAGGAGTGCAGTGCCGTTGTAGTTGTATTTGTAGTTGTAGTTATAGTTTTTGGGGGCGAGTGGGCGTGGCCCAGACACCTGGCCAGACATATTCGCAACTTTCTGCACACAAAACTATTTGCAAATATTTTATTTTCCATTTTTTGTTTCACTTTTTCCACTTTCTATTGGTTGTTGTAGTTGTAGCCTGCTCGGTTGGGCAAAGTCAAATGCCACGCCCCCTGAAGCCGCCGCCGCCGCCGCCGCCAGACTGGCATTGAAAATTGTCTGAAAAGGCGGCAGGCGGCAGGCGGCGGGCGGCGGGCGGCGACGGGTTGGAAAATTGTGGGTGGGAAAGAGTCGAAGGCGTTGGCCAAAGAAGCTTAGCTGAGGCGTCAGGCAATTTGTAGCTTAAAAAGATGCAAAAAACAAACAACATAAGAGCAGAAAGCTAATTGAATTTTGGCCTGCTTTTACGCAATGGAATCGGGAGAAATGTGCGGAATAAAATCAAATAAATAAATGGAAGCCGCCAGTAAAAGGGCTTACAAGATTTTAGAGGGATTCAAAATCTTTAGGTAGCTTCTAGCATTATTTTTAATACATAAATCACCATAAAAGTCGACTAAACCAGATGGTTATTAGAATATTCGCTTACTTTCAAGAGGAAATTAAATCAAGAAGAAATAAAGCTATAAAACAGTCTTCTTGAAAATGTATTTAAATTGTTTTTAATTATAGAATTCTTTTGTCCCTAAGAAACGTATAATATTCATTCCTTTTCTTTACAATTTATTACTATATTATTACTATAAACGTAAAATTGCATACAAAACTTCTTTACAACTTTTAGAAACGTAAAGCGTACTCCTGAGGGTCTAAAATCCCTTAATTTACCTTAAAAATAACCTTAATAAACAAAATACTCCATTTAATTAAATTGTAGGTCGAAAACCTACAGTAATTGCTTCTTAAATTCAGCAGAGACTCTTCTTTTATTCAAAAATATGAATTATTCAGAGTACAATTCATTCTTTGGAAGGTGTGAGAGCCACTATCGCCGACTGAGTGCATTCACAGCTGCCACATCTTGCACTCACTTGACACTCACTTCTGTCTGTGTGTGTGTGCGTAGAGTGTGTCTCCGTGAATACTTTCTCAAGTAGGTGTGAAGCTCAAAACGCATTTTCACGCGCCAACGCAGCTTGAATGTCAACGTTGCCATCATCATCTACGCCGCATCATCACCATCATCATCATCATCAGCAGCGGCGGCAGCAGCAGCAGCATCCATCTCGAGGGAAGTCTGAGGCTGATGATACGCCGCTGGAAAAATCCAGGGGAGAGACAGAGAGGGGCAGGAGGAGAGAGGCACTTCGCCAGGGGCTGCGGAACAGGGGCGTCTCTCTGGTTCACCTACTTTCAGCTCAAACTGGGCGTGGAAGCGGCTGGGAGCGGTTAACGGGAGCTTGAGACGTCGCCACACGTGCTCAAGTGGCCAAGGCTGCTGCCAGGCAACGGCGACGACGACGACGACGGCGACTGAATGAGAATCTCTGAATGGCTACGGATTACGGCTGGCGACCTGACCTTCGCTTCGGAAATGCCTCAAGATTATAACCGGGAGATCTCTGCCGGCGATTGCCAAAAGTTGGGCTATTAAAACAGACCCAAAAAAGACACATTTAATTCTTAAACCAATAGGTTCACTTTTCACATTTTTCAATAGAAATTCCCATTTGGAAAAAAAAAGGGAAATTATTCACAAATAAGAACTCAGTCATTGAATATAAATATCGCACATCTGCAGCTCTCTATTCAGCTTCTGTAAATAAACTGTAGTCCTTTTTTTAGAAAAAGCAATTCATTGAATAAATTCAACAGATATTCATTGGAGCGTTGTCCGAGGAAAAAAAACGATGTGGAATTTGTACTTTTACAGTGTGAAAATCTATGGAAATGCATTCTTTGAATGGTTTCGAAAAGCCAAACATTTTTAATAATTGGCTGTTAAAAATAATCCCACACTATAGTAGTAAAAGGAATTGAACTCCATTACCTTTATTGGTTATTTGGGGAAAAATACTTGGCTAGATTTTTAACTTGTATTAAACTTTTTATTTTAAATTCGCTCTTTTAATATCTTTTTCTCTGTGATTTCAAGATATCAAGTTGAAAAATATACGTATTTTATCTGAGTTTTATTGAAATCCCCATTCAAAGAGTCCTGAAAACTTTATAGCATTCGGAATCCCTAATTTCAATGTTCATCAATATTTATTTAGAATCCACCTCGTAAAAGCACCAAATATTCCGTATTCATTATTTAAATAAATATTACACTGATCACTTTTCTTAAAAGTGATCTATTCGGTAATTCATCTGCTTAAAAATTGGTTACTTAATTTTTCTCCTTGAACCGTGCTACTGAGATGCTCTTTATTTTTTTGAGATCCCAGATTCTTTATTGAGATTTGTATATATTATATATACTTTTATATATATTTTTAATTTTTTAGTTCTAGAACTTAGGGTATTTCGTTATCTCTTTAGTTCCCATTTATTCACTCTTTCCCCCAAGTACTTTTAGGAAAAATTAGAATTTAAATTAGATCACAAATATTAGGATGAAATGTAGCATCTTTAAAGATCCCTCTTTGGCAAACCCTATTGTATCACAATTTTTATATATATATATATAATAATAACTATATCCAGTATAACCAATTTATCACCAATACTATTTCGAAAACTTGGATACATTTGTTTCCAGTTTCAGAAGTATTCCCTAGGGTTTTCTAATCGGGATTTTTGCACTGATCACTGATGCTATTTCTTCGATTCGGTTTTAGGATCCTTCAAGATCTGTTTTTTTTTTTCAAAAACTTTAGTAGAACCCCGCCCGGATAACTCCTCTTCCTCGAACTCACCTGCCGCTCTTGGTGATGACCATTTCCGTGCCCAGCTTGTGGAACTTCTCCCACAGGTCCTTGCCCTCCAGCGTAACCTTCGGATCATCGACGACGCCATCGTCCTCCGGCTGTAGTGCCCGCAAGGGTCGCATCGCCGGATGCAGCTGATGGGCGACGGCCGATGCGAGCACCACGTCCTCGGCGGTGGTGTAGGCGCTGCCCAGCGGATGGTGGGCGTGCGGATGGGCGGCCGGATGATGCGGCGGAAATCGGAGTCCCGCCCCTGGATACAGGCCGGGATGTGGACCAGCGGGACTGCCGGCTAGAGCGGCCAGTGCCGCTGCCGGGAAATAGGGTGGCGGTGGCGGCGGCTGCTGCTGTTGCAGATGCTGCTGCTGCTGTTGCTGAGGTGGCGGCGGTGGAGCAACTGCACCCGTGCTGGGCGAGTGGTGAGCGGGATGCGCGGGATGCTGCTGCTGATGATGCTGGTGCTGCTGCTGCTGCTGCTGCGGCGGCGGCGGTTGCGGATGGGCGGCAGGCGGTGGCGGCACTACCAGGCCAGGACTGCCAGCCGGCGAAGGTGTCTCGTCGCTGCTCAGATGGTGTCCACCCACTGCTCCTGCTCCTCCTCCTCCTTGCTTGCTGTTGCTATTGCTTGTATTATTGTTATTCGTGTGATTATTATTATTATTGTTGTTATTTGTGGTGTTATTATTATTGTTGTTGTTGTTGGAGTTGCTGCTGCTGGTAGTGGTGTTGGTGGTGGTGTTGCTGCTGCTGTGGTTGCTCTGCGGCGATAGCTGACCACCACCACCCGTTGGGGATACGTGGGCGGCGTTGCTGCTGCTGCTGTTGGCGCTGTTATTGGTACCGCCTTGCGCTGTGGCGCTGGTACCGCTTGAACTATTGGTGTTGTTGCTGCTGTTGTTGTTGCTGCTGTTGTTGTTACCCGCCGTCAACAGCGAGGAGACGCTGAAGTCAGTGGGCCGTTGCGTTAGCTGCAGAAATGGATGATATGCCATCCCATTGGCGAACCTGGCGAATGGATCCTCAGCAGACTGATGAAGTAGCAGCTCCTGGACGTCGTATCTCATCACATAACCGTTCTACACAGAGAGGTGCGTCATGCAGAATCCAACTTATATATATTATATAGACTATATATATTCTCAGCAATATATTTCCCAGCTTTTTCCTCCGCTCTAATTAATTTTTGTGGTTACTTGTTGGTTTTTTGTTTGTTTTATTTTTTTGTTCAGCAGGTACGATTTTGTTTTCTGTTACTTTTCCGGGACACTTAAAAAACACTTGCACTTGTTTTTCCGTAATTTTTACTATGTTTTTCTCATTGGTTTTGTGGTTGTTTCAAAAAAATTCTTTTTTATTTGCTACAGAAAATAGACCAAAAGAGTTTGGGTTAAGTTTTGAGATTTTCTAGCACGGTTTTTCTGATTTTTTGATTTTAATTGAAATTATATGAATGTAAGAATAACTAATATTTCCCTTGGGTTTCCTACAAGTTTTGCTTTATTTATAAAGAATAATATACCTTATTAGCCTTTAAGTAAACCCTTAAATCTTTGCTAGAATATTTCTATATAATTTTTAATTATTGTGTATATATTTTCATGTTGTTTACGTATTATTTAATATCAAAAAAATGCATACTGTTGCTTCGTAAATGTTTTTAAAGATTCTAATTTTGCTAATTAGCTTGCTAAATAAATATTAAAGCATTTACTAAAAAATAAAGCTTATTTTTGTTAACCTTATGCGAATTCTAATTGGATTTTAAGCCCTAAAAACTTATTATTTATTTACTTATTTTGATTTATTTCCATTTTTCTAACTTCTTACAAATTCCTATTAGATTCTGCAACTCTATATATTTTCTAATTGGAATGTTAAGCTCTTTCCTCAGCTTCTTTTCAAGTTTCTTAACTGTTGCTTTGCTCTCTCTTTTGCTCCTTTGTTTTTTTTGCTTAGTTTTCTTTGCTTTCTTCACTCCCTTTGTTTACCGTTTGCTTTTTGCCGTTTGTTTTGGCGACGGCAAAACGCCGAAAAAATGCCTCTTTGTTTTTCTTCTATTGTTTTGCTTTGTCAAACTTCACTTAATAAAACTTTATTTGCAGTTGCATTTTGTGTGTTTTGCTCGTGTCACTTTTGTTTTTGTTTTTCGTTTTTCGTTTTTTTTTTTTCAAAAGGGAAACCCAAAAAAAAACAGGAGAATAGAACTGTGTACCGGTAAAAGGAGCAGGCGAAAGATCGGGGGCGTTGTAAGTAGGCGACGACGAAGCAGGTGGGGAGGACGAGACGACGATGATGCTGGCGACACGACGACGAGACGATAAGAACACGGGGGCGAACAACAAACGACGATAAACGACGACAACAACGACGGCGACACGAATTTCACGCCGGCCGGTTCAACTCGACAACTCGACGTTCGAAAACAAAATGAAACGGAAACGAAAACGAAAAAATGAAACGATAAGATTTCCGAAAATTCCGGTTTCCGCCGCTCGCTTAACAGTGGTGAGCAGGCGAGCCTTTAACATAACATCGCCGGGGCAAGCGTTAACAGCGACGTCAGCAGTGGCAGAGCGAGAGAGCGAAACTGAGCTCCGTTGGCAAGTTGCGAATGTGCGAGGCGAAGCCCACCGAGCCGACGAGACGTCGGCGTCGCTGCCGCCGTGCCGGCTCTCTCGCGCTCTCCCTCCCACCGCCGGGCCGCTTAGCGGGCGTGCAAGCGAGATGGCGATCTCTCACTCGGCGGCACGGTGCGAGCGAGAGAGTGCGAGTGGTGGCGACCCAGCAGCAGCGTGTTGAGTTTCTCCCGGCGACGGCACCGGGCGAGTGAGTGAGCGAGCGAGCAAGTGAGAGCTGCGGGGTTCCAATAAGAAAACCAAAAACTCGGACCAAAAGTGTTGAGTTGACGCCTGCACGCGCGGCTGTGTGCTGCTCGTGTGTATGTGTGTGTTTGTGTGTGTGTAATGGGAAATGGCACCAACCAGCGGCGGCAGCGACGTCGCGTCACAGCAGCGTGTTAGAAGTAACAAGGCAGCTGACACCACTAAAGCAGCAGCAGCAGAAGAAGAAGACGCTGACGAAGAAGGAGGTGGCGAAGGCGATGGTGGTAAAAAGGAGTGGGAGTAGGAAAAGGCGGAGAAGGAGAGTAATGGAAAAGAGCTGTCACAATAGGAAAATAGGAACAATCAAGATGTAAAAAAATGTATAATTTAGATGGAAATTAAAGTTATCAATATGGAAGCCATTAAAATAATTAAGGTTTTCTTTTATTTACATGAAGTTTTTATTAAATAACTTGATTAAATTTCACAAATGGTGAAAAATAAGATATGGAAAAAGATGAAAGGGAAAATAAACTATTAAATTTAAAATCAAAATAATTAAGATAAAATATATTTCACAACAATTAATAAAAGGAAAATAAATCATATAAGCTTTCTTACTACTTTCTTTCCAGCTTGATTCTTTAGTTTGTTTTTATTTTTTTTAATAATAATGATTATTTGCCTACTTTTGGCTCCTGAAAAAGGCAAAAATTAAATAATAACATAAAAAGTGCACAGAGGAAACGAACAAGAAAAATGAAGAAGACACAGATAAGAAAGTAGTAGTAAAACAGAAGGCATTGCCAAAAAGGAGAAGAAAAAAACATAGCAGTAAATCACAGTGGTGGGGGTTGAAAGGGGGAGGTTCAGAGGCGGCGGCTGGAAGGGTGGCGGAATTGCAAAAGCGGCCAAGTTGACAAATGACGCGCAAGCGAAAAATGCGCTTCAATGGTCAAATGTTTGCTAAAGGGGGGAAGTTGGGGCTTGGGGCTGGCGAGATAAATGCGCGAGGGGGGGGGATGACGGACGACGGGTGGCGGGTGTGGTGAGATAAATGGGTGAGGCGCTTTTTGGGTCGGCTTTTGGGGTGGCGCTTCCCAGGCAAAGGGGAGATAAAACCGGCTGCGAGAAGCACTTTAAGGCACAGAAGTTGACCTACAATGACCTCCAGACAATCAAAGGCACTGCTCGAAAATAAAAACAAAGCCAAAAGAAAAATAAGCCTTATAATAAACTTATTTAGAACGAAATTTAGATCGCACACACAGATCTTTGATAACGGACAAGCTAATTTTATAAAATATATAGAAAATAATAAGAGAAACAATTGAATCTTTGTAATAAAACTAAATAAAGTAAATATCGTGATACCAGAAAAAATAAAAGTTAAAAAATGTGAGAAATGGGAAAATAAGTTTGTCTTCAAGTTGTAGATTTTTAAAAATGTTCTCAAAGTTTCATTTTATTACCAGTACTCAGATAATTTGTATAATATATAAAGTATTAAAGTACTGAATATAAAAATCCAAAATACCCGCAATACCCCCGCTTCGAGTGATTATCCCGACAAAGCAACGGCATTCGCTGTGATTCTCCCGCTGGCATGGTCACACTTGCACTTACGTAACCAATTCCCACCCACACACACACGGCCACACTCGCAGCTAGCCACCTCCCCACCCACCCAAAAAAAATAAACGCTTGTTAGCCGCTTTGGCAGCTTTTATGCGTCCGAAATGTAAATGAAAAGATTTCCAGGGGATAACGGTAACGACCAGAGCAGAGAGACTCTGCCGGCGCTGCCAAAAGTTGCTTTTCGACGTTGCGAAAATTTTCGCAAGTGCGAAAAAGCAGAAGAGCAACAACGACGTCAACTCTGGCAGCAGCGGCGCAGGCAGCACCGACAGTCGTCAGTCGACAGCGACGCCGGCAGAGGCGTGTGACAAACTTGACGCTAAGTTAAGCGCAAACACCGCAGGTGCGAGCGGGATGGCAAAGGCGTGCAAATGAAAGGCACAAGCTCAAGTCACACAAACACACGCACGCACACACAGTCAGAGGGGCGCACTCACTCAACACAAAGAAGCGACGAAGCCAAAAAGCAAAAACGGCAACGCAAATGTATTTTGTCACACGTTGCCACACACACACAAACCTTGCTCACACACAGCGAAACAAAAAGGAGACAAAGAGCGAGCCGGCAATATGGCGGCTGGACGTGTGTAAGAAAAAGACGACAAGCGACTTGCTGCTGCTGTTGCTTCTTCTTCTTGTGTGACAAGTTTAACCACAAACACACACACACAGACTCACCGACACACCGACACACCGACACAGCACCCAGAGAGCGAGGAGCGAAGAGAGCGACACCTCAATGGCGGAACCTCTAATTCCACCACCACCACTGGGCCGAGAGCGAGCGAGAAGCAAGATGAGGTGACAACATTTGTTTGTGTCTGCCAGTGTGCCGGTGTGTGTGTGTGTTTGTGGTGTGAAAAATTACAGCAAAGCAGCGACGTTTTTCGGTTCTTTGCCGCCGCCGCCGCTTTGGTTGGCTTTTTTCGGCTCTCTTTTGGGCCGAGCTCTTGTTGTTGTTCGAGTTCGATTGCATTGGTATGAGTTCGAAGTGGCGATAAGGCAGAAGAAGAAGAAGAAGAGCAAAGCCGGTGGGCGCAGTGGGGCTGGGGAGGAGTGGGAGTGAAGAAGGATGCTGAGGTGAAAGGCGATTTAATTGGTGTTTCGTCTTTTCTTTTCATGAAGTAAAAGCTAAAAAAAGAGAAAGACATCAATTCGCGACGTTTTTACATTATTAAGGACATGAAATCTTCATCTTAGAATTTAAGAAGAAGAATTGAATAGAATTTTATTTTTATTCCTTAATTTTTGTTGGTAATAAAAAAGATTATTAAAGATTATTTTTTTTAATATATTTTTTTTAAAATAAATATAGTGTAAGCATTAACTGAGTATTGCGAGTATGGCATAGTGTAGCCCTTTTAGTATTTTGTAAAGCATTTAGCATTTTAGGTTAAGATTCCGCCGAATTGTATGAAATTAGGATTAAGTAGAGACGAGAGGACGGTCACACTACAAATTATAAAAGCAAACTAAGCACATTGAAAATAAGATCTTCCGAATAAAATCGACGAAATAAATAAGAATCCAGAGATAAACTACGATAACAATAGATTTAACTTTGGAAATTATTTTAAAATAATATTATAATTATGTTTTTTTATTTCAGTTAATTTATTTAAAAAAAGCTTTAACCGAATTTTGAATCTGAGAGTTAGCCTTAGCTGGACATTGAGAAATCCCCCAAATAAAACCCCTTAACTGACTTCAACAATTTCCGGCTTTTGAGGGGATCTCTTGTGTGAATCCTGCGAGAGTCCTTTGATGTGTTTGCGCCAAACTTTTGTTCGGGACCAATACAAGGACAAGAGCAAATGCGAAATGTAACACCAACACACCACGGAAAGTCGGTCGAAAGTGAAAAAGGTGTTAATAAACAACCAACCAAAATGCCGAAATGCCTTTAGAAAATCTGAAGTTTTCGGTTCTCTCTCGCCCGCTCGCACACACCGGCTCCAGCAGCCCCCACTAGCTCGCTCTCGCTCTCTCGCTGGCGGAGAGCCAGAGTATTGATTCAGTAAGTGCCAGAGTGTGTGTGTGTGTGTGTGTGTGTGTGTGCGGGAGTGTGGTGTGTTCAAAGAGCTTACATCACACAGCATCCTCTCGCTCGCGCTCTCCCTCTCTCGCTCTTTAATGGTGCGATTTCAAGTGATTTTTTTGTTGGCGCTTTGAAGCTAATTAAAAGTTTATGCGAACACACACACGTAGGGACGAAGGAGCAGCCCGGCAGCAGGACCAGCGCTCATAATTATCAGAGGGAAAACTTTATTTGGCGGCATTTATTTCACTGGCTGCCTTTTGCCAGCTATCTGCCTCTCGCTCGCCGCCGCCCCCACACCCTCTGTCTCCCTCTATCTGCCTTGTTTATTTGCTTAACATGGTTTAGTTGCCTGTGTCTGTGTCTGTGTCTGCAACTGTTTGTCTTTCGTCTGTGTGGGTGTACTGTGTGCCTGTGTGCGTGTGCTCCTCTTCTGTGTGTGTGTGTGTGTGGAAATTTACGAGCGGCGCGCGTTAAATTATCTAAATATGTTTGGGCCAAAAAGGTGACGACGAATGGGTTAACACTTTGAAATCTGCCCGCTTGTTTGTGTTGCGCTCGTTACGCTCGTGGCGGCGCTTGGGCGCCAGTGTTTTCGGAATATCCGTTATGTTTTCACAGGAATCGGATAATGCGACACTATCATTTTGTCTAACAATAGTTGGTTTATCTAAATCACATACAGTCGTATTTGTTCAGTTTAAGGCCTATTTCAACTTGTTAGATTTTATTTTCAAACAGTTTATGTATACAATCTTGAATTTCAGCTAATAATTTCTAAATAAAAAGGTTACGTTAGTTAAAATAGTTATAAACTACACCATCAGTCCATTTGCAGCATGCGTTACACTAGAATTCTCAACTGGTTCGGTCAACCAACGAATATTAAAGTGAGACGCGTTTCTTTTAATTTTAAATAAAATCCAAATAGATTTTAAAATTGTTGAGAAATTTAAACTTACTAATCAAAATCCTTTAAAGGATATCTCATTAATTCAACCCACTCCCTGTGTCGCATTTTAACTAATTCGTAATTGCCCCAGAGCAAAGATTCGAAAAATAACGAAATTTACGCTTGTTTTTCTTTCTCGACGGTCGGTAGCAATCAATAAAATTAGCATAATATTATATGTAATATGTGTGCAAAGGAAAACAATGCGAGGATGGAGGATGAGCTGGACTGGACTGGCTGGCAGCCACCCAAAAAATTGGGGCGTAAGGAGGAGAGTGATTCCGATGGCAGAGATGGTAAGAGCAAATGTCTAGTCTTATGTAAACAGGGGGGTTTGGGTGTGCACATATATTACATATATCTTTACATATAATCGAGAGTGGGTGTGGACTCTATTGCCGTCGTTTTCTTTTATTTTCCGTGGAAATCGAATTGGGGACATAGAAAACATACATACATAATATGATTATATTTTATGGCGAGAGAATTCTCTGGGGATTTGAAAAACACTTGTAATGGTGTCTAAAAGTATGCAATAAAGTAGTTATTTTTTTCTTTGCATACTTTTAGGCAGTCACTCAAGGGATTTATGTCCATTTTCCAAAAACATGTGTGTTTGTGTCCAATATTCATGGCTAAAACCACATATTTTCATATTTTCTTTTTAATTTTTTTATTTAAATTACTTCTAGATTTATCTTTATCTTTTATAGCCTACAATTTCCCCAACTATTTCTTGCTGAATTTCGTTTATCTTTTTTTAATTAAATATCTTTGGTTTTTTTTCTTGGGTTTTTTGTTGCTGCAGAACCTTTTCCTTTGAGTAGCTCTCTTGAATGCTCTTTTAAAAATTTGATTGAAGGCAAGTGCCGGAAGCACCTTTTTCGAGTTGGGCCCTGAATCTGAAGAAGACTTCCCTTTTGAGCCACCATGGCTATGCCAGACGCAACCTTTTTTCAATCATCTTTACTGCCTGCCTGCCTTCACGTTTTCCTACCTCCCTCCACCACCCTCTCACCCTTTTTTAAACACTTTCCCTACGAACTTTCCTACAAACTTCCCCCATTGAGATTTTATTCTGTTCTGGAAAAAAGGCGAAACTAAATTTACATTCATTCTATGGACTCCACTAGTTTCGTCCTGGCCAGCAGCAAGCCGCTACAGCTTCCCTTTCACGCTGCCAAGTCTTCTCTTTTAACATATCTCCTAGGTACACACAGGAAAACTATTTACTTATTGGAATACATTTTGAGGAAATGTAATACAAATATATTACATTTCGGGTAGTAATTATAAGAGAAATATCATTGCTTAGTTGAAATATTTTACAGCTTCAGAATCAGTACATTTACAGCTTGCGCTGAACTAGAATGCTCAACTGGTTCGTTTAGCAATATAGCGGCCTTTATTTAGACTTTAACCCCCTTTTAAATCCATTGTTTAATAAAGAAAATCGAGTAAAGGAAGTAGTGATTGCTATATTGTATTAAACATTTTTAATTAAGTAAGTAAGTTACACATTTATCCCCCCAAAGTAATCAATTTTTCAAAAGAAACCATTGCTTAATTATATTTTCATAAGATAATAAAAAGGTATAACTTTGAATAGGGAATATTTCCCTCCAAAAAGCACCTATATTATTCTCTCTGTGCAGCTCTGCATCTCTCTGCTCTTCCCCTGTGTCCTGTCTGATGAGCGTTGCCTACTTTCCAGCGTCAAGTAAATTGAAAGCCCAGCCAGAGCGTGCGTCTGTGTGTGTGAATGCGGGTGTGTGTGTGGGTGGCCACTGCAATTGCTCAATTACAGTGCAACAGACAATGCGCACACACACCGCAACTCGCTGGCTGTGTGTGTGCGTGTGTGTGTCTGAGTGTGTTATGTTGTGTTGAATTTCACGCCAGGCTGCCAAGTGTAGTCCGTAGTTTTTCGCCATTTTTAACGCGTCTGCGTGTGTGTGGGTGCCAGTGTCGGTCTGCTTGTGTGTGTGTATTTATTGTTTAATTAACTTTACGCCTGTCTATCACACACACACACACACAAGCACGCGAGACAGACTTTTCAATGTTGTTTGCTCTGCTCGGCTTTGTCTGCCGCTGTGTCTGTGTGTGTGTGTGCTTGTGAGTGAGTGCCTGCCTGTGTGTGTGTGTGTTTTGTGCATCCTGAATATTCCCTGCACCAGCTTACCGCCTTGTTGTTGTTTTTTCAGCTCAACACAAAAGTTAATCAGTTAGGGCGATGTGTGAAAAACAAAGTGCATTTCCCTCCGAGAGCTTACTCTTCCTCTTCCTCTTCCTCTGCTTCTTCTTCCAGCGCTTGTTATCGTTTATCGGTGGGGAAGCGAGCTCGGGGATTGAATTTCTCGAGTGGAATAATCAGTTGTTAGCTTGTCAGCTTAACGAGACCGCCAAATATCGCATTTAATTAACACTGCTGGAGCCATAAATGGCGAAATAATCGCTAGAGTCCGATTAATTCGATAGGTACTGTAAGTAATCGCTTGAGAGCGATTAATTCGATGAATTCAGGGCGAAAGTAAGTATAATCTTTGCTTGAGTTCGATTAATCCGATAGCAATTGAGCAATTTTATTGAAGCAGCGAGATAATAATAAGCGCATAGGTTCCATGGGGATTTTTCGATAAGTGGAATATATGGCTTTTAATTATTTAATAGCTTACTAAAAGTTTAAAGTACCCCTTAAAGTATCTGTAGTTATTGGTATAATTTTGGTATTTAGGTAAACAAAACTATTTCTGAGGTGGAATAGTTGGCTTTTCAATCACAAATTCAATCATTTCGATAACTAAAGTGATCAGTTATTAAGTTTATTTACTTAAAAGCTTAATTTTGAGTTCAGAATACATCAAAAAATAATTTTAAAGTTAATCACCTACGATTTAGTCCCAATCTGTCACCTCTTTGTATATTATTATCTCATTTTCCACAAGTACCCCTGAACAAGAGGGGCTTATAAAATATTAAATATACATAACATAGATACACATATGCACTTGTATGCATTCTGCTATAAACAAAAGAGTGGGAGTGTGTGTGTGACCTGCCTGCTAAGACACAAATTGAATTAGCAAAAGTTTTCACTTGCACCAAAGTGTTAAATTTTGCTGATGTGGTTACGAGAGTTTTTATGCCATTTTTGAATAACAATGGGAAAGTCCAAGTACAAGTACAAGTGAAAGGGAAGGTATTGCAAAATGTTTCCTAACATTTTGATAGACTTGTTTCTTTAGGCCTCAGGTGGAAGATTTTTCTGTGAGTTTTAATGATATTAACATTAATTGGTATGTTAGGCTGAGGCAAGTAAAACTTTAATTTAATTCTTAAAAGCTTTGGAATGCGAAAATCGAACACTTTCAGATTATTAAAGGTGGAATTTTTCCTTTTAAAAATATTGGGGTGATGAGGCTATCAGTGTATGTCTGAAATTCTTAATAAAAATATTTTATGCAAGATTTAGTAACGGTTTCAAGTCAAGGGAGCTTTTTAATACAATATTAAGAATTTGTTGCCTAAGTAAATATTATTTATAAAGTCTTTCCTATTTTTTTCTTTAGTTTAGAAGTTCCTTATATTATTTATTAAATATATTCTCTTTTTTCTCACTCCTTTTTATTACCATTTAATTTTCCTAACTTTTTTAGTATCATACTTCCGTCCTCCCTTTTTTCTTGTCTCCTATTTGGCTCCGGCTTCCCATTTCTCCACACCCCCTTTTTATTTTGATTTTTGCTACTCCCTTTATTCTGCTTTATTCTGTTCCCTTCTTGAAGTTTTTTTTATTTCTGTTTTCCAGAGCCGCTTTCCATCTTCCGGCTCTTGGCGATTCCCCGGGTCCGGCTTTTGTTTTTATTTTGTTTTTCCCTTCTTCCAGCTCCTTTCTCGGTTCTCCTTTTCCGATACTCCCCCCGCTCCGCGCCCCCCCTAGATTTCCTCCTACTTCTTTTTCTCTTTTCTTCTCTCGCTGTTTGGCAGTTTCCATTGAAAAGCGCTCTTCACAAGCAATTAAACACACAAAAGCGTTTTGCACGCCGCGCCGCAAGCGAAACGGACAACTCCAGTGGCGGCGGCAGCGGCGTTGGCAATGGGGGGGTAATCAAGGGGATAAAAGGGGGAGGGGCAGGGGGAGGTAGCACCAACAATGTGGCCAAGATAAATGGATGGCAAACTCCCGGGCTGAGCTGCAAGACTGCAATATGAATAATCGCCATGGCCATAAAGGCGGATGCACAGGAAGAAAAATATGGGAGCTAGGAAAGTCATTTCCAGATAAAGAATATTAATAAAAAATTAATCTATTAATTCAAAAAATAAATATAAAGTGGTCTTAATACCCAGAACAAGCTAAGTAGTTAAATTTAGAAAAAGCTGGCTGACATATACAGTTTTTACTAGAAATTCCCTATTTCTGTCATTAGTTGAGAATTTTAGTGCAATTCGAGCGGTATATGAGCCGTTTCTCAGGAGAATTTGTATAAAACTTAGACAGGGTTTGGTTAGGATGGAATTCTCAGATCATGGTCGTAGTTCTTGAAATATTGGAGGTTTGTTTTCTATTATTTAATTTGTTAAATAATTAAAAAAAAAAAAAAAGGATTAAAAAAATACTCTTTTAGTGATAAATATTTCTAGAATCCATAGACCGATTTCCACTTTGGATTTGCAATAATCTTGGAACCTTTCTTATTCCAAGTGCAGGAAGGAAAGGATGGCGATGGATGGTTTTGGGTTCGTTCGGTGGTGGTGTTGGTGGCGGTATGTGTGTGTGTGTGTGTGTGTGTGCAGCCAACACTTTTTGTGTGAAAAGCTCTGAGGGCGTAGGGAATGTCTGGGCTTCGTCGAGTGTTTACACAAGCGATTGGCCAAGACACACAGGAGGAGAAAGGCCAGGCCAGAGAAAGAGAGGCCAGACGAGAGTTACGGGTGGCGAAGGAGTGGCCAAAGTACACAAAATTCACACCAACACCAACACTTGACAATTTCCCACTCACTGCTGCGAAAATGTGGAAAATGGAAATGTTTGTATGTCGTCCTCATCGCCAGCGCCATCGCCATCGACGTCGTCGTCGTCGTTGTCGTCTCTCAGAGCCAGACAGAGAAAGCAAAGGAGGAAAGACAGAGAGCGAATAGGGCGACGCTTGCCAATGGGCAAACGGCAGAATTGTCTTCGTTTCTAAGCCAAAAGCCACCTACGATATGTGCGATGTGCGATATGCGATACACGGACACAAACAGCAACACCCACTCGGTGTCCGAGTGTGTGTGTGTGTGCGGCTACAGGATGTGTCGAGGATGCCCAAAGAGGATCTGGTGACCGGTGCCCAAAGTGGCCCTATATATCCCCAGCATAAACAAACACAAAAAGCACTCTAATGCCCAAAGATTCAAATTCACATATTTGCAGTACAGTGAGCTCTGACAAAAGCGAGCAGAGAAATGTAAAAATAAAAAATATATATAAAACAAGGAAGGATTAATAATATTTATAGGTATCAAAAATAGGTTTGTGGCTTTGAAATCAATTAAAATACTGCTCAAAAATATGCTACAAATAAATATACCATGTATTCTACAGATTTGAGGCTTTGAAAGCACTTGAAACTGTGCACAAAAGTATGCTAAAAAAAAATTCACAAAGATTTTGAAGCCTAAAAATATTTTATAGCATGCATCTCAGCGTTTTATAAGGGATTTTTTAATGTTAAGCTAGTTGAGAGGTTTCAAAATATAAATATGCACATTCGGAAACTATTTGTGCCCAAAAGTGTGTTACAAGTAAAAGTAAATAAAAATTAAAGACAAACATTTTTTATAGCATACATCTGAGCGCATTTCTAAGAGATTTTTTAATTTCTAAGTAATAAAGAGGCCTACAAATACTTAAAATATGCATTTAAAATTAATTCACAATTCTTTAATTATTGTATCCGTACTTATACCACAAATATCCAATAAATATAAATCATTCTAATGATTTCCAATCAAAAGCCTATAAAAATATATATATATATTTATAAATTACAATTACCGAATTTCTACAACAAAATTTCCGCATGTTCTCTGAAAAGGCAGAGTTAAAAGAATTTTCCAGCTCGAAACCATGAAAAATGAACTGACTAATAAAGACCCAACACACAGCCAAGTCCGGCCTTAAAACGTCTTGCACTTTATTTGAACGATAAATAAACCAAAAAGATAGAAGAATATTCAAAGGCAATTTACCCAGCTAGCTCTGTCAATTAAACAAGTATTTTCCACTTTCGATTCGAGTGCGAGTGCGAGTGGCAGTGCCAGGGCAATTAGGGAAAATCAATTCTAAACAGATGAGGAAATCACATCGCTCATCGGCCAAGGAAATTAGTAAAACCCCATTTGGAATTAATTATAAATCAGTGAAAATGTTGTCAATCGATTTCCGTGCTGAATATGGAAAAAGCCAAAGAGTGACTCTAAGTACAGAAGTTTTCCTTTGGCCTCTGGGAGTTTGCCAGTCTTGGCAGCAGAACATTTTCCAAACTTTTATTCACATATTTATTTATTCATTTCAGTTCCAGTGCAAGTGGAAGTGGAAGTTGATGTGAATGTGGATATGGATGAAGTGAATGTGAATGTGGATGTGAATGTGTTTTTTGTTTGCCTCCAAGTGTCTGAGTCGTGTCAAGTCTTTCAGAGGCAACTACGATTCCATTAACAACACACAACTAGCTCTCTATGACGCTCATAAAACTCAACGCAATGCAGCAACTCATGGCACCATGGCGCCCCATGCAGTGCATCTGTGGAAAAGCCGGGAAAACCCCGGGAAAAGCGGGAGAGCAAAGTGTAAATGAAAACATGACACCTGGCAGAACTTTTATGATGCGCTAAAAAGCAAACTTTCCGTTTATTATGCAAAGAGCATAGCTTCGAGGGAGCACAAACACAAAAAGCGATGAAAAACAAACTAGTAAAAGATGGCGAAAAGTTCAGGTGTTCCCGGCTATGCGATATCTGATTATTAGGTTACTTTATTTAGGTATTATATTTATAAATATAAAAGGAAGTAACTTAAAGGTAGTAAAACCTAAATATATCGCTGGTTTTCCATTCCTAATTGGGATGAACGATAATTCGATTAAACGAAAAGACTTTAATAAACTTGACAGATGTAGAGTTCCTAGAAGTAATAGTGATGCCATCTCTATATATGTTTTCAATTAACGCTAATTGAATTTATTATTTATTAAAATTAAAATGATTTACAAAATATATAACTTATCGCCGATTATATCGATCGCCTGTCATCTCTAATTATCACGTCACTCATGAACTCGATAAATGTGAAATCGCAGGGTATCAAGGCAACCAGCTAAGTGAGCTTACACGCGTATTTATTTATTTTTTCATTTTTTTTCGAGTGCGAGTGCAATGTGAGGAGTTGCACTGACCAGCCGGTAAGGGGAAAAGCTGGAAAAGCGGGAAAAAGCTGAGGCAGGAGCTCATTACAGGACCCGCGGCTGTATGCGTGTGTGCCGAAGTTTGTTTGCATCGTGTATGGGTGAGAGTGTGTGTCGGCGTGAGGGGAGTGTGTGTGTGTGTGGAGGAGGGTGTTGGCCAAAGGGGCGTTGCAATAAAAAAGGCGCCAGGCTGACGACGCGTTCAGCAATTATGCCACACAATGGCTCAAAACGGACGGGAGAGAGAGCATGAGAATGCGAATGTGAATGTGAATGTGAGTGTGCCGCAAGAACAAGCAAGAAGCACAAGAAAATGCCAAAGTTTTCCCAAAGAGGCAGGGTCAACACACCCTCTCTGGACTCTGCGGACTCTCTGGACTCTCTTCTGCACTTTTCCGACTTGGTCTTTATGGTAGGTGCGATGGGTAAACAACGGCAACAACAAGCAACTCCGGGGATTTGCGTGCTGACTAAATGAAAGATGACTTTACGGATTTGAGAGGTAAAAAATCTTTCCTAGGTTTTAAACCTAAATTTATGTATTTAAAATACCTCTATCAGTTTATGATTCTACTTTAAACGTCTTATTATTCGAAAGCTCTTTACATTTTGGTCCTTCGAGTCGGATGGACCAATTTTCTGCAAGGTTAGGTAAAGATAAATGTATGTTTGCAATCTAAATATAAAATATATATTATAAATATATTAACATTGTTCGTTTTGAACAACTTTTCTCCAACAAAGACTGTGCTTTAAGATATTTATATAAAGCTAAGGGCTTCTCTATAAGGACATAAAGAGTTCTCCCTCTTCTTTCTGGAACAAAACCTATATTTATTATTTTTTCTGTTAAATGCAGCAAACGCTTTCCCTACAATTAAAGCTTGTAAGTCAAATTTTACGCAGAAATTCCCCATATCTAACCGAAAGTTCTGAACTTATTACAATGAGCTTAGTTTCTTTTATTTTGCGCATCCTGGGCTGCATCCTTGCAGTATTTATAACAGTTTCTCCTATTTGTTTCTTGATTTTTTCGGGGTATTCCCCTCTGTTGATTTTTCCCCAGCACTTTCCTGACCAATCAGCCAAATGAGTCTGGCCAGGGGGCACATCAAATGAAATCGAGCGTTGTCCGAGTGCCGGAGAGGAAAAAACCCAGTGAAATGTCAAACCAAAGGGCAGTCATATATATATATATATATAGAGAAGAATATTGTGGGTTTTTTTCGGTAGAAGGGCGATTTTTGGACAACAAAGCTCACAGACTTGGCGGGTCGAACAAAGGCAAGTTGGCAAGAATGGCGAAGAAAAGCTGTGCTCTGTGTTCTGTGTACTGTGTCCTGGAGAAGAAAAGAACACTTATAAATAAAAACATGCTCATTAATGTAAAAGTCAGCTGCAGACAGAGGAGAGATGGCGAATGAGGCGTCGACGCTGGGAATAGAAATACACTTTACTTACACTCAACCTCCACGGTTTTTTCTCCTCGGCTTTCCCCTCTTTTTCCCATTTTCCTAAGCTCCTTTGGCCATTATGATATTGTATTGAAAGTGCCAAGTGATGCTGTCATAAAAAGTTGCGCTCGGTTTGAGCTTTTCCCGGGCAAAAAAAAAAACAAATAATAAAAAAATACGGGAGAGCGAGCAGCAAATGCAGAGAAATAAAATTAAATGTGAGGGTCTTTGGCTGGGATATATTCCATGAATGGCAACTAACAAAAGCGAAATCCCTTTAAAGTTAAAAAACTATGCGGTAATCAGCTGGGAATTGTATCTAATATAGTTGGAGAAGTGATTAAGTATTTAAGGATCTAATCTTTTGAGCTTTCTTAATTGTTTGGATGGTCTTTCTTTGATTTAAATTATTTATTTATATATACTATTTATTTAATATATATTTCTAAAAATGTTTAGCTTAGAAACTAGCCCAAAACTTGGACATTTTTTAATAATAAAATGTCAAGCTAGGTGATATTTATTTCTAAAAATGTTTAGCTAAGAAATTAGCCTAAAACTTTGAGAGTTTTTCAGAGAGGCAACTTTAGCTTGCTTATTCTTTATCCCTTCAAAAAATAAACCTTCTCTCTGACCAAACAATTTGCATAGCAATTAAAGCGAAAGGAAACTGTCAAGTGTTTTTTTTTTTCTTTTTTTATGCCAGGAACCCGAAACAAACAAACAAATAAAGAAGAGAAATCGCGTGAAAATGCGCCAAATTGTTAGACAAAAAAGAAGAATTCCTTGTATACATTATGCATAGCCACTCCAAATGGAAAATTGGGAGGGAGAAAGATGGGAGCCTTCCAGCAGCCAAGCCCAAGACGTTCAACTTTGGTCGGCGGCCAAATCATTTCAGCAATTTTGTTCCCAGAAAAAAAAAAAAAGAAAATACAAAAAGGAATTTTAGTTCCTGGCATTGTCAGACTTTTTGGTGAGGAAAATCAGGAGGAGTCGTCGTCGTTGAGTCGGCGGCGTTGGCAGGATGATGCACTTGACAGCTGCGAGCTGGAAAAGTTTGTTTGTTGGACAGGTTCTGGCGGGAAGGAGGAGGAGAGCCATCAAAAGACTCGATATGAAGTGCTCTCTCGCCACGACGGAATCAATACCTGATGTGGGAGCATCCTTAGCCCCATTCCCCCGTCCAAGGATGTGTATATATTTCACGGCACGCACACCCTCATCATCAGCTCGCTGGCTCTCCTGGAGCTTGCTTATAAATTAAATTCGTAATTGATTCCTGAATCCGCAATCCTGCAAATGGGATTACAACACGTTGGAAAATCGCTCGCCCCGGAATAACCACCCCCGGAGAAAAGCAATCATCGGGCGTGGAAGTGGAAGCGAAAGGAGGAGGAGCTGGAGGAAGTTACTGCGACTCGGAAGTTGGAGGAAAATTGCGTGTGGCTGTGGCTGGGCTGTGGCTGAAGTTGAACTCGGCTTTTGCTCGGGAGGATGTCAGTCAGTTTCAGTCCCCGGACAGGACCTTCTCCTTACTCTTCCCACTGTGCAGTCAGCTGGCGTGTTAGTCAGTCAATAGATACGATACGGATACGAATACGGATAGCGATGCGGCGGCCACAAAAGGATCTCTCTTGCCTCCCCATGCCGGCCATATCCCGAGCATTATGTGTATATATCGTGCGTATTTATCGCTCAAGTGTGTTGTTGCCTTCAACCCCCGAAGGAGGATGATAAGTGCTGCATCCATTTGAAATGCCAAATCCAATACAAAACCCAACACAATCCCCCCTTCGGCAGTAAAAACAACAATGGAGCTTGCATTTTATACTACAATTCCCTCAGAGAGGGATATATATCGATGGTAGAGCAACCCCAGATGGAAAATCCGAGAAATATACTCGAAATTAGAAGGTATTAGTTTTTGTTTGGCAAAAATAAGAGAGAATATATGGAATCAGAATTTTAGTGTAAAAGCGTTAAATAATTTCATTCCCCGCTCCCCTTTTAGTCCTTAACCCTTTATTTAAGTCAAACAATTAATGGTATAATTTTTAAGGGAAGACCTACTCATTATAAAAACTAACAAAACAAATGTGAGTGAAGGCTTAAATGGGTATGGATGTTAACCCCCATAAATAATAGCTTGTAATCCCTACTAAATAGGCATAAAATAGGAAATGAAGGTTGCCTAAGAAACGACAAGAAAACAGACGATTAAGGGTTGTGCGAGTTCATGTCGAAAAGGGGTTTTCACGCTTGGCTACAAATCGTCATAAAAGTCACTAAGCGCTAATAAGTATGTGGAGTGGAGGATAACTGTTGCTACTACTTGGGGTTAGTACAAATATTTGTAAACCGCAAAATATGGGTTTTCTATAGGGGAATTAAGGTATTTAATTTAGTAAATAAATGGCTTTCAATAAGGGAATTTAGTTTTTTAAATAATTAGTGGGTACTTAATAAATTTTATTGCTTATGTTATTTTATTTTATTTTATTTTGCCTCAAAAATAGCTGTGCTTTTGAAATCAAAAGAAATTGCGCCTACAAGTAGGCAAGGAAATGTGTAAAGTCAAGTAAGAAAGGCGTCTTAGCTTGTAGCATACTTTTAGACAGCATTTTAATTGATTTAGGATTTCTTTAATATATATATATAAAACTTGTAAAGGAGAGAACTAATATGCTTAGACTTTAATAACTAAAAGTAAAAGAAATAATCATAAAACCACAAACTAATCAAATGATTCCCCACTCTCCGAGAAGAGTTCATCTCTCGCTTCGTTTTAGCCGGGGACAAATCCAGTTCTGGCCAAGTTTGTATCTGTCCTAGGCTTCTTTTGCCATACACCGGATCCCCTGGATGCCCGACAGAAACCGGCCCGAGACTGCACATATTATGTTTTCCGCAGCTGTCAAATTTGATTTGACAAATGTAAATAATACAGGACAGACGACAAAAGAGATAGACTGTTGACATAATGGAAGGCGAGCTGCTGATTTACACTTTTAGCTGCGTGTCGACATCTCGATGCGAGATCGTGATCGTGATCCCGTCTCCGGCAAGGGGGGGAGAGGGGGTACTCAAGCCCGTGTCACGCCTGAACAACTCGCAAATATCGCCAACTGTTCGACTGACTGACTGCCTCCGCCTCCGGCTAATGGCTACAAATTGTCACATCAGTTAAAGTAGCGAACAAAATATGAGAAAAAAAGCTGCAAACAGAAAAAAATAACAATTGGCGACGAAGGCGATAAACTGATGATACGGGCCTGCAAAAATCTAGCTAATTGGATAATAGTTTCGATTTAGATTCGGTTATCTCTTTCGATTTCGATGTACTTCAGTGATTTTTTAAGGAAAAGTCTTATTAATACAAAGGATTTATCATTCAATAAGTGGCTTTAGGAACATTTTGTGGGTTTTAAATTCCCAAAAATTGTGTTTGAATATTATTACAAATAATACATATGGAACTCTTTAAACTATATAATAATATCCCATTAAAGTGAGTTCTTAGACTGAAGGCAGTGGCAGGTGGTTGAGGGAAACCCTAAAAAAGAGTGACTTTATCTTTAAGGTTGAGGGAAAATACCTATTTTATTTTTTGTAAGCATTTTGAGATATTTTTTTAATAGCTAAAATAGTAGAAACATCAAGTATTTTAAATTTTTTTTGGTTTGGTTTGGTATTTCCATTGTTTATTAAATGCTAAATAACTAAAAAGGCTTTAAAAATGCAAATAGTTTATGACAAAAATGATTTTCTCAGCAAAAACATTTAATAAAGTTTCTATAAATTATCTGCTCATGCTTAACATTATGTTTTTTATTTGTATTTGAACTAATTAATAGCAACAGATATGAAACTATGTAGGAAACCTATAGTACTATTTAATTTGAGGTTTGTTTTTCAGCTTAGGTTTCTTGTAAGCAATAAATCCTTAAATATAACTTTAAGAAAAAAGTAAATATTACTTATTTTACATTAATCTCAAAGGATTTCAGGATCCCTTTTTTTTCCCGCAAAAAACATACAAATCCGTGCTAGAAAATCTCCGACTGAAACCAGTTCCGTGTTATTATTGCACTTTTTAGCCTTGCTTAATTATTATTATAATTTTTGCTGTTGTTGTTGCTTTGAATTGTTAAGAATTCCACACTTTCTGAAGCACACAACACTGGGCACTTGTTATTTTCGATCGCCTTTCGATTTGTTGTCAGAAAAAACGGGGCGCTTCTCTGCACAAAAAAATATAAAAACAAAACAGGAGGGAGGAGAGTTCACATATTCGGTGGCTGCTATCGATGATCGATTGTTTTGCTATCGATATATCAGGGCAAGCGGTAAAAGGTCAGAGATGCTTTTCTTGGCAGCTGAAGTCTTGCTTCGATAAAATGGGGGATTCACACGTAAACACACGGCGCGGCGTGGACAGGCAAAAGCGCGACGGCAAATTGCGTTTTTTGACTTGACGTGAGCGTGTGACAGGCGGCGACTGCTAAAGCCGACCGATCCAAAAAGCGACATAGCGCGATTTCCCACAAAAAACCGGGCCAAAAGAGAGCCAGCCGGACACAGAGAGACAGACAGAGAGAGAGAGAGAGAGGGCTAGCCAGGGAGAAAGAGAGAGGGCGAGAGCGCGAGAGTTCACCACAGCTTAGGTTTAGGTTTTTGCCGCCGCTAACAAGTATTTTGACACCGCTTCATTTTTTTTTTTTTTGGGGGGCCCAACATTTTGTTTTGTTTTTATTTCTTTCGGTTTTTTTTTTTGTCGAATTTTTCCCCCCTCAGCCCTTAAGCGATCTCTCCACCCGCCGCTTGCGATGTGATGTGCCGCTACACGTCGCTGCTGGCGCCGCTGCCGGCCTGCTGGAAACTCACCACGGCAGCGCTGCCAACTCGAGTGAGTCGAGTCGAAGTTCGAGTGCGAGTTTTGAGCAGAACTCGAAACCGGCTTGGGTTTTGGTTTCTGTTTATTTCTTTTTTTTTTGCCAGGATAACGCACGCAAAAAAAACCAAGAACAAAATGAGCAGCGAAGCGAGTGTGCGTGCGTGTGTGTGGTGGCCATTTTGGGCGCCAGGATGCGAAGGACGAGGACCGAAGAAAAGTGCGAAGGACTGGATTTTGGGCAGAAAAACGGAAAACTGGAGCAAAAGATTATCCCGGCAAAAAGGCAGAGGCAGAAAATAAACAAAATTTACAAATATAAAGAAAAGAAATAATATAACACAAATATTTAGGCAAAAGGATATTGTTTAAAGCCGGAAATAGGGATATAAATAACATAGAAATAAAAAAAAAATTAATTTCAAACAATTGTTGATTCTAAATTTATTTTTAAAAACAATTTAAAGTCGTTTTATTATTATGTTTTTTTGAATTTTGAATTCTGAAGTCTTATAATTTATTTTCAAGTTTATTCATAATCGCTTATTGGATATATCGATTTTACTTAAGTATCAACTATTAATGTTATTTTGATTAAAAACCCGATAATTTAAAATTCTTATTTTATTGAAAATTTTAATTTGAATAAATGTTTATTTCAAATAAGAAATATAAAATATGAATATTAGGTTTATGTTAGTTTATTTCAGAAACTTACTAAGGAAAACAATTTAACAAAATATTCAACAAATCAACAACAAATCAAACAATTTAACAAAATATTCAACAAATCTGTTAAGTATATAATATAATTAAATAAATAAAAATCGGTGTCAATACTATAACATTTCATGATATAATTTCGAAAGTATAGTCAAATTAACGCACTTTCGAGGGAAATGCCGATAAAAACGGTAAAAGTCCGTCACAGGCGGAGGCAAAGAAGGGGCCTAGCTGCGTGGAAAAAGGAGGGAAGATGGCTGAGAACGAACGGTTAACGGTAGTCGAAATGCCTTATGACACTTTCCTACGCTTTCTTCGCCTTTCTCTGTCGCCGAAGCGCCAGAACGTAATGAATAAAATATGCAATAAGCGTAAAGCAGCAGAAATATGCAAATTCGTTTACAGCGTCGCGTCGCATCCTCGCTCTCCACCCTCTCCTCCACCTCTCACACTCTCTCTCTCTCTTTCTCTCGTGCGCCAAGCCGCCTAGCGCCAGGTGTGCAAGCGAGACGGCCGTAGAGTAACGCCCCCTGCTGGTCGACCATTTTACACACACAGAGGAGTGCGTGTGAGAGCGAGAGAGAGCGACAGAGAGAGGGAGAGAGCGAGCAAGTGCGCCTGCTCGGTGAGAGCGAGACGTCGACGTCGCTGTCCTGCACGAGAGTTGAGCGTTTTTTGCAGGCGGATGTGCTGTGGTGAGTTTCGCCGTTACCTCACGATCGCTTTGGGGGCGGAGTCTCGGCTCGTGTGTGTGTGAGCGTGCGAGTGAAACGGGGCTACTCACACACACACACGCACACACTCAGAGAGATTTTGTCACACAGAAGGAATGTCCTTTTCCTTTTCCCTTTCTCTGGCCCTGCTCTCTAGGTCCTTGTCCCGCCTCGCTTTATTTTTATTTAATTTCGCTTTTTGGCGCGAAATTTTATGCTCACATTGAAGTGCATAGAAATAAAATAATAATAAAAGGAAATGGAGAATGGAAAAAGGGGAAACACCAGCAGTAAATGGGGTTTTGAAGGAAATCTGTAAAGGTCCTTTATTTAATTCGATTTGATGTAAAAACATATTGAGTTTTGAGTCTTTCTTGAATTTCTATATTTGGAAAGTTGGTTGTAAATAATGGAAGTTATTGTTTAAATAAAAAATTAGCTAAAGTGTTTGTATTTTTAATTTTTAATATGTTGTAAACTTAAAAAAAAATAACTTGAGATCTGTGGTTATATGTCTGTACTTCAATTTTGATTAGAAAATATTGTTTCAAAGATATTTAAGAGAATAAAATCATTTGGTTTTGATATGTTTTAAATATATTCTTTAATATCCTTAAAGTTTTTATTCATATTTTCATGTAAACATAAAAATAATTATTTTTAAAGATTCAGAAAGACAGAAAATATATTTATAGATCGGTCCTTTTAGCTTATTTACTTATTCCCTGATCTAATTAATTAATAACCTTTACCTCGAGCTTCACCTTTCTAAGCAATAGTTATCCTTTTCATTATGAATTATTTAGCTACTTCTGTTAATAAATATTCTAAGGCTTTAGCCTGGTTTATAAATAATGTTTAGACTCTTTCCTGTCCAAGAAGTAATTATGATTTCCTATTTATTTAATTTTAAACCAAATCTCCCTACCTGAAAATAACAAAAAAAAGGAAACATTCTGCAAAGGCAGCTGCTGCTGCTCCTCCTGCTGCTGTTGCGGATTGATGAGAATTAACTGTAAAAAATGGCGCAATGTGCAATTGTTGATAATGGGGCATGTGGCGCGCATATCCTCTCGACTCGCATTTTTTGCCGTAGCCTGACTCTGGCGCCTGCGCCTCGCCTGCTAATTAGTCGAAGCTCCCGATCTCCCGATTCCGACTCCGACCCCAGAGATCCCGAGGGATAAATCAGGGGGGTGGGGAGGCTGCCGGCATACACCCTTCGTTGTATTTGCTAAACTTTGCATTAAATTTTGGCGCTGCAGCACACAGGCAGGCTGTGGCAATTAATTTGGAGGCGCAACAAGCGTTGAAAGCGTCGAAATGAAGTGTGACGCGAATCGCTGAGAGGAGCCACAGATGTACATGTGTATTTCCTTATCCTCCGCGTGGAAGGACTACACTGAAACAGGGAAATATCAATCAGAAATATAGGGGGAAACGTTTCTGGAAATTTAATAAGGAAATATTTAAGCTGGATACACGAACTGAAAGGGATTGTAATGTTCTATAAATTCCTTTTAAAAATATTTTTACATTTACTCATTTATTAATTGCAAACAGCTTCAAGGTAATTAATCTTCCTCTGCTTATAATATTTAAGAGTGACCGTTTGGGAGCATAGATTAAAGGGTAAGGTAACACTGCTTGCTTTGATTATAAAAAAGTGTGCCCAGTTCTGATTTTGAAGACAGGTGCCTCTTTTTTTCTCAGTGCTGGCGAGGGGTTGCTGGGCGAAGACGCAGCCCGAAGCCTGAAGGCTTTCCCACCTTTCCTTTTTTCCATGGCTGCCTTACCGTGTCATCTTTGTATATTTTTTTTGTCGGTTTCCTTCGGTTTCTCCGGCGATGTCAATGTGCGTGACTTTCTGCTGCTGCTGCTAACAGAGGCGGCTCTAGGGGGAGTTTGAAGGGGGTTTCAAGACCCCTGTCTACTTAGAAAAATTACCCAAAATATTTTTAATATATGAAGTATTAGTTTAATTGAGATATCGCAGTACAGAGTACTTCCTTTTTATAAAAGGAAGATTTTGTAATGATGACAGTATATTTGTTAGTTACTATAAGCCAAGGAAAATATTCGTAATTTAATTTGTTTCAGGTATAGATATTTGTTGGCTATCTGAAATCATAATATTTTTAATCAAAATTATTAAACCTAACCGTAACCGAGTTATAAATATTTTATTATTATTTTCCCGATTTAAATTCTTATTAAAATAAATTAAAATATATATTATATATTAACACCCCCTGGCAACTAATTTAAGGGACATGCCACTGTCTGTATAGACGTTGCTGCCTTTTTCCAGTTGCATCATTGAAGCATGACAACAATCATCTCCACCGCTTCTTGGTTGCTGCTGTTGTTGTTATTGTTGTCAAACACTAGACAACAAATTGTTGTAATTATGTTGAGGTTGCGTTTCGCTTGTCGCTTCCCGATGTCATAATGCCCCATCCTCATTTCACTCCTAACCAACCTTTGCCGACCTGCAATTATGGTAAAAGTTGCATGAAAAAACAATACAAAACAAGCTGCAATAATAGTGGTAGCAGCAGCAGCAGAGGCAGCAGCAATAATAATGGTAACAACAAATAACAAACGGCCAGAAACAGAAAACGTTTCATTTTCAGTTATATGAATTGACAACAGTTTTTCCCTTTTGCCTTTTGTTTGGCTTCTGCGAAGGGAAAAGCTATGGAAAACCGTTGAAAATCCACCAAAAGAACCACGCGAGTCACCTTTTTGTTGAGTGGAAAATTCTTGGGAATAAATAATTATTCCAAAAATAAACATAGTTTTCAATCTAGACTTCTTTTGATTTGGAAAAAAGTCCATAAATCCTAGCTAGCTTTCCATTAGCTTTCCTAGTTCAATTCTTGTCTGTGCTTCGTCTGGATTGAGTCAAAAAAAAAATCAAAAAAAATATAACGAAATATTTTACTATGGAATCTCGTGAAGTTGGTATATATTATGGAAAGTACGATCAAGAATATGATGAGGAGAATATAGATCAGAATGAATGGCAGCAAGAGACACCAATCGTAGCCCAAAATGTGTTTTGCCATATAGTTTTAATGACTTTTATTTTAATGTTAGCCATCTACATACTCTGTGCTTCAATCGTGGTTCTCTGGAGAAGACTTGTTATTTTCTAATCGTATCAATCAAAAATCCAAATAGATATTTTAATGGCCATTTCATCGCATGCTACACAACATGGAAATTGGTGCGAATTCACTCACAATTAGTCCACTGAATGTTTATACATTTTTTTATAAATTTATGACTGAGCTGAGCCCATATTAAGGTGAGTTTGTTATTAATGAAATTAATTTTAAGCTTACTTTGATTTATTTAAGCATTTATTTTACATTAGTTTTACCCGAAGACACTTCTTTTACGCTACAGAACCAATGGCAGCCTTCAATATATATATTATATATTTTGAATGCATTTATGACTGAGCTGAGACCATATTAAGGTAAGTTTATTATTATAGAAATATATTTTTAGCTTAATTTGATTTATTTTAGCATTTATTTTACATAAGTGGTGCAGTTGTCTTCGCTAATTCAAGGAGATCGGGAATTATCCAGAAGAAGAGAGACGTAAAACTCAGTTAATCTAAACCGAAATTGTTCATATTCAAGGCGCAAATATAAGCTCCATATTTCACTAAAAAACCCAAATTTTTCATTGTTTGTCTCTTCAGACAAGCACAAACATTAGTTTTACCCGAAAGCCCTTCCTTTACACTACAGACCCAAAGGCAGGCTTCAATGTTGCTTTTTTACATGATGTAAGACTTATAAAAATAACATTTAAAACATAGCTTAATTAATTTTAGCCGTTTAATAGGTTAAAAGTTAGCTTTCTTCGCAAATAACTCTTCACGCGCAGCTGACACTCATGATTTGGCCTGTTACCGGTGATAGAGATGGCGTGTCTGGCCAACTTATGGGATGAAAACCGGACACGGACACGGACACCGTCACCGACACGGACTCGGACTCGTTATGGGATGTGGCATAGGGAATACATGGAATAGAAGCCACATGGCATCGCCGCATGCAACAAGCTGGATGGGAATGGGAATGGGTCGAGGATCGGGGGCTGGCCTTTTGGTAACGATTATTAAACTGTCTCCGTGACTCCTCAGAACGGCAGCGAAGCGAGGAGATAATTATGAGATGCGCGTTGGGCTATTTTGACCTGTTTTTATTTTGTGTGTTGGCCCAAAGGGAGGTGGGCTTGCGTGTCGCCACAGCCAGGCTTCACTGTATCGAGTACGGATGTACTGCTGCCAATTTGTCAAACTTATTGTGGACGTCCTTAAACATATGATTTGGTGATTGTTCATTTGATTATTTTATAATTAGAATTTTTCATTAATTCAAGAACATATAAAATTATAACACTATATTTTATTAGAAGAAAACTTAAGTATTTTAATGTGTTTTCTCAGGGCTTCATTTTCAGATTATTATTTTTATACAGATTGTTATTTTTTATTTGTACTCGTTCTTGTATTGGTACTCCTTCCTGTACTCGTTCTTGTATTGGTACTCCTTCCTGTACTCGTTCTCGTGATTCTTCTCGTTCTTAGTTTTGTGTAGACGTTCTCGTTTTTGTACTACTACTCGTTCTTCTTCTAGAACTCGTACTCGTTCTGGCACTTTTACTCGTACTTGTATTTTACTCCTTTTTGTAATAACACTCGCTCTTCTCGTACTCGCTCTTGTACTCGAACTCGTTATTGAACTCTTATTAGTTCTTGTACCCGTACTCGTTATTCTTGTCTAACTTGTTCTTTGCACTTTAACTCGTTCTTGTGCTGGTTCTCGCTGTTCTCGTACTCGTTGTTTTACTCTTACTCATACCCCTACTTGTACTATGTGTTACGATAAGTACGGTCTGGTATTTGCTTTTTTCCCCCGTCACGCACACACGAGTGAAATGCAATTTAGCGTAAGTGCCTCTAGACGCGACAATTGTCGTCCTGCTGCTGCCCCGTTATCCTTGTTGTAATCCTTGTCCCCTCCCTGCCGCCAATCCCCCAAAAGCTACCAAGGGTGGACCCAAAAAATTGCCTCTGGCTTGCTTACATATGCAGGTTCCGTTCGACGCTTCCGCTCCGCCTCGCAAATATCACCTACACCGAGGGAAAAAATATACATCAATTGGAAATTTAAGGATTTATTTGAATATTTTTTATAATTTTTAAACATTTTTGAGGCCCAGAAAATATTTCCTTAACTATTAGTTGATCTTTTCCTTCTTTTTAATATATTCCCTTGCTTCGGGTTCCTTGCTTTTTTTCCCAGTGCCCCGCTGGGGTCAGAGGCTGCTCCGTAGCTCCGTAGCTCCGTAGCTCCGTAGCTCCGTAGCTCCGTAGCCCCGGACATGGACCCGTTCCCGCTGCCGGGGCCAAGTCGAGTGTCGAGTGTGTGGCTGGAGTGGCTGGCCCGGCACTTGGCTGCGAGTCGCCGGGCTAATGTGCCAATAATAATCATGGCACAGAGGCAGGACTAGCACCAGCACCAGGACCTGCACCAGCACCAGCACCAGCGCCAGGACTCGGAACAGAAACAGAAACACAGGCCGACATCAAATGGCATGCCAGAGTCTGCAGCCTCCACTGGCACTCGCACCCGGAAATATATTTTCCACTCTCGGACCGAGCCGGGGCATTATTAGCTCTCATTTAGGTAAATCCCATTAAAGAAACAGAAAAGGGGGAAGAAATATATACATATATACACGAAAATTAGCGAGGGCAGGAGGAGGAGTAGGAAAAGTAGCCTCGTTTGACATTTGGTTGGCTGCATTTGGGGTGTTCTGGGTGGTGTTAATGCAAAGCCTTTTACGCCACCACCCAGAAAAATATAGAAAGAAAAAAAAACAAGAAATATATACAGCCATCGAGTCTCGTAATGAGCACCATTCAAATTTGCCCAAAAAGCCAATTCAAGTTGCCTTAAAAAAGTCCTGCAAAAAAGTGGCTTACTTGCTGGTATTTTCAAAGCATTTGCCTGACGATTTAAGTCTGAAATAGAGGCTGGAAAAAGGCATATAAATATGAGTTTGATTTGGAATAGGGTTTCTATTTTTATAACTACTGGAGATGTTCCTTTTTGGAAAAGGATTTTGATGAATTTTAACCTAACCTTACCTAACCTACTAAAATCTAAGGCGTTAGGCAGGAAACCTATTAAAAAGAAAACCCTAACTATTATTGTGCTATACAAACTCATTAAATGATACTTTATATTGTAGTTAAAAAAAAGTTTCAAATGAAAAAGAACGTAGCAATTTGTAATATCATTAAAAACCGCTTGAACTCTCAACATTCCCACTAAAATAATTACCCAATTATACATAAATGAACTAATTTTAAATTCCTGAAAAAGGCGACAAAATATCGAGAAATTGGCTCTCAATTTGTGAGTGGCTCTTCGAGGAGTGCCGCTGCAACCCTTCCATACGATACGTGCAGTATGTTAATTATGTAAGCCTGATGATTCGCCTCAAAAAAAAAAAATAAATAAAGGGAAGTCTCGCCCCTTTTAGGGGGAGCTTCGGCTACGGCCACGGCTCTGGCTTCAGCTTTGACTTCCTCATGCCGACACAGTGGGCGTGGCATGCGGTAAAATAAAATTGCACATTAGATTCTTGTGACAAGACCAGTTGCAACTCCCCCTAGCTTTCCCCCCTAGCTTTTCCCTCTAGCTTTTCCAACAGCCAAACTCCTGGCGAGGGCGCAGAAAGCGTTGCAAGCGTCTGGTCTGGGGGGTGTGGCAAATCAGGGGGAGTGGGCCTCGGTTTGGTAGGAAAATTGTGCAGTTGCAGCCATAATTATTTTTACGGCACATTGCGTCGGTGCCATGCTCGGAGCCGGAGCCGGAGCCACCAGAAAAGATGGTGACGATGGACAGTGGGTTGAATAAATATTATAAATATTCTTAAATTAAAGAGGATAGGGATTTCTATATTTTTAAATATAATTATTAGCATAACCTTAATATAGATAAAATTTATTTAGCATTTTTTTGGTAAGATACAATTGTATTTTTGAGTTTTCAGATATTTGGGATGAATGCACTATGGCTCATAAATATTTAAAAGCCTAAAAACTCACAAAGCGTTGTTTTGGGTTAAATAATTTAAAGAAAGTGGCTCTAATATAACCTCTTTTAAGTTTTCTATATAAATACTTTACATAAATTATTGAAGTCATTTTTAATTTGTATTTCTAAGATTTTAGGGGTTAATGATGGTTTTTCTTCGCTATCATATGGTATTATTATTTCTAGATTTCTTTACTGATTTTCATAGTATTTTTAAATTTTGTTTTTAAATTTAACACCACTGTCCTGTGCTTGGTAGGCGCTGAAGTTGCAATCTGTGCCCAAAGAGAGCGAGGAGACGTGGCTTTTTAGGGGGCAGCCGGCATAGAGAATAATAATAAAAATAATTATGCATATATGCCACCCTCCGGTCGCTGGGCCTCCGGTATTCTCCGAATCGCCCCCTGCCCCAACCCCCTATTTCTTTTAACCCTCCACACACACACACTGGAACCTCTTTAACCCACTGTTGCCCCGCCAAGCCCCGCTGCTAATTTAGATGAGCATGCTCGACAGTAATTTGCATGCCAGTTTCAGTTCCAGCTCGCACTGGGAAAGCGGTTGCAAGAAGGGATTGGAATTGGTTTGAGGCTGGGACTGGTACTGGTACTGGGACTGGGGCTGGGGCTTGGGGTGACCTAGCGACCCCAGCTGAGAGCCACTTGTCTCTGCTTTCTCCCCCCCACCCCTGGAGACCCTCTTCGCTTTTGCCCGTGTGACAGTTTGCAGCGTTGACAATGCCGCCTTCATGTGTCGTTGTTGTTGATGTTGCTGTTGAAGCACAAAAAAAGAGGTAAAAAAATTGTGGGTTAATTTTTTATAAAATTATTGATCTTACAAAATATTATTTGTAATTTTTATGTGGTTAATTTTATTATATTTATCTTAAAAAAGAGATAACAAAATTGTGGGTTAATTTTTTATAAGATTAGTGATGTTAATAAATTGTATTTTCAATTTTAATGAGCTTTATTTTATTATATATATCTTAAGAAGGGATAAAAAATGTTACGAACATTTTGTATAAAGTTATTGATCTTAAAAAATATTATTTTTAATTTTAATGAGCTTTATTTTATTATATATATCTTAAAAAGGGGTAATGGTAATTGTAGGAACATTTTTTATAAAATGATTGATTTTATAAAATTATATTTCCGATTTTAACGAGTTTACTTTTATTATATTTATCTTAAAAAGGAGATTAAAAATTGTGGGTTAATTTTTTCTAAGATTATTGACCTTACAAAATATTATTACCAATTTTAATGAGCTTAATTTTATTATATTTATTTTACTTAATCGAAAATGTTTGAATAAATGGGAAAAATTACAAAATGTTTGTAACAAAACATAGATGGACATCAAATTTTGAGTATCGGAGCCTGATTTTTAATAGAAATATTTCTCCGAAAGCTGAAATTTCATAATATCCCTTAATATATATTATTATATTAATTTTACTCGCCCTGGAAATGTTTTTTGAGAGCCGTAAGAAACACCAAGTGCCCAAAGGCGTCATATTTATATTTCTGTTTATTTAAAATGCCAAAAATATTTAAAAAAATTAAAAATAAAGGCCCATTTATGTGTAAATTTTTTCCCGTGTCTGTTTGGATGTTGCTGCTGTCGCAGCAGCTACTGCTGCTGTTGTCTCACTGCCGCTTTTGTGCATATGTCGCAGCTGTCTTCCGACGAACAGCCGCTGGCTGGGCCCATGTCATTCACACACGCCGAGTGTGTGTGCCACTCTCCCCCTCTCCCCCCCCCCCTCTCTGGGCGAAAATGGCACACACACGTCTGCCTGCTGGCGTGCCACCCCAGGTCGACAGTTTTCAGTTTTCCCAGTTTCAATCCCGGACCCAATCCCAGCACGTAACCCCCTACGTAAGCACCTCTTTGGCAGTCCGACGTTAGCAGCGCGCTTGCGCTTGTGGAGTGCCACTAATTGAGGCACCATCCATCCGATGGCACAACTGTACCCCGCCAAAGCACACACAAAACACACCATCATCACGGCCTGCTGTCCCCTCCAGTCAAAAGTCGCGCCTCGGGGGGTCACTCATAAAAGTGGGGCTAGCTGGCATAGTGTTCCCAATCCGAAACCAAAACAAAATTCGAATTCTAATGGTATCTTTCTAGAGGTAAAGTCACAGCTTTTGGCATGCCTTTTTTTGTAGAATTAAAAGAACCATCCACTTGTTGATTATGGTTGGGTTAGGGCTCAAGAAATATAAATAATTATTAATATTTATTAAAGAAACATCTTTAAATATATGTTTTCTGCTTTAAAAATAATATTTTTGGGTGGAGTTTGTTGGTATTAATATATATGTCTATATATTAGTTAGAGCTATACTTATAATTACTCAAAAAAAACCCTGGTTGGCTTATCCCCCTGTATTATGTCTGTATATACCCTTAAAGAATATTTCCCCTGTTTTTGTCACGAACTTTAAATACTTATTATTATTTTAGAATAAATATTTCGGTTTAATAATTTTTCTAAAATATGTAAGAATAACTATTCAGTTCCTAAAATATATTTACTCTTAAATCTTTACTCTTAGATATTTATTTATATGTTTACCCTCTAGAAATCTTACCAACTTCCAACTCTCCTAAATGCCAAATATTCCAAACAAACCTAAAAGATTACCTCTTCAAATTAACCAATAATCCATTGACTGGCTAAAGCTAAATGGTAAAAGGGATGAATCACATTTTTTAAGCCGACTTCCTGCCTTTAGATTGAGCACCGTTTGAGCTTTTGCACCTGAATTTTTGGCTGCTCCTTCTTTTGGTTTTTGCAAATCCCATTTAGAAAATGATGCTCCATATTTTTCCAAAGGCCTCGTCGATGACCATGTTGGCATAGTCTTTGTGGCCAAGGCAAAGGAATGCCAGGTGAAAATGGTTATGGATGCCAATGACAAGGCAGGATTTTCCCAAGTACCCAAGTCCCTCCCATAAAGGGCTCGATTTTGTGCAAAATGCAAATGGTGGAGTGCAGGCAAAAAAAGGGAAAAATAAGGAAAAAAAAAGAGGGAAAAACGCCAGTTGCCAGTGGAGCCACTAAATGATCCAATGTGTGGGGCAACAACGACAACACCTTCCAAGGGAAAAAGGCACAAAAAAGCCGGGAGCTGGCAGAAGAAAAGAGGAAAATTCACTGGCAACAACAAATCATGGAAGTCAGGCCCCAAAACGGAAGCCATGCCAAGAGCCGGCACAAAAAACCAACTGGAAAATGGGGGAAGCACAACCTGCACCACCTGCCACCTGCCCTGGCCAAGGTGGGGAGAGGTGTGAGGTGTGTGGGCCAGGTACCCAGGTGGGTAAATCAAACTGTAAACTATACGAGCCGCCATTTGCCGCCCAAAGTGCGGCGACTAACGCCAAAGACCAGCAAAAGCTAAAAAAAGGTAGAAACAAAAAATTGCAGACTCTGCCCAAGGACACTGAGCGAAATGTATAGCTAAGGGTGCTTAGAAAAATTAATAATAATAATTAAAATACAAACTACAACAATACTAGCCTGGATGGGCACTTAGTGTCCCTCTGAGCTCCCCAAAATCTTTTATTTAAAGAGAAATTCCTTGAAGAGAGTTCCTTTAAAAGAGCTTCACAACTGCTCAGAAGTACAAAAACAAAATCTACATATCGACAGGAACAAGCTCTGATTTTTACGCTTTATAGAACTATAAATTATTATATTCTTATATTATAAAAATATTAAATATTATTTTATTATAAAACTAAAGACTCACTCTGTAAGCCTCAGTAGTCATGACCTTAAAGGTGATCTTTTGTTATCTGGCTCCCAGCTTGATTTTCGGTGCCCAACCCAGCTTTGTTTGAATTTAATTTACAAAAGTAAATAAATAGTATGTTTATTAAATATTTTATTATGTTAATTAATTTATTTATAGTTTATTTTGAAGGGTATGATATTCAAGGCTTGTTCGATTGACTTTTTGCCTTCGAATAAACATATGTTTTACACTTGTTTGAGCTTCTTCCTAAGACAAAATGTTATTACCATTATTTCTTTTAAATATTATTACTTATTTTAGGTTTTTCTTATTTAAAAAATATTTTTTTCCAGTGAATATGTAACTCTGGTCTCTGAGGCAACGGCGACAGAGTTTTTCTGGCACTCAGTCGCCTCATTGTTTCGTAGTTTGGCTGCCATCTTCCGCCGATACCTCGACTTTTCTTCACTGTTTTTTATTGTTTACTTTTTTCTTGCCATTTTACCATTTTTGTTGTTGTATTTTTTGTTGTATTTTGTAGCTTACTTTGTTCGGTTTAGCGTTGAAAGCGCTACAATGGCGTGAAATAATATGCAAAATACTCACATATGCCGGGGGGTTGGGAGGTGGTGAGCCAAGGGGTTAGGGGTCAAAGAGCAGGGTGGCGGCAATGGTGAGATGGTGCACTCGATGCGATAAGGACGACGATGATGATGACGATGGTGACGAGTGGTGTTGATCGCCGCACGGCTGCTAATTAGGCCACTTAGAGCTCCGTTCGAGGCACTTTCTGCAGGAAATCACAGGAGCCAGACCGAGCCACTCCGCCGAAACGGGGTGGATTATGCTCAGACCGAGCTCACTGTACATATACTTATATCCCCTATATATATTATATATATATATTTGTATATTTATGTGTTTGTGTGTGTGTGTGGCATTCGGTCCGGCCATTATGGCCATAGTGCCATGTAAGTGTGTGTTGTGTATGGCAGGCACTCCTCGCTGTTCGCGCCTCCTGCGCCAGGAACTCAGCCGTTTCCGTCAGCGAGGAGAGGAGGGAGGAGCAGGAGCAGGAGGAGGAGTAACCTCATCCAGAGTGAAGGAGGTCAATGCATCGGCTGTCGGTCGAAGGGGGCGGGCTTGGCTTTAAGCTCAAGAAATATTTAAAATGCCCGAAATCTGCAAGTCAAAAATTATAATAAGGGAAAGGGAGCCTTGAAAAGGAATTTAATTAGTAAAATATATTTTTAACAATTTTCCTTAACTTATTTATAATTAATTTAAGCAGAGTCACATCTAAAGAAAATTCTAATTCAGCAATTTAATATACATTTGTAAGGAACTGTGTCTCTTCCATTAATTTCTTCAACTTTTCCTTGTCTTAACCCCCTAAAAAATCCCTTCAAGCTCAAGAAACATCGACGGCAGATGTCTCCCTTCAGCTGACACCTGGAATCCTGCAGAAACCCTCAAATCTAGCCTAGAATTGTCCCGGGGCAAGGGAAGATCCTGCCTTCACCGCCAACAATGGCAACAGCTTAATTAGGCCTCTGTGCTTACCCAATTAGGAATTAGCATTCAGGAGGATCAGAAGGAACTCGGGAGGAGGGGCAGCGAGGAAGGATCAGATCAGACCCCATATAAGCTTACACACAGAGCTCCTGGCTCTCAATGAATGAAACTCAAGCACAGGATATGCGGCGTCTTTGATCCGCCAAACCTTAAAAAATAAGAAGGAGAAAAAAAGAGGAAACCTGGCAGGACAAGGGGGCGTGGGCGGCTAGGAGACGATCCAGGGCGGGGTTAGCTGCCTCGAAAACTTAGACAGCCAGGCAAAAGATCAGAGGAGCGCCGCCGCCGCCGCCGACGCCGGCGAACCAACTTTTATGGTAATTCGAGAAGCTCCCAAAAAGGATATGTGGTACATACATATATTTATATATATTTATATATATTTGGATGTTGTTGTCTCCATTCAGCGGCAGGATAAGCAGGGGTATCCTTGCCTTAACTGGGTCGTTCAACCGCGGAGTCAAAGGGTCACAGAAGGATGCCAATAATATGGGGAATTAACAAATCAGGTAAATAATATGCAAGAGCTGCCTTGATTAGTCATTGAAAAGGTTTGGAAAACTAAGGATTTTTAGCTATTAAAATTATGATGATATATTAAAAGTAGACCTGCTATAAAACTAAATTTAAAAGGTTATTTTAGGAGGTTTTTAAAAGGGTAAAGTAGTAACAGAAGTTGCGTATTTAGCTAAATTCCTAAAGGGAAAATAGGGAAAAATTAAACAAAGCCTTTTAGAATTAGTTCCTCAATTTTTGTATGATATTCTTAATACTTATTGATTGTAGGATTTACCTAAATTTATTTAAGAATGCCTTAAACCCTTTATAATATCAGCAATATAATAACTCAATTAAAATGCATTATTTTGTCCTCAAAATCCTCAGCTTAGCTTAAGAAATGTAAAACATTTTCATAACTAAATATACTCAAAGGCAAAAACATAATTTAAAGAGCAAATAAATAGAGCACAGCTTAGTGTATTATCTTTATTTATTGGCACATTTTATGTGTGCAAAATATACCATATTTCTTTGAGCCTTGTCCTGGCAATTTTTCACCAAAAACTCCCACAAAATCCAGCCTCCACTCCTTCCTCCAGACTCGAGAGTGTGCGTGTGTGTAGGAGGTGTGAGCTTTGTCTGCCCGGCGGCCATCTTTAATGACGCAGGCGTCGGGGTCAAAGGTGCAAATATTGATTGACAGCTTATATGCCATGCAGGTAACCCAAGCAAGCAACCGAAATGGGATCCTGACTGGGCTGACTGGCTGCCAGCTTGTTTTGACAGCATTTTTTGGCAGAATAAATCCAAAAAAGGACTAAATCCTGGCAGAAAGATACATTCAACTGGGTTTCGATGCGAGTTTCTATCAAATATTGGCAGGGAAGTTCTTCTGAACTTTAAAATTAAGTTGAAACTATATTCCTTGATTAAATCTCTTTATTTATGGTGTCTACTTAATTATTCTCTCGTTCCTTGTGTTGAAATCAACATAAATAGGTGATTGACTGGACGTTTCTCCCTCTCTGAGCCCCGTTAATGACCCGGACACAGTTTGACAGCCACTTGGGGCCTCCTCCTCCTGCTGCTGGTCCTGATCCTCTGGGCCATATCATAATAAACCTGTTGATTTGTGCTTGTTAGGGCGCGGCAATGGACCCACAGAACGACCCTTCTCATTCCGCCAAAAAAAAAAAAGAGGAAAAAACGTAAAGAATCGGGGAAGAGAGGCCCCAAATATATCCCGAAAGACCAGTCATAATCGAAACGCCAGTCCAGTCATAAGCGAGGCTCAACTTTGTGTGGAGACGGAAGAGGGCACTGAGAAAAATATTATTTAAAAATCCATTCAGTTAATAGAGACTAAAGTTAATATTTTAATATATTTTGGACTGGAAAAAACCAAGCTCTAAGGATCTTAATAAAGTATAGAAAATGGGTAGGGAATCTCCTAGGAGTTTCTGGCATTTTTTTCTCATTTGGTTTTCTTCTCAGTGAAGACTCTGTGTCCAAAGACTCGGGGCCTGAAGACTCTGGCTCTCTGTGTGGCGGTGGTCTGATCTCCGGCTGTTGTTGTAGTTGTCGTTAAAGTCGTTATTATTATTTGTGGCTCTTTAAGTGGCTCATTCGCTAACTGCACGACGATGGCGATATTCGTGTGCCTCCACAGCCACAGCCACAGCCACAGCCACAGCCAAAAGGGGGCGGGGCAGGGGGCTCTGAAGACTGGAAGACTGCAGACTGAAGACTGGAAGACTGAGGACTGAAGACTGGCTGCCCGAGACTAAAGACGGAGCTGGAGACTGGCGACTGGCGGCGTCGCCGCTGACAGCGACGGTGGTCCACTTGGCGCTCTCGTGAATTGATTCATAAAATATTATATCATTTTTCTGGACCGCCCCCCTCCCGGCGCCGCTGTTGCTGCCCCTTTTTTATTTTCCCGGTTCTTTTTTTTTTCTTTTTTGGTTTTGAGGGTTTTGTAATTAGCGTGCATGTTTACCCGAATAATTTCACTTCATGGGGCTCGTTGAAGAAGTTATTATCAGTGCCTCCCTCCGTGCCTCTTCTCTTTATATTTTTTTTCGGGTATATTTTTTAGGTTTTTTTTTATGTTTTGGATTGCCCCCAAAGCGGGCACACAACGTCCGCCAATTAGTTGGCCAATGTCCGAGAGGAATACTCTTTATTTTTTTTGTATATTTTGGGCATCTGTAACGGAAGGAAGTCTCTGCCCGCCGTCGCTGTCTTGATCTCTAACCCAAAGCCGTGGGCGCTGGGCCTACACAGAGAGAATAGGACGAAAGCCTTAGGAAATATTTTAATTTACTTATTTATCACTAAAAACAACCAATAAAAATTAAGTACATAAATATATAAATCATATAGCTTGAAATTAAAATATAAAAAGTAATAATAAAGTCATATATTAATTGGGATTACGAATTTAAGGTTTTAGTTAAACAAATATTTAATTGGTTTGATATTTAATTAAGTTTCAGGGAAATTTGTAAATGTTGCCTTATGACACTGGGCATTATGACACATGTTATCATAATATTCATAACATTTATTAATTAGGATTACATATTTAAGGTTTTAATTGAACAAATATTTGATTAGATTGATTTTAAATTAAGTTTAAGGGAAATTTGTAAAGTTTGAAATAAATTTTGACGTAATAACGCTGGCTTTTATGACAAGTACCCACAAATTTCATACCACACTTTAGTTTTAGTTAGTTTTAGTTAAATTTTGATCTTTAAAGGCTTCAAATTAATTTATTTATGTTGAAAAAACATCTATATTTCCCTGTGCATTATCCACAATTGCATAAATTTCATACCACACTTTAGTTTTAGTTAGTTTTAGTTAAATTTGTATCTTTAAAGGCTTCAAATTAATTTATTTATGTTGAAAAACCATCTATATTTCGCTGTGCATTATCCACAATTGCATAAATCAGCGGCGGCTAACCACTGGCTCTTAATTGACATACATAGACCACCGTGACCGGGCGACTTTCCGCCGAACTCGGCTGAACTCATCTCGAGGCTCATCGAGCAGCGACGAGAACAACGTCTGATTCCGGGCGATCCAATTTATGGAGGCACCGCCGCCGCCGCCGCCGCTGCCGGACAAAGGGTCACGTCACTGGCTTTGCCCTGCTGCGCTTGACAGCAGCTCGTAACTCTCGCATCCGATGGGATCCTGGCATCGGAATCGGGATCCTGGCTGCTCAAAAAATTGAGAGATGTCACCCAGCGGCTGTGGCCGGGAGTTATGATCGGACAATCGGTCTGGGAGCAGGGCAGGTGATCCATCTTTGATGGAAGCGATGGAAGCGAGGAAGACCATTGAATGTCGTTTAAATTCTGGTAAATCATTGACATTTATTAAGGGCAGTTCAAAATATTAGTTAATTAGCTAAAAATGATAGCTAAAACTCTAAAAAAAAACTTTAAAATAAAAGGGCTTATATTAAAATGAATTTATAATATATGTAAATATTGGGCCTAGATTATAATATATTTAATGATTACTACTTTTTACCTAAAATAATATTAGGAACATCTTTAAGTCCTAAATCAATTTTTAATAACAAAAAACTTGTACAATTAAGCTGTTTTTTGGTTCAAAATAAATGTATTTAATAAAAAAATAAGCTTTTCTCAAATTTATACCTAAAAATATATTCAATAATGAAGTTAGTTAGTTAGTTATTTAGTTCGCTTTTTCCTTTCCCAAGTCACCTGTAATACTCTCTATCCTAACCCTTATAAACGTTCCATTATGGCATCCATATTTTCGGATTAGAAGCTCATCAAGCAGTGGAAGCCGAAAATCAATTAACTCTTTTATGCCTTTCATCGATTTCGTTGGGATTTCAGGCCGAGAAAAAAAGGAGAGTCGAATTCCAAGCCAATCAAGGCAACAACAAGCGGCTGGCTTATGTTAATTATAATGTTTTGGCCTAAACGATTATACAAATCAAACCGTTAGGTGTTACAAATGACCAAACACGCAACTCGACGAAAAGGGGGCAGAAAATGTGAAAGAAGGGATTTTGGAGAGATTTAGGGAATTAAGGGAGCCCCTCAGATGCGATCAAAGTTGATTAGATGCCTGCGGATGCTGTATAGACATCAGAGACCCCTCCCGAATTCCCTTTCGGAGTGGAGTCTGTGGACAGTGGCAGTGAAAATTATAGTTCTTAGTTTTCAGGGTATATTAATTATTAAGAATATGTTTATTTAAAAATAGAATTTATATAATTAGAGATGAGTTCTAGGCAAGGCAACAGATGAGGATTTTTGTAATATGGAAAACCGTCACAAAAGAGCCTTTAAACTTGGGTTTTCTGAACTTAATAGTGTAAACATATATATATATCAAGTATTATTAAGTGTGACCATGTTGTTATTATTTATATAAGTAGCATTAAGTGTGAACATCTTGTTATAGAATATAATATTGTATGTATTCGATAGTTTTGTACACGATAGTATCGATAATACGATAAATGTAGGAAGGAGGCGCAGCCAACTTCACTTTTTAAGAAGAAGCAGAAGATTATAGACGCTAAATAAAATAAGAAATATATAATCGTTTAATTTAAAGACCATCATTTACAATAGCTTCGAATTTAAAGAATAATATTTAAATAGGGAATAAAGCTTAAATTCATTAATAGAATATTGTGATAAAAAACGAAATATTCCTATTCATCTATAGTATCTTCCCCTAATAATTAGAATATCCTTTTAAAAAATCGGAAAATATCATAAAACTCACCTGTGAATCCCCTTTTATATTCTCTTTAACTGAGACTCTCTCTGGCTCTATTTTTTTGACCCCAACTGTCCCAAGCTATATCTTCTTGGGTGTCGGACGTGCGTGCGTGCATTTTATTACGCGCGGATGTGATGTGATGGGTCTATCGTATCGCATCCCATCCCATCTCACATCCCATCGATGGGGCCTCCACTCGAGTTGGCTTGTTAAAAATCGCTGAACGAGAGCATTTTACGACCCGCTTTGATGGCCACCCAATCCAAAATCCAAATCCGGTGGCGGGGGATTTAATCAGGGGCAAATCAAGGCCCAGGCAGGCCATCAATGTGGTGTGTGCCTTTGGGCATGGGAAGTGGAAGTGGAAGTGACTGTGACTGTGGACGTGGCTGTAGCTATGGCAATCCCTGTGGCATGACTGAAATTATTTTGGCCCGCCTCTGCCAAGTCATTAAGCCCTCCAAAAAAAATCTCTAGTTAATCTCTAGTATTTGGCTAGTTGGTCAAAAATCGAACTAAAATATATAGAGTTTTTCTGTTGGATATTCAACGCGACTTGAACTTTTATATCAATTTGTTAGAGCCTTCCCCTCACTTTTTTCGGTAGAACAGTTAGCCAAGCACCTCTCCCAGCAGCGACCACCCACAAGACGAGGAGGAAAAAATGAAAAACAACGAAAAAATAGTTGTCAACATTTTCATGTTGCTGTTGTGTCGATTGTGCCTCTTGTGCTGTTGCTGTTGCCATTGCCGTTGCTGTTGCAGTTGCAACTGGCAATTGATGCAAGCATCGAATTTGTGCAATGTCCAGTGGCCAAGTGGAAAAGCGGAAAAGTGGAAAAGCGGCATGCTGCAATCGTGGCACAGGGAGAAAAAAAAAACTTAGATTTCTTTATTGAAAAATAAATTCTTTATTTAAATTTAAACTTTATTTTAATTTATTTTCACTTCCTGAGAATTCTACAAATGAATCTGAGGCTTTTATATAGAAAAAATCGTATAATCAAGCCTTTAAAAATTATTATAGCTGGCAAAACTAACTAAAAACGGATCCAAATATTAGAAATAATTAATTAATCTCCCTAATCAAAGTTCTTGATATTAAAAACGTTTATTTTTCATATAAAACTTTATATTTAACATTTCTTTGGTAGAACCTGTATTTTTCTTCCTCTGTCCCTGAGATTTTGGTCTAGTGAAGGGGCCACCCACGCAGCCCGCCCCCCTTATAAAGGGGGAGTGGGTTTTGGGGGTTTTTTTTTTTTTTAAGGGGGGGTTGGCCAGAGCCAGAGCCAGAGCCCGAGCGGAGGCACTTGAACAAACGGCCATTGTTGGCTGCTGTCTTTCGGCATTTTTGACTTGTTTCGATTATGGCTGGGGACGTCGATTATGATTATGATTTCATAATCTCTTCGGTTTAGACTGCTGCCGATATTTGTTGGGCCTTTGTTCGGAGAAGAAATATCAAGAAAATATGAGCAATATATCATTATATTTTTGGGTTTGTGGAATAACCAAATGTCCAGGAAAATGTATCATTAAAATGATTAAGATTACGGTAAAGCATCTTAAGAAATCAATGGATATTTATTTATTGAGATTTTATAATTAATATCTTAGTAAACATCTTTAAAAACCAGTAACAAATTTAAATTAAAAATATTCCCTATATCTTAAGCTATTATTAATATTTTATCGAATACATTCATCAGTAAGAAATGTATTTTGATTTAAATTCCATATAAATACTCAGTTTGTAATGTTTCCCCGTAATATTTTCATAGCTTATAAATATTATCTCATTAAATAATTATTATTTAAAAAGTTTAAGTGCAATATTCCCAGATTAAACTTTCATTTAATTACGTTCCGGAATGCCTTGGAATTTCCCAACATTTTAAAGACAGTAACTTGAGCTGCCTCTCAGTAACTTGAATATATATATTTTCAATTGCTGGTCTTTTCTTGTTATAATTTCCTTTTATTTATAATTTTAATGCCTGCTGCTGGCCGCCATTGTTGTTGTAGATTTGTGGGTGACCGCGCACTCTCTAAAAACGTCAATCACTCAATTAAACTTAATTATAATTGCGAAGCGATGATGGCGGGCGGGCTGAAAGTTTCCAGAAAACAAGACAACAGCAGCGAAAGAAAGAGAAAAAAAGCAGGAAAGAAGGGAAGAAGTGGAAAAGCCGGCGAGTGGGAGAGTGGGAGTGGAAAAGAGGGGGCGGCTCGTTGAGATTTCAAGAAATTTCGCAGAAAATTGTAAATGCACGAAGCTGCCGATGCCGATGCTGATGCCGATGCTGAAGCTGAAGCTGGAGCTGGAGATGAAGATGAAGATGATGATGGCGACGCGTCGCCTCCACTTTGGTCTCAAATTTAGCTGGTCGCTGTCCCTCCTCCTCCGCCTCCGCCTCTGCCTCTGTCTCCATCTCATCCTCCCACTTTGGCTGCTCTTCGTGTGTTCTGCTTCTTGCTGTTCACATTTTGATTGCTAGCCTGAGAAAATGAAAGACCACAGAGCGAGTGGACTGGGAAAAAATATATTACATACAAAAATAATTAATAAGTTCTTAATTTTTTAGTTAGGAAAATTATATAAGAGGTCTTTCGCCTGATTTAAGGCTGACATTCCCAACTGTTTCGAGCCTCAGCTTTGATTATTGAGTTAGATCTTTGACAAAATCTTTTTAAGCGATTTTTACTATCAAACAGTCTCGATTTTTCAAATAAATACTTATTTTCTAAACCAGATTCGATTGGAGTAAGCCAAAATCTACAAGTAACGCAGAATTGTGACTTTACTACCTAAAATTCCCAACAGTTTCGCGCCTAAGTTGGCAAAAGGAAACTGATTATGAAAGATTTTATTTTATTTAAAAAAATTTTATTTCAATTTTTTAATAGAAAAATTTAAATGTAACATCTTGAAGAGCGTCACTTAATTTTCTTGCAGTGTAAAACCTTGCATGCTGATGTCGCGTTATGCAAAATGCCTTCTCCCTTTCTCCCCCCCCACACTCTTGACCAGCCATTGCTGTTGCCATCTCGCTTGCGCCAAGGTGGCCACGCATTTGGGCGATCGAGAAGAATCGCCCACCCAGAAGACGAGTCTTCTGCCATGCCCAGACATGCCCAGAAATTACTGGGCAAGGGGCAGTTTGTAGCTTCATGTCGCAAAAAAAAAATATATGAAAAAAAAGAAATGGAACCTGGAACTTCCGCATTTATTAGATCATGTAAACTCTTTTTTATTTTCTTCTAATGTCTTAATAATTGTCTGGGGAAATTTGGGAAATTACTTATTGTTTATTGTTATTATTATTATATTTGTTTATGTTTAATTATTATTAGTTTCCTATTTATTTCTTAAATGGGTTCCCTGTCACAGCTTTGAGATTAAATTTCAGCCTTTTAAAGGGTTACAACTTTAAAGGAACCTATTCCATTGTTTAAATAACCTAAAAAATCCATAATAACATTTAAAAAAGAGAAAAATCTTAACACATTTTACAAATGGGGTATATTTTTTCCAGGGATTGAATTTTCTAGGCCCTAAGTAACTGTCCATCTTGCCATACTTTCACCTAGAGCTCACTCGGAGCGTAACTCGCGATCTTTTCGCACACACACATTTTGGCGACGACGGTGACTGTGACTGGCAACGATTGTGGCTATTTTAGAGAGGGGGGGTGGGGGGACTGAGAGCCCCTGTTTTGTGCCCCCGAAAGTGCCGCCCATTGGCCACAACTTGCACAACAATTGCATTGTTCGCAGTGTTCGCAGGGGACTTCCCCTGTCTCTGCCATAGCCATTATGTAAAGAGGCGACGCAATTTGTGGGCGTGAACTGGAGCGGCCAGCGGAGCGACCAGTGAAGCGCTCACACTGAAAATAAATACTAGTAAGAATATTTACCAAGATTAACACATTAAGAGTAAGTCAAGTATATATTTTTAGCAGTTGCTTAGCTCTATTCTTCCAAGTTAAGTAAAGGGAAGATAAGGCTTTTAAATTTAAATTAAATTAAAGTAATTACCTAAAGAAATTAACTTAACTAACCATATTTTTTTCTCTCTGCAATGGCCTAACGAGCGGTGACCATTGGAGCGCTGCTCGGGCGTTGTCACATATTTTTACGCTTTTGCGATTTGCGGCAAGTCGAAGGGGGTTTGGACATGGAGGGGGAAGGCTCTTTTGAGGAGGGCTAAGAGGGGTGATTGGGAGCCTGTAATTAGGGGCGGCATTTTTTGTCGGTCCGTTGACAAAATGTTGGGCAATTGGGAAAGAAAAGAGATCTGCGAATGGGTCCCAGCAGCAACTCCATTGGCGGAACGGTCACTGTGTCTGTCCCCCAACTCTGGTAATGCGTCTTCCTCTGAGAAAAATCTGTATTTGTGCGATTTAAGATTGTAAGAAGTGCATATATTTCAAGGCAAAGAATTAACTATTGCTAGAGAGGGGTTAACAGTGAGAAAGCAACTTATAAAACAGATTTATTCAATTAATTTGGCTTCATTAACTAAAGAAATATATTTATCAGCAAAAAAATTCATAAACTCATGGATCAGAATTCCATGCCCTTTCAATCTTTGTTGTAATATCCGTAATAATTCCTAATAAAATAAATATAAGATAAGTTGGCAAAAGAAAACTGAATATGAAAGACTATATAAGGGTTAACAGTGAGAAAGCAACTTAAATAACAGATTAATTCAATTAATTTGGCTTTATTAACTAAAGAAATATATTTATCAGCAAAAAATTCATAAACTCATGGGGCAGAATTCCATGCCCTTTCAATCTTTGTTGTAATATCCGTAATAATTCCTAATAAAATAAATAAAAGCACTCTTTACTTTAAAAACCTCTTGGAAAATGCTTGTCTTTTCCTTAGAAATTTTAATTAAGAAAAAACGCAACCCTGCTCTCCGTATAGAGTTACCTTCTTCAGTACAGTTTACAGAAATCGATTGGAGCGCCACCTGCCTATCGATTACACGTCGTGGAAATGAAAACAATTCGCATTTGGAAAATAAAACCGAAAGCCGAATTGCGGGGGAGTGATGATGACGATGATGGCAAATAGCCAGAAGAAGAAAGGGGAATTAAGTGATCCTAAGTCCGGAGCACATCCAGGTAGCCCAGGCTCTAATGGCCTTAAACGATTTGGTCCTTTGAGTCCATTGTTGCTTTGTGTGTGAGCTGCATCCTCCCGCCTTCCTTTCCTGTTTTTCCTGCCATTGTTGTCCGCATTGTAATCGATATTTGGACCAGGCCAGGCAGCAATTGAAATCAATGGGAAATTGGTATCGATGAAATCGAGAACATTTTCAGAAATGAAAACTCGGAAAACCCACACAAGAAACATGGCACAAAATCCATCTCATCGAGGGTTACGGCGGCAATTAAATCTACTTGACTGCCTTTGCCAGACACATACCATACCATCACCCCCATATCTCCCTCTATTTTGCTGTAAAAAAAATATAAACAGAGATCTCTGGAATTAACAGCAGCTGTGCTCTGATATTTTCACAAACCGAATCAAAGTCGGAAATAAATCAAGTAAGGGAGATCTGAATTAGAAACTTGAAGAAGGTAAATTAAATTTAAATGTATGAAAATTAAAGGAGAAAGGAGACTTCTCTTAGATCTTAATTAAACCTTAAAGATTTGTATTATTTGACGCAATATTTTTAATTTTAAGGCTAAGATATACCTTTAGGAGCTCGAATTTTGCGTTGAATTTTTATTCGATATCAGAGTACAGCTTTTCCTTTATTAACAGAACTATTAAGCCATCCTCCCACACTTAATTGAGGCACATCTTCACATCTTCCACTCCGCCTCCGCCAGGGCCATTTCATTTGAGTTGTCATTGCCGCCGCCGCCGCCGCCGATATTCATCAAAGAGCTGCGATTGCTGGCAGTTCCATTGGATGTACCCCTCGGATCTGGGACCTATTATTTGTAGGTCATAAATTTTATTGCTCAACTGGCGTTTTCTGCAATTAAATCTCAATGGCTTGACGGCGGCCGCCGTCTTTTGTCATTTTAGCCCCGTTCCGACGCGTGTGCACTTGAAAAAGTCACCAGTTCGGGGGTTGGGCCTTAACTATTATATCTAGTCGATCGATCGGCCAGATAGTTATCGTATCGACCTACACCAACCCAACCGGATGACCAGTCCAGTCCAGTCACCCGTAAATATTGTGACAATGCGACGTCTAATGACCCAATGCCCGGCGACCAGCGAAAGGCCTCCGTTTCTGGGGAGGCACACGCTCGCGAGATGGCATCCCGGTATCTCCAGCAAGTCAAGAATACCATCAGTCATTAACCACAAATGTTGCAAATGTTTTAAAATAAGTTCGAAATTAAAAAAATTACATAATAAACAAAACTAGTGGCTCGGAATTCACAACTTTCAAGCGGCATATTCACGGAATTATTAATTAAATAAAATAAAATAATAATGACTTTTCTTGATCGCATATTTATAAATTACATAATCGATGCCCACACATCTCAAGTCCAAGACCCAGACCTCAAAACTCTAAAGCGGCATATTTCCACGAAATTAATAATAAGTTAATAAAATAAATCAGGTCTACCGTTTACGGATGTAATGAATTGAATGAAAGCTGCTGCATTTCTATGAAATTAAATTATCAAAATAAATGAGATGGCAACATCAGTCATTACCCACAAATGTTGCATCTTTGGGGTTTTTAAAATAAATTCGAAATTAAACAAAATATAAAATAAGCCACAGTGCTAGCCCTGAATTCAAAACTTTCAAGCTGCATTTCCAGGGAATTATTAAATAAATAAAATAAAATAAAATGACATTTCTTGGTCGTATATTTATAAACTGAATAATCGACGCCCATACATCTCCAGTCCAAGACCCAGACCTCAGAACTCTAAAGCTTCATTTCCACGAAATTAATTATAAGTAAATAAAATAAATAAATTATCAAATAAATAAAGAAAGAACCGACTCGACTGAAGGTCCGAAAACGAATGAAATTATGAAAGGCAGGAGCTATATAAGTAAACTAGAGTTGGCTTATATAGCGAAACACAATCGAACTTCGATAGGAACTTGGAACTTAACCTTAGAGTTGTCACCGTTTTCGTTGCCTTGAAAGGGTTGCCAGATGGGGTGAATTCTTATGGGAATAATGTGACCCTGCTGTTCGTGTTCCATTCATAATTCCCAAGCCACTCATCTGACATTCACATCTTCCGTGGCACTCGGCACTCATAACTCTTAACCCATAACACACATTGCACGGCCCTGCAAAATTGTTAGTTTCTTGTGTTATTAGCCAACTCATTGAGGGAGTTCCTCCGGCTTCTGTTTGCGCCATTCACTTGCTGGCATTTCGCGCAGATTGGTCAAAGGGCATCAGCAGCCGAGATCTCAGACATGGACGTGGACATGGACATGGACATGACGGAGCTGGAAGGTGGAAGCTGGGAGCTGAGGCTGGGATTTAAAAGTGAGCCATGAGCCCCACCCTAACACAGAGCTGCCAATTCACACTCGGCCAAAAAACCTCTCAAAGCCATAGAAAATAACATCAAATATTTAAATGCTCAGAAAAGAATAAATATAAATTCAAAAATATATAATAAATAATCTTTATTATTATTTATAATTAAATTTATTAAGATTTTAGCTTCTCCCTTATTTTTCAAGTGTCGTCAAGATGTGGTAAGGCTTTGGATAACATTTTCCCACAGGCGCCGTCATAAACGAGCTACGTGTCGCCATCAGGTGGCCTCGTCCTGGCCCCTTTAACCCCTCCGGTACCACTTTAACCCACTCTCCCCCTAAAATCTCAGAGCAACCAGGAAATCTCCATCATCATAAGCATCCTCCAAGCGAATCCTCTGATGAAATCGAAATAAGAAGGCGTCTAGAGCTTGGCGCTTGGACAAAGTCAACCCTTTGATAAAGTTGGCCCAATAGAGGGTGAGGAAGGGGAAGGGGAAGGGGTAGAGGGAGGGTATGGCCAACTGGGCTGTGATTCTATTAGCAATTTCCGCGGAAATCGACGCGCATCTCTAGAACCGTTAGCATCAAAGGCCAGCGCCACTTGCCCGCCGTTCCGAGCCGTCGGCGAGCGAAGCGCTTGAGCGAAAACAGTAGCGCCGTTCAGAGCCCCCCCCCCCCCCCCCCCCCNCCCTGCACCCCTCAGAGCACAGAAAAAAAAATAATAATAATAAAAAATTTAAATATTATTTTAACTCCGATTTCTGGTTAGTTTTATTAATTAAATAAATATTTGTAATACTTGAAATCCATAAATCTCTTTGGAAATTATTGAATCGCTTAAAATACCTTCTTTGTAATGTTATTTTAAATCCGTAAATCCCTATATTTTCTCGCTGTGCACCCTCCTCATCGACCCAGTTCCACTGGCTGCAAAAACAAATGCTCGAGTTCAAAGCCTAATGCGAAAAATTCGCAGAAATCTGTCATCGCCTTGTCAACGCTTCGTCATCGTGAGCGGCAGCACAGGAAGAAGCCAGCGGCGGCGGCGGCGGCGGCGGATCCACCGGAGCTGGAGCCACTGGAGCCACCGAGTCCCGAATCTGAACTCTCGACTCTCCCCCTGCAGCTTTCTGGCAAAGTGTGGCTCCAATTGGCGCTTGACATGCCCCCGACGACAAAACAACAACCGACGGACAGACGGACAAGCGAAAATATTGTTCCATCAAAAATCTCAGCAACGTTTTCACAGTCTCGCTATTGCCAAGCACAGTGGTTGCTATCTTCAAATGTTAATGGCCAAACTTATATTAAATCTATACTCATTTTATTTTAATCAAAACAAGACAATGTATCATCTCCTATAAGAAATTGTATTTATTTTCACGTGCTTAATATTATTTGTTAGTTTATATATTTATTTTAATTTTGAAGTATAGTTTTAATTTTTTATTTTTATATATTTCTTTATTCAGTTTCATAATATTTGTTAGCTAATTTTAAGAAACGAACCACTGTCTTGTGTTGCTGTGGCCGTTGTTGTCATCGTCGGCGATCATATCAAAGCGGCGCAAATTTCCTGCCGACATTTCAGATAAGCCAAAGTGTAGGAGGAGTCGGGAGTCCCTCTGAGCTCCGAGCCCCGAGCCCCGAGGACGAAGTCTACCAGGTCCGGGAATCTTGAAGTTGAGGGAACTTTGGCGACAGTCCAAAAGCTCAGTTTCGAGTTTTAAGTTTTCAGTTCTCAGGTTTGGTAGCCAAGTCTTTTAGAGACTTTAAGTGGCATCTAGGAAATCACTTCTGAGATTAGGTAAGGTTTATAATTCTTAAAAAATGTTTATCACATATTTTATACATTTTCAAATATTATTTTATATATGTCTATTATTTAATTACCAAAGTCCAAGAAATTAGGAGTATTAACTGGAGTATTCTGAATTATTTACTAACCTATTAAATATGAGTTTAAAATCGTTATTAATTATAATGTTTATAATTCTTAAAAAAATGTTTATCACATATTTTATAAATTGTTAAATATTATTTTATATATGTCTATTATATAATTACCAAAGTCAAAGAAATAAGCTATATTAACTGAAGTTTTCTGAATTATTTACTAAAGAAAATATGAAGAATTCCCTTTGTTTTACTTGCCATAAAAGTTAAACAATTTCTGTAAAACACTAGATATTTCTGCGACATCCATGGCACCTATTTAATATGAGTTTAAAATAGTTATTAATTATAATAAAAAGCCTCTAAGATTTTTATCTCATCAGGGTATCGATAATTCGTCAAACCTCTGGTTGACATGCTCTGTTTCCGCCTGTTGCCTGTCATTCTGATCATGGCTCTCTCTCCCGATCTCCAAACACTGCTCCCACATCCCCCTGACCATTATCTATATAGATCCGCAGGATCCGTAGCATCGCTCGGCGCTAATTTAACATCAAAGGGGCCAAAACGCAACTGGGCGCAGAGCATTTAACGCCGAATTCCGGACAACAAAAGGCAGGTAAGAGCCACGGCTACTACCTGATGATTCGCAGTGTTTTAAAGGGGGGAGACTAAATAATTTTCAAGGGGGGTTGTGTGTGGTGGCATGCCACGAATTTTTGTCGTTAGATTTTTGTGCACTTAATTGCCGCAATTAGCGTGGGGCGCTTTGTAGTGATGCCACGCTGCAAGTGAAATGGTCCGGCAAATGACTGTCCCCAAAAAAGCAAGCGGATCCCAAAAAAAATCCCAGAGAACCCTCTCCACCCCCTCCGATTCCCTTTGCTGCCTTTTTGGCAAACAGAATGAAAGGAAAAAGGGACTGAAACATATTTCATCCATGGGTCATCATCATCTGCGTAATTAGTTGTATTTCAATAAGAGCTTAAAACAAAAATAGACAGACACCCTTTTGTGAGAGCCTGTTATTAATTTTTGGCAAGGCTTTGTAATGTTTTTAAGCTTGCTAAAAATTCTGGTAACTTTTCCTTTGACTTCAGGACCTTTGAAAAAGTATCTTGGTTTTTTTTCGAACTCATATTCACACGAGTGCCAAATGATGCACTCATCAGCGGCTCAGTGGCTCCGATTCTCGATCCTTGGCTGCCAACTGGCGCTGTCAATAAAATTTGCGTCCGCCTCGAGGGGGGGCCATGTGTACATATAGGCAGAGAAAAAAATACAGAATCAGGGACGGCGGCTGGAGGGGATCGGATCTGAAGGCGACCGGCTGGCGCGCCTGTCGTGGTCGATCAAAATCAATGCTCGCCCCATGGAATTGCGAATCAATTGCCGGCCGGAGCCCGAAAAACCTCCACTTCCACATTTAGCCTCGGCCTCAGCATCAGCATCAGCTTCAACTTCAGTTTCGGTTTTTGTTTCGGTTTCGGTTTCAGATACAATTCGGACGACCGAGAGATGCAGATACACAGATGCAGATCCGGGGGATACGAGGATACACAACGGTATCGGGGCCAGACGACGACGACGACGACGGCGTCAGCTCACTGGAGTTGAACAGTCGTCGATCAAAGACAAAGTCCCGAACTGCTTGCTGATCCGCTGCTTTTCCAGCTCACAGCATCGGGCATCGGGCGCCTGCTCCTGCTCCTGCTCCTTTCCCGATCTCGAGTCCCGATTCCCGATTCCCGCGAGCTGAGACAATGAGCTGCTCTCCTTCCGATTGGCGCTGCGATGAAGACGACGCTTTGGCTTTACTCTTTTTTTGGCGACAGCGACAGCCGAAACAAGCGGGGGCTACACGGCTAGAAAAAAAGGATTCAAAAATTAATTAATTTAATTATTTGGAAAGGGAAAATCAATTTATTTAGAAGGATGAGCATGATAAAGGCATTATAACTAACTTTTCTACTTAAATTGCAAAAGAGTTTTAAAGGAAATTTTATATTCTTTACATAAAAAGAATTTACTCTTAGAATTTCCGACTTGATTAATTTAAAAAAAATTAAAATTAATTTTCTCCTAGAATTTCCAATAACTCTTAAAGAGAAAGACAATATTTTTGCAGATAAAATTATTTTTCTACTAAAATTCCCAAACAGTTTTAAAATAAAGTCATTATTTATCATATAAAATTATTTTGCTCCTATAATTTCCAACAAATATTAAAGAACTTTCTATATTTGTCACAGAAAAGGATTTGCCAACTAGAATATCCAATCAATTTTGGAGGAAACTTAGAATTATTCACATTAAATAGTTTTTCTTGTAAAATTCTTAGCCAGTTCTAAGGGAAAGTCAATGTATTTCACATAAAATTATTTTTCAACTAGAATTCCCCACAATTTTCACATGAATATTTCTAAATAACTCAATAACTTCAGTCCAGTCTTAGATATTTTCATTTAACAAATGAATTATGTTGTTTTCTATATCAACTCCTTAATTTCCCTGAGTGCATGGCAGCCAAATTCGAATACGTATGCGAGTGCGAGTGCCAGTTCGGGAGTATTCAAATGGAGTCAGAGCCGAGCAGATCTCAGCCGGTAGATTCTTGCTTCTTTTTATTTGATTCTTTTTTATTTATTTACCTTTTTTTTTGCCAAGTTTCTGCAGTGCAGCTTCTGGTGCCTCACGTTTCGCCTTTCTCGTCGTGGCGCTTGCAACTTGATCGATGAATGGCCCCGCTTGGACCCGGATTGCCGCCCTCCTCCTTGGTCCTGCTGTCCAAAAGAATTCTGCGCAAGTCGCGAATCCAAGCGCCGCTTTTGAGCCGGGCCCCAACACAATCGCAATCGCACAATGGCAACGGGCCAGGTCCAGAGTGGAGCTGAGCCGGGCTCAGTCAGTGTCAGTGTCGCTTTGGGTCTCGCTTTTGGGCTTTGGGTTTTGGCTTGGTCTCGAAGCCAGTCTCAATACCATTCCCACTTGTTTTTGCCTCATTTTCGGAAGCAATTGGGTTGGCTTGGAAGAGGCTGATGAGCTACAATGGTTTTTAATAAATATTATATTACTTTAAATATTATTTAAAATTTTACTAGATAATAAGAATATTTTTTACCAGGTTTCTTGAATAAATTTCTATAAAAACGAGTGCCAATCTACATGTAAACTCCCCATATTATATCCTCATAAATCATATGCTTAACCCTTCTATCTTAGCCACTCACACCTGGCCAAGATCCCCTTAATGAGACCTAGTTGGTGATTGGTGATTAGACCTCATTACTCCTTTAAGATTCTAATCGCTAAAACAACCTGTTCTCGGCTCACCGCAGGGTATCCACAGTGTGGTGTCTGGGCTGAAGCTAAAACTCAGAGAACCCTTCTGCGCGAGGACGAGGACGGGGACATGTCCACTTTGTTTGCCTCCAAATGACAGCTGATTGCCTTTCAGCCTTGGCTCACTGTGTTTTCCAGGATCCGTTGCTCAGAGTTTGGGATCAGATCGGATCGCAGGGCACCTCAACCTCCTCCTTCAAGTTCTACTACAACTACTACAAGCCGATCGCCAGGACCGTTCTCAGGTTCTGTGTAAGCCGGCGCCTTTAATTGGCATTTGAATGATGTGCACACACGCTGTCCTCTCTTTGTGCACTGGAAATAATTGAGGGTAAGGGGTTAATGAGTTTAAAATAATTAGAAAAAGAAGGAATATAAAATTTAATTGGTTTACTAGAATTATAATTGGAATAAAATGTTAATAAAGGCAAAATATACAATTATTGCTTTAAGGTTTCTATGAAATATTCTCTAGATAATTAAAAAAAAATTAAATTAACAAATTTAAAATTATAAAGAATATATACAGCATTTATAAAATATAAATTGAATAATTATAAATTTGTTTTAATATCTTAAACAATATTAAATGTTATTTAATGAGTTTAAAATAATAAGAAAAATTAAATAAGCAACATTTAGTTGGTTTACTATTATTACTAGAAATATAATGGGAATTATTGATTAAATGCTTCTATGTAATGAAAAATAAATTAAAATGAACAAATTTAAAAATTTAAAGAATATTTACAGCATTTGTAAAACATAAATTGAATAATTACAAATTTGTTTTAATATCTTAAACAATATTAAATGTTTATTTTCAAGCTGATTTCTTTAAAAAAGTTAAAGAGACTTATCTTTCAGGCTACTTTAGTTTATTTATATTTCTTATTTCCAAGCTTCTTTCTTTCCTCTTTATATATCCCCTTCTCTAACACTTATTTCTCTCACTGCACCCCTTGGTATAGCCATCTCTCTCTGTTATCAGGCAGCGCCCCTTATCAAACTTGTCGATCGCCTCCGGCTGGCGTTTATCTGATGCTCGTTTTGGATAAACGCATCATTATTACTGTCGCCGCCACAGCGACGACGTTCGAAAAGCCCGAAAAAAAAACAAAAAAAAATAACTAAGGCAACTGGGAAGACCGATAAAGGGAACGGGGACCAGCAAAGGGTTAAACGCGAAGCGGAACCACTGAAAAACCACTCGGAACAGTCGGTGGTCGCCGCTGATCGCTGGTTCTGGTATTATTTTCTTGTTCTGCTCTCCGCTCTCCGCTCTGCTCTCTGGTCTCTTGTGTTGTGTTGTCATTATCGGGGCGATCTCAATCGCTGCTAATTAATTTCTAGGGTATTTAAGTTAATTTACATACCGGACAACAAGCACCCGCGTACAGCTGCCGCTGGCCAGCAAAGAAGTAAAAAATAAATACAATAAATGGTAATGCTAATGGGGCTGATCGCTCTCGCATTGAGTGAGAATTTTGGTGCGTGGGCGTCTGCTTAATTTTCGTTAATTAAAACAAATGTTCCACGCAGAAGGAATGGTGGAAAATGCTCAACGATTTTCATTTCCGTGCCATTAAGCACGACCCTTAACTGTCGCAGCACTTTTGGAAATTAGGAAAAATGAACAATTGCATTTAGGGTGGGCGGCACATAAGGGGGCAACAGATAAATGCAGTTTATTGTGATCAAAAGTAAAGCAATTGTACAAAATTATATAAAAAGGGCAACGGTTGAATTAGGGATTAAATAATAAATAAAAACATGTGTACTTGTGTTAAATAAGGCTTAAAATTCAGAGGAACTGTGTGCACTTTCAGTAACAAAATTAATATTTTATTTAAAATTATTGTAAAGTATTTGTAAAATATTTTAATTTTTTTTAATCTTATTTATTTAACAACTTATTAATTCCTTAGATGTATAAAATGGTAAAAAAGATTTTAATTTTAAAAGAAATACGTCAACAATTGTACAAAATTATACAAAAAGGGCTACGGTAGAATTAGGAAATAAATAATAAATAAAAACATGTGTACTTTTAAATATTGTGCTAAATAAGGCTTAAAATTCAAAAGAACTGTGTGCACTTTCAGTAACGAAATAAATATTTTATTTAAAATTATTGTAAGGTATTTTTAAAATATTTTTAATTTTTTTCAACTTATTTATTTAACAACTAATTAATTTCTTAGATGTATAATACTGTAAAAAAGCTTTTAATTTTAAAAGAAATACATCAAGCAAAAACAATTTGTCAACAACAAGAAAGTTGGGAATTCTAGTGATGAGGTACCCTGTGCAATTTTGGTAGCCTTTATTTTTAAATGTATTTTTTATTTAAAATTATTGACAAGTATTTTATATAAATTTTAATTATTTCATTATTTATTTTAATGTCATATATTATATAATTTTTGTATGCTTTTAAAAGGTTCAATTTGAGATAAGTAAATTATTTTTAATATATTTGTACTTTGTCATTTTGCGGTTTTTACTTATATTTTGTTTAATACTTATTCTTATTAGTATTATTTTTAATTATTATTATTTCTATACTTTACTTTACTTATATTTTGTTTAATACTTATTCTTATTAGTATTATTTTTAATTATTATTATTTCTATATTCCTTTAAATTCCTGAACCCCTAAACCCTTAAAATCCTTTAATATTCACAGCTAAGGCCGCGTTGTCCTTGAACGGGGGCTGGCACCCGCAAAGTGGCCAAAACACATTACAGATTCGATCAAATCAAATCAACAACAACTAGTTAATAGCTCTCCGACCTCCCCTACCCCTTTCTCAAAGATAGAGAGAGGAGTGTGTGTTTTCCTGGGACTTCATTGTGGCCTTCTTCTTTGGCAACCAAGAATTGTTCTCCATTGCGCGGCGACGTTTGCGATAAAAACTTAATAAATAAATTGACTTTATGGTTATGGGGCGCACACAGATACCGCCACAAGGGTGAGGGGGGTTGAGTTCGGATGATATAGCCATAGATATATACACCAGATACGCGACGACGAGTAGCAGTTACAAACATATGACGCGCTCTGGCATACAATGTCCTCGATGTCTGTCTGGCTCGGTCGAGAGTTCGAGAGCTCATCCTCGAGCTCATCCTCCTGCCTGCTCCCTGCTCCCTGCCCATCCTCTTCCTCGAGTCCTGGCTCGTGGCAGGCTTTTGTGTTGCCACAAATAAAACCATAAATAAAACGCAAACGGCTGCCCTTAGCCGGGGCTATAGCCACCCCCTCGCGCGCACTTTTATCAGGCGCAAAATGTATTCATGAGTAATTGTCACGCGGGGTGAATGGAAATGGGAAAAATGGGAATGGAAATGGAACTGAAAATGCTTGTGTGTGCACAGAAGAAAATATCTGGGAAATTGATCAGTTATTTAGGGGTTTTCGGTACAAAAATAATAAATTTGAGACTATTTGAAGGGAAGTTAAGTTTATTTCAATATTTTATTAAAGAATGCTAATATTTTATTTAAAAATATATATCCTTCTCTTCCTTAATTCTTACCTCAGCCTATAAATTGTCATTAAAATGTAAACTTGATTTTTATAACAAATATAATTCCAAATTTAAAGTAAAATATTTATTTCAACTCTATTTTGTATACTTAATTTTTAAAAGAACATTTCTCTCTCTGCTCTCAGTGGACAAACGCTTAGATGGCTAGCTGGACCAGCGGATGGATGGTTGGTTGGATGGATGGCTGGCTGGATGAAAGGATGGTTGGATGGATGGATGACTGGGGAATCCGACTCCGAAGGCGACTGTTTGGGAACGGACGGAAGCTATCGGCCGGGCGGAAGCGAACGGCCGCCGCTGGCGTTTGGGCCACGTGATCGGAAGGAAGCGCAACTTGCGAATTGAAACATCCGACGCAGCGGCAGCGATGTCATCGGCAGCTGATGTCCTCAATGTCCTGGCCGAAGCTCCTCGGGGCAAAGTGACACCAAATTGTCGGCTAATCTGTCGATGACTTTTCACTGCACTCACTGACTGCCTTGCCTGCCTCTGCCACCCCCAGAAAACTCCAACCCTGCCTGGCATTTTGTGAAAGAAAAAAAATAACAGAATAGAAAGGGAGTTGTTGTCACACATTTTCTAATTATATGTAAACAAAAGCAGGGAGCAGTTCGAGAGTCCTTTAAGTTTTACTGGGATTTAATACCATTATTTGTTAAGCTTTGGGGAATTGGTAATTTGGTAATTTTTATTTTATTTTCTTAAGTTTTAACTGTCTTAATTTCAGGAATAAATCAAGTTAAAAGTAATATGTATCACTAATAGTATTGTTTAATAATTTGCTATTTTTTAACGGTTGTAATTATAATTTTAAATTGAAATCAAATATTACTACAATAAAAAATGCAAACAAAGATTTTGTAATGAATAATAAGTGTTTCTCGGAGTACCTCGAAAGAAATTATATATAAAGTAAAGTTTTTATTATTAAAGGATATTTAATACATATTTTTAAAAGACATATATTATTTAATAACTGTTGTAATTACAATTTTAAATAAAAACCATATATTACTACAATAAAAATTGCAAACAGAGGATTTATATTGAATACTAAGTTTTCCAGATGTACCTTTATGGAAATTAAATATAAATTAAAATCCTGACTCCTAAAGGATATTTAATACATATTTTTTATATACATTTATTTTTGACTAACTGGTAAAATCACATTTTAGAATTAAGATCAAATATTGCAACAATAAAAATTGCAGGTTTTATATTGAATAGAAACAGGTATACAAATTATAAAGCCCTGAGACTTATAGCACTCATTTTAAATTATAATTATATTTATATTTATTATATTCACACTTTTTAATTCAATTTATTGTCTTATTTTGTATTTTTTTGTTATAACAGAAGAAGCTTCATCAGCCTTAGCTTCAAAGACACATCCCAAAAAATTGTTCTTTAAATCAAATTGTTTGGAATCTGTCTCTGAAAATATGACTGAGGATAAATCACTTTTATTGGTAGCTCTTTACGTTTAAATATTATTAAAACGAAATATGTTATATTTTTATATTTTATTTTCATATTTAAGCTGTTGTTTCTAAATGTATGAAAAATGTCCTGACCTCTTATAGGATACATAACATTTAAATTGTATTAAATTGTATTAAATTAATTAATATAATTAAATAATATTCGACTTAAACTTGTGGCTGCTTTTTTGCCAATTATTCCTACCAATTACAGACTTACTTTGTGTGAGGTATCTTTTCTCTTGGCTTATAAATATCCTTTAAAAATATATAAAAACTATGCAATTTCCCCCATATAAAGGATAAATCCTCGATGCATTTTGGCTATAGTTTGAGAGCCACTGGTCATCGCTCTTCCCCTCTCCAAGTGTGTGTGTGTGTGTGTGTGTGTAGCGCCATTCATTGTTGTCTTGAAGTCCCGAAAAGTTGTTGTTGCTTTTATTGCCGCTGCCCTCGATGTTGTTCTTGGGCAAAAAAATGTTTGACTGGCGCCACTTGAATAACTTTGCCGAAGATGTCGCTGGACACACACACAGGGGGCAGGGTAGCTGCGAAGGGGAGGGGAGGGGAGGGGAGGAAGGGGTTGGGGTTGCTCCGTTTGCCGGCGTCGTTGTCTCAAAATAAAGACGATCCAATCCGAGAGAATAAAAAAGAAAAAAAAAGAAAGAAAGAAATCGAACGAGTGCACACTTAAATGCAAAAGGACATGAAAAGAACACGACTCAAGGATTGCCCAGGTCCCTCGTCCCCCTTTCCCTTTTGGAAACCTCCTTGGGAGGAGCACCCCCGAAATCCCCAACAAAATCGAGCTCAAAGGGGTCTTCCTTATGCCCTTTCCCAAGGGGGTTTTGAGGATAATAATTCGATAAAGGGAAAGGATCTATTGGTTAATAAAATATATTGTTATTTTCTTTGATATTAATATTATTAAATTAATTAATGAGTAATTACTTTAGAAAATGTATTTAATGATAATATTTAAATTTTAAAATCGGATATCACAAGTAATACATTATTTTTAACATATTAAATAATAAGAAACAAGGGATATCTTTAGTTTGAATTTTATTTGAAAGAGTTTTTAAGGAAAACGTTAGTAATTACTTTAGAAAAATGTTTTAAATGATAATATTAAAATTTTAAAATCGTATATCACAAGTAATAAATTATTTTCAACATATTAAATAATAAAAAACAAGGGTTATCTTTAGTTTCGATTTTAGTTGAAAGAGTTTTTAACAAAAACCTTTAGTTCCTTATCCATTAAACCTGTTACTCTGGTATTTTAGTGAAATATAGCTTCTTTTAGGGTTCTATAATATTTTTTAGGAAAATCTCTAGAGATCTGGGTCAGGGTATTCCCAGTTTCGATAGGAAAAGTCCCCAAACAACTCACCCATCTTGTTTTATGTATTTTTTTTGCTGGAGTTTCGCTGGCTGCCAACGCGCTTTTGTTTTAAGGCTCTTCGAACTGGCCGATTGTTCTTGTTGTTATTGCAGATGTTGTACCAATGTTGTTGTTGTTGGTTTTGTTGTTGATGTTGTTGTTGTTGCTGGGCATTGAAGACGTTGCCGTTTGATCAGAAGCCGATGCCGCCGCCGCCGCCGCCGCCTCAGCGGAGTTATGCGCTTGCAGCTCCATCCTTTTGGCCTTTTTTTCGTTTTTGTATTTTTTTTTTTTTCTGTTTGCAATCCCGGCTACTTGAGGCGCCAGCAAGCTTCTGGCCGGCAAAAATGCCATGTTCCGAGGCGAACCTGGCCCCGTCTCCGTCTCTTTCGCAGCCACACAGGCTGTCTCTTTCGCCGCCTCGCGTTGGCGCTAAGAAAACGCAGGCCAATTGGCGTCATCCTTCAAAGCGGTCAGCGGGGATATAGCCACATCGGTTATATATAGTATAGTGTGTGTGTGGCGGCACTTGCCGCCTTCATCCTCATTTTGTTCTCAGGCACTGACAAAAATAAATATCAAGAAGATCATTTAGGGTACACACAAAGAAAAGTTATTAAAATAGCATCGGGAACTTGCATTGTATTAATTTGATCCTGGAATTCCTTAAAAGAGAAAGGTTCCAAAAAGTCTTCATAAAAATCTTCTTCCAGCTTCAAGATAAAGTCATCCGCCCGATCGGATCCTCTGAATTATTTAGTATCTGTAATATAAAGAAAACTAGAGAGAAGGTTAGCTCTAAAATTGAGAGCAGAGTTAGCTTAAAAATGTATAATTTAACTATGATATTAATCTAAACAAATATTTATTTTAATATATAATAAAAGTAATAAATTCTCGATAGCTTTTTTTTCTGTGTGGCGGCAAGCTGGCAAGCTCAGTAAATCAAATAGCCGCCACGGCAGCATTATGAGAGGGAGAGCACAGGGGGCCTAAAAATCTAGGCGGTGGTCCCTGGTATCCTACGCTTGGGGTCCTCGCCATACATACCCCATTCCTAAACTAAAAACAAACCTTAAAAAAATACAAATACTGTCGGCATTTTTCTTGTTTTCATTATGCCACATTTCATTTCGGTGAGACCCGCGCGCCTCCTGAGCTTTTTGGCAATTTATTATATTCTGCGAGCGGCGAGCGCGATTTTTATTGCTATTATTATTATTTTTGATATTATGGAGCGATTTCTCACGAAGCTAACCAACTAACCAAGAGTTATTATATATTTTAAAGAATTAATTAGGTCTTTGGGTTGCCACTGTTTACAAATGATAATTTTCTTAACCTTAGCTTAGTCCTTTGAAGATCAAAGTATATTTATAGAAATTAAAAAGAACTGAGACTTGGAGTACACATTTTAAATTATAGTTATATGTATATAAAATATTTATACTTATTTTTATTTAATATATTCGCACTTTTCACACTTTTTAATTAAATTTATTGTATTATTTATTATTTTTTTGTTATAACAGAAGAAGCTCAATCACCCTTAGCTTCAGAGACACATACCAACTATTGTTTTTAAAATCAAATTGTTTGGAATGTGTCTCTGAAAATATGACTGAATCACTGTTTTTAATTTACCTCACTTTTTTCACAATTTGCACTTTTTAATTTATAATAGAAGAAGCTCAATCAGCCTTAGCTTCAGAGACGCACGCCATTAATTGTTTTTAAAATCAAATTGAATGGAATGTGTCTCTGAAAATATGACTGATTCACTTTTTTCACTCCACTTCATTTTATTCACAATTTGCACTTTGTAATTTATAACAGAAGAAGCTCAATCAGCCTTAGCTTCAGAGACGCATGCCATTAATTGTTTTTAAAATCAAATTGAATGGAATGGGTCTCTGAAAATATGACTGACTCACTCAGGTAATTAAAAGTTATTTCATTTTAATATATTTAAACTTTTTGGTAGAAATTAAAGGGATACAAAAATATTAGGCTTATTTAGGACAATTTTTTGAGTTCATAAAAAGTAATTTGACAAGAAAGTGGCCACCCTTATTCTCACTTCCTAAATTCATATTTCATTCATAAATAAAATTCTATAAAATATGCCAAAACCATTTTTCTTGTGTGCCCAATATTTAAATTCAATTCTTAGTTATTGTCTTCAGCTGTTCAATTGTGAAGAGCTGCTTGGACTTTGATTGAAATCGAACTTTGAATGAAATGTAGCTCCGAGGGAGTGGAAGTGCAGGCGACAGCCCTTGGAATCTAACCAACTGCATCATTGGCCATTAGGCGAGGGAGAAAATGTACTGGGAGCCCCGACTCCACTAGCAGCAGCCCTCTTGGAGTGGCTCAGCTGGAAGGTGGATACTTTTACCGGGAGCCAAGCAATTAGCTTTGTGCCACACGTAGCCAGGGCACCGGCATCATCATCGTCGTCGTCGGAAATAAAAGAACCAGGTCAAGTGCTGCTCCAGGAAGGAGAGGAGCTCAAGATGTCGTCAACACCCCCGTTCCGTTTTCGGACAAGTACGCCCATTAGGCAGGGGCAGAGGCACAGGCAGCGACAATTTTTCGAGGGGAAGCAAACACAGGCAGAGGAGCTGGATCTGGAAGCTGACATGGCTAATGGCGGATACAATATGCGCAGAAAAACACCCATCAACACGGAGCCACCACCTGGAACTGGGAAATGTCCGCGGGCCAGGAGCCGCACCAGGCACATGTTTGCCTTCAATTAGAAGTTTTTCGGGCCAAAGCCCCAATGCCTGGGGCCTGTTTGTGTCAGTCCCCTGCCCTCCAGCTGCGAAAAGTAGACCAGCAAAAGTCACGCAGAAAAAAGGAAGCATCGCTATTTAAATGTAAGTTTCTAAAAAAATCAATAATTAATAATTAAACCCCTTTTTTAAACCATAAATCATATTTGTAGCTGTGTTGGGTTGAAAAATATTCCATAAACATTAGATTTAAAGATGTTGAAACACTTCACCGTGTACGGGGAGTCCCAGGGGCAGCTGGCCCGGCAGGTGCTCCCCCCAGGTGGGTGGCCCCCCATCTCCAGTCCATTGAACCGCTCTGTGCTCTGGCCAATTGAGATATTAGTGGCAGTGCCATAAGTCCGAGCAAAAGTCCTGGATCACCCTGAAGCAGCCGGCGAGCCGGGTTGGCAATTTGGCCAACACTCATTCATTATGTCTCACAGTTATTTAGGCCCGGCTCTCTCGTCTGCAATTGGATTCAATTTAGTTACGAGCCAGTTGATGGCATCGGTGCTGCCCCTCTCAGCTTCTCAGGGGGATGCAGCTGGAGCAAGAGCTGGCTCTGGAGCTGGCTCTGGAGCTGGGGAGGATCCCAGGCAAAACGTCCGAGACACGAACCACGCCAAAATCGATATGACTCGATTAACGTGCTTGGATCGCTGTCGGAGGAGAAGAGGAAACTCTTCGTCGGTGGTGCTATTGATGCCTGTGGTTGCAGCAGCCTGGACGACTGGGAGATGGAGCTGGTGCTGCTGCTGCTGCTGCTTTCCTCTTCTGGGCCGCCCCGAGCTTCTGCAGGCTGTTGGTGGCGCCAGCAGAGGGTCAAGCGAGAAGTTCTGGAAATTATCTGTTTTAGGAGAAAGATTTGTCATTAAATTTTTTAATTAAAAATATTATTTTTAGCATTTATCATTTTTTTTATATTTTAATTAATTGAAAAGTCCTAAGGAAAAGTGTAAAAAATTGGTTATTTCTTAGTAAACATTGTTTAAGATTCAAAGTCCAACGAATTTCTAGTAACGAGGGAGAAAACAACGAGTAACGAGTATAGAAGAATTTTCTAGAAACCCTGAGAAATAAATAACGAGAAAGCAAATTTTTAAAGCGACTTTTGCACTTTTTAATTAAATTTATTGTATTATTTATTATTTTTTTGTTATAACAGAAGAAGCTCAATCAGCCTTAGTTTCAGAAACACATACCAACTATTGTTTTTAAAATCAAATTGTTTGGAATGTGTCTCTGAAAATATGACTGACTCATTTTTTTCACTTCACTTTACTTTTTTCACAATTTGCGCTTTGTAAGTTATAACAGAAGAAGCTCAATCAGCATTAGCCCCAGGAGTACATTCAAAAAAATTTTTTTTAATCCAAATGTTTTGAATGTATCCCTGAAAATATGACTGATGCACTTTTTTCACTTCACTTCACTTTACTTTTTTCACAATTTGCACTTTTTAATTTATAATAGAAGAAGCTCAATCAGCCTTAGCTTCAGGTGCACATTCCAAAAATTGTTTTTAAAATCAAATTGTTTGGAATGTGTCTCTGAAAATATGACTGACTCATTTTTTTCACAATTTGCACTTTGTAACTTATAACAGAAGAAGCTCAATCAGCCTTAGTTTCAGAGACACATACCAAAAATTGTTTTTAAAATCAAATTGTTTGAAATGTGTCTCTGAAAATATGACTGACTCACTTAGGTAATTAAAAGTTATTTAATTTAGATATATTTAGACTTTTTGGTAGAAATTAAAAGGGATACATAAATATTATTATTATATTCATTAGATGTAATTAGACAAGAAAGTGGCCACCCTTATACGTACTTCCTAAATTCATATTTCATTCATAAATAAAATTCTATAAAATATGCCCAACCATTTTTCTTGTGTCTCCAATATTTAAATTCAATTCTAGGTAGCAAATTTTTATAGCGAGTAGCGAGTAATATATTTTCTCGTTGCAATCCCCCAGCTTCCCTGGAGGCCACCCTGGCCAACTGATGGAGCCTCCCTCGCCGGGCTCTCTTGGAGCCAGACTCCCAGATCGCCAGCCCGGCCTGGCCGGGCAGCTACTTCTACTTTGCGTGGTCGCGTTCATCATTTTGGTGTCTTGTTTTGTGGGTTTCATTGCCTTCTCCTCCTGCCTGATCGCCGTTGTTAAATAGCTGGGCGGAACTTGATGAGATGATGGGCAATTATCTGCGGGAGGTCCGCACGGTGCACACTGGCAACAAACTATGTCTTACAACGTTGTGCCAGCTTTTATTATTTTTTCCTCTTTTTGGTTCTTTTCCCTCTCTTTTTTTTTTTGTCTCAGTTTTTTTGGTTTCTTTCTCGTTGTTGTTGGTGGAGCTGGGCAATGCAATTTTGTGGTTGCGTTGCGCATGCGCGCCAGCTTCAGCGCCATCGCCATCAACGCCTCACGAGGCCAATAAGAGCGAAAGAGATTGGGAGAGACGCCAGAGACAGGGAAGGGGAGACACGCGGCTATGCAGAGCGAGGGAGAGGGCCAGATAATGGCACTGACTCCGAGTGAGTAGAAAGAGGAAGACACCACGCGTGCGCACTAACAAGCGCCGACAGCTGGAGGAGATCAGCGAACGGGGGGGTGTCCTTACGGAATCCTGGGGAGGATGTGAAGGGAGACGGGGCTGTGGGGAAGATGCACCACCAGCAGCAGCAGCGGCAGCAACAGCCAATCATTGCCGCAAGGCCAATTTTGGGGCCAGGGGTGGCCTCCAGAGATGACCAGGATCATGCTGGTCAAGGGAACATTACTTACCAATATTTATTAGTATTAACTATTCTAATAAACTTCTTTGGCAGCTTCTCGAACTTTTCTTCTTCTTATTCAGATTCCTAGAATTTCTTATAGACGCCAAACCAGGGGTGGCCTCCAGATATGACAATATTACTTACTTACCAATATTTATTTGTATTAACTCTTCTAATAAACTTATAACTTGAGGTATTTCACATTTTTTCGTAAAACTTTCGTCACATTTTTCAGCTTCTTTCGAAGCTTCTCGAACTTTTCTTCTTCTTATTCAGTTTCTAAGAATTTCGTATAGACGCCATGTATCGAAAATCGGAATATATTCGATAACTGGTCCGGCCAACTTGCTGGAATAAAGGAGAGCACTTGAAAAAGTATCGATATTTTGGAAAATCTTTTTTTATTACAAAAAACTAAGAGTTTTAATACAAATTCCAGCTTTGGATCTTAAAATACAGTTTCTTCTATGTATAACAGCTATTAAAACTAATAAATCGATTTTCTGGAAACAAGTGGCAGCATTGGTCAGGCCTGTGTTGGCGTCTTTTGCATAAGTTGGCAGCTCCTTTTTTTTGAGATATTCCTTTTTGAGCTTCACTTCTTTAAAAAAATTCGAAAAACAATAAGAAATTGTAAATAAAGTGAAAAGGTAAAGTGGGAAAGGTTTAAAGTTAAAAAATTCCTTGCGAATAATATCCAAATGGGCATCCCTGATGGCTCCGACTCCCCAAGCCTCGGGGATTGGTGGCTCGGCTGGTCAGTCCTGGCGGTGGTGATGGTGCCGGTGCCTGGCGCTGCTGCGGTGGCGGCTCTGACGGCTCTGGCGGCCAAACAAACACGATGAGGCGTTGTTGGCGTCAGGGAAACTGCAGACCGAAGTCGTCCCGCTTCCACCAGCCGGCGACGCCCTGGCGACGGACTGGTGGTTAGTTGGGGATCGGGATCGGGTCGGGAGTCGGCAGTCTCGGCTGACACGCTGGCATTCGATAATTGCCTTGGAAAGTATGCGCTTCTCTCGGTTGCAGTCTGCAGAGTATCCACCACAATTCTTCCCCCTCTCCAGCACCGACGATTCTCCGACTCTCGCTTCGATTGGCTGCACTCATCAAGGCAGTGGGGAACGGGATCTGGTGCCGAATCCTCCACACTGGCAATTAATTACTTTTGCCCAGGCCCAGGCCCAGGCCCGGGCCCAGCAATAGCTGTGAGAAATGATTTCATTTTGTGGCAGCAGCTAATTGGCCACAAAACGCTCAGCCAGAGGACGCTCATCATGCTTGGACACAATGGGGGCAATAGAGTGATCTTCGGTCGATCGGTTATTAGGAATCAAAGCGAGGAGAGGTCAATAACCTGAGGAAGAGCTGATTTTCCAACTGGCAAATGAGTTTTCTTTTATTATTAATTATCCTTAATATATTTATGCTCCTTATCTTGACAGAACAATCTCTATAAGCCCCTGAAGAGGCAATTATATCACGTTCACAAGGAGGTAATTGCCGGTGATCTGCGTCGATCTGAGAATGTCAATCGAAGGGTAAGTGCCTGCCTGCCTCCGTGTTCTTTGTGTGTTCCTTTGTCTGATCCTCAGGATAATCCCCTCAGGGCAAAATGGCCTTATCCTGCGCTTATCGGGGATCTGCTGTGCAGTCGGCTTCAACTTAATTAGTGCACGCTCTTACAAAACGCAAATCGACGGGCGAAAACAAAGCCCAAAGCCGAAACTACAGGCTACTGAGCCACTTCAGGATGTCAGGCCAAAACCAGGAAGGAATCAGGAACGGGAACCAGGGAACCAGGGAACGGGCTGATGACAAACAACCGGGGGCCGGAGGAATGGAATGATGAATGAGCAATGACAGTGGCAGATTCCGAGAGAGAGACCAGAGAGGCCGGAAGCCAAGGCAGTTGGCCATGTGATGCTAGTGATGCATGCGTTCCACTCCCGCGGCCAGGACATCTGTGCAGGGCTAGAAAATCTTAAGGAATACTAAGAAAATGGAATCACATATAATATTTTAAATGAAAAAGGGTTATATCCCAGGGAGAACCTATTAATTGTTATTTATTCAAAAAAAGAAAGGGGAAACTTCATTAGCAACCAAGATTTATTTATTATTATGATATTTAAAGTGCAAGTTTGTTCCAAAAAATATCATTAATTTCTTAGACCTCCAAGCTCTTCTTAAATATTTTAATATATACAATTTATGAAGTAATTTTCTCGCAGTGCCTGCATCCATTTCAGGCTGCGGCTCCCGAGTGTGTGATTGCTATCAACAGCTTGATTTTAATTTCACCTCTCTTTCGCTATTCGCAAACAAAGCCATGTCCTTGTGTTTGTTTCGTTTCTGCTCTGTTCTCTGCCTCTTGTTCTTGTTCTTGCTGTGTGTGTGTTTTTCCAACTGTTTTTGCCATCGTGTCCTGCGCCACGAGTCCTGCATGGGCACTTCCTTCTGGCGGCATGCAGCGGAGCGGATGAGCCGCATAGTTGGCCAGCAAGGTGGAAAAATCAGAACAAGGATGAGCATGCAGGATATGCAGGATGCGGCATAGTTGCTGCTACTGCTGCTGCTGCACAATAATCTGAGCCGAGCAGGCTCTGGGCCCAAGGATAATTACTTTTGTGCAATTATGCGATTAGTTTATAGGCCAATAAGTTTGAATAGAGAGCGAGAGCGAGAGCCTTCCTCCGCTGCGGCATATAATTGATGCGCTTACACAGGAGGCTACAAAATGCTCAGAAAAGGAAGTCTTTTCACACAGGTAGCAAATGGTACCAGGAAAACCCTTTTTTCAGGTCTCAGAAAATGGGAAAGCGAACTTATTTTCTAGGTTTTTTGGTAGAAAGAATATTTAATTTATTTAAGTTTAAATCGTGTTAATTCTATTTTTTTTTTGTAACAAAACTTTAGACAGTTTGGTTTGGTTTGCTTATCTTTATATTTTATATTTTTATATCCCCTGATTTATCCTCCTTATAACCCCTCAAAATCCTCACTGATTCAATCAGCAATCTCGATTTTGAGGCACGAAGCGAGACTAACGTTAAAATCGCCCCAGGATTGCATCAATAAATCGCCATCGAAATTGGCTTAAGTGGTGCATGTTGCATGCCAGGGTGGAGAGCCACCTGCCATTGGGGGGTTGTCCTGCTCTGTGTCCTGTCCCTGCCCGAGTGATATATTTTTCACGCCCATAAAATAAATGTCAACCATAAACCGTGACTAAGTCGGCGGCCAAACAAATTACTAAATAAACGCGCATCGAAAACTAGATAGTGGCCCCCGGACAAAACCACCCGAAAGTGATGCAAAAATCATCATATGTGGAAGGGTACAGGGGCGTCCCTTAAAGGGGGGTGTTCCTTAAAGATTTAAAAATAAATTTAAAGGAAAATGGTTTAATATTTATATACGAGTAAAGAAACTGAAACTAAAAGTTCTTGGATTTATGGGGAATTTTGTAAAGGACTTAGCCCTAAATTTGATTGAAGAAAACTGTATACATATAATAATTAATTATATATAATTTGTATAGTAAATTATACATAAAAAGGAACTGTTTTTTATTTAAGTTTATAAATGAAAATACAAATATTTTACACTTCTTTAAATATTAATGAGTCTTAACAGTACTTGTATTATTTTTACATCAATCTTAAAGGCTTTCCTTAGCTTCATTTTTCTAAAATTAAAATCCCTAAAATTAATTAATTAATTAATAAAACCTCACCAAACCTTGATTTTTCTTTTACAGAACCCACCTCCGCCAATGTCCTCGACAAGTGTCCATCGCTTGGACGGGTGGACTGGCATCCACCACCGATTAGATGACCGGCACATCCCCAGCATCCACTCCACAATCCGATTCCGATGCGACACAGGCCACTGCCACCCATCGCCGCCCGTTGCCGCCACCGCCGCATCCGCATCCAAAATGTAAATATTTAATTTCGAAACAGTGTAACTAAAGGGATTTGAAACGCGCGTGGCCGTCGAGGACGAGGATGAGGATGAGGACGAAAAACGAGGAGTAATCAACGGAACCCGCAGAATCCGACACGGTCCATCCCATTGTGGGTTTGGCGAGCAGCGCAGAAATTGCCCTCGTTTGTTGCGACATGTGAAAAGTTGCGATTTGTCCTGGCGTCCGCCTCATCTCCTTGCTGGCTGGAGGATTCGGGTTTAAGCTGTGGGAGATTCCAGAGAGATTTCTTAAGGATTCAAGCAAGGGCATCTTGGGTGTCGACTTTGGTTATTTTTTTGTGTAACTTGGCAAGGAAGCTGGCAGCTCTCCTTTTGCGGTGGCAGCCACCTTACTTCATTTTGCATGCTCCTGGCGTCTCCGGATTTTTGGTCAAAGCACTTGGGGAAATATTGGTTTATTTGTTAATAAAACTAAGGAAATTATAATGCTTAAAATATGGTAAATAATCTTGCCAGAAAATAAATAATGTATATATAAAGAAAATTAAACTAAAATACGTCTCAAACTCTATTTATTTTTAAGGCCTCTTCTTCTCCTGTAAGGTTGTTTCTTTTAGGAATTTACCTTATTTTTTTTTCAGGTGTATCCTTGCTTGATCTCCTGAACTGGCCACATAACAAATGACATGTGTCCGTGTCCACTTCCCTTTATTTTTATGGCCAAATAATATCGAGATAAGCGGCGCGCATTAGACAAAAGCCAGCCGGGCGACTTCCTTTTGGTCCTTCGGTTGCGGGTCCCTGGGGCGTATTTGCTGCAGGACCTCTCTCTCTCTCTCTTAGGCAGGAACTCATCCTTGGCCAGACTCTAAACTTGCCGAACTTTTGCGTTTTGGGCCCTTTTTTGTTTTCTTTTTAATCGATTGATTGGTGCGTGTGTTTAGCTCTGGCTTTTTATGCGGGACCTGGCTCTAAAATCCCCGTATCCTGCATCCGGCATCGGACCACCTCTGTGCCCGGATAAGATCAAATTGCAAATTGGTCTCGGGCTTGTGGCAAACTTTAAGTTTTTCCCAATGAATTTTATAGATATCCTTTGCGTTTTTTCTAACTTTGGCAGCTGACCAGGAAAATTGCCAAGGAAGTCAACGGAATAATGGGTTATGGAAAGTAGATAGTTTGCAGAAAAATAAGTAATTAAAGCAAGTAAAATATATGTACATTCGTTTATTTTCTAGAAATTTTTAAAGGTAATAGTTAACAAACTTAAACAAAGGATTCCCTTAACTATTTTTCATGATTAAAAAAAGGCATAAAGAAGTTCGAATTGTGATTAATATTTTGAGTAGAAGTTCAGGCTTTATTTTAATAAAATATATCTAAAAACACTTAGATTTAAATAAAGTATTTATCCTTTCTTTTTTCCATCTTAAAGATTCAGTTCCCAAGAGTTTAAATATCTAAGAAAATTCAGAAATAAAATATATTTTAAACTTCAAAATCAATCAGGAATTTTTATAGAAGAATTTCCATTTCATGCCCGCGACACTTTGATAAAAAGCGGTATTTTTATATAAAATAAACATTTATTTAGAGCCCAAAGCGCTAAACCTTTTATGGAGAGTAGCCCTCACCCCTGGGCTACTCCTCCCGGGCAATTAGCGCCCCTTCCAGGGGATCAGTTCTCCCCCTTCGGGAGAATAATCCCGATGGCAATCAAATGTTTTGCTAAATGTTAAAGACCGCAGGCCCAGCGGGTGAGGAATTTCTGGGTGTGTGTTTTTCTGGGTGTTCTCCGCGGGAGTATGGATGGATGGGGTTAGAGGTCACACCTCTTGGCTTTCTGGCTCTGACTCTCTATGCAAATCGCATCTCTTTGCGGCGGTGACGGCGCTGACAACAATTTAATTTCCAAAAGCCATAAAAATGAAATAAAATTTTCAATTGTAGCTAGCTGGGCGTGGATTCAGGTCCGGGGGTTGGATTTTTGGTACTGATTTGGTTATTGGATGGGTAGGAGGATGAGCATGAGGACAGAGGCTGGAGATGAGGTTGGAACTGAGGATGAAGGCTGAGGCAGTGGATTCGAGCTCGGTTTCGGTTCTGGTGGCTGCACTTGGCGGCAGTGCGCAAAGTGACGCCGTCGACGCTGCCAATGACACTGTTATCGCAACCCTCCTTCTGGAGATCCTGCTCCTGCTCCTCCCTCATCCTTGGCATCCTGTTGACGCCTGCGACCGCCTGACTGGCTCTGGCTTCCTCTGCTCGGCTGCCTTTTTGACTGCCGCCGCTTCTATGCCACTTGCTCCACTCGGCTCGATGTGTGTGTGCTTCGCGTTTTTGACTATTCATCGAGCCCGCTTTTCCACCTCCCTCCCTTTTCCCAACCATTTTCACTCACTTTCCACTGGCGGCGACGGCGGCCGTGCAACCCTCTCAGGCATAAATCACAGTGACAAACTCGTCGCATGCAAAGGCGCGGAAAGCGGAGCGTGCCATGTCACCCAAGCAGGCGGAGGATGAGGATGTGGCGGCAACAGAGCTGGGAGGAGAGGCACAGTGTCCTTTGGTTTGTTTGCTATACAAAAAATAAAGAAAATTAGATGAAATTCAGCTGTGATATGTAGAAAATAAAAAAGCTATGGAGTGTAGCTTCAGAACAGTTTTTAAATTAAGAAAATAAAATAAATAAATTAAATTTGATAAGTTTTGTTTACCTCGAACGATACGGATCGGCTTGATAGCATAACTGACTAAAAATTAAAGTGAAAAATTTCCAGAATACAGAATAGAAAATTTGGCAAATATTTGTTTCCAAAATATTTTTGTACGCAACACATTTATGGGCTACACTTTTGTTTATATCGGTTTCGGAAGCTAAATTGAACCGAGCAAGTAAACGAAGACAAAAGCGACGAGTAAAAGCGGTGAATTTGGACAAGCAAAGACAACGAGCAAGGCTCGACTGAAAAATGAAATTTTTTCAGGAAATTAGAACAACCTGCAATAAGGTGCAAGCCTACTAAGAAAATAAAATTCAACTTTAAAAATATATAAAACTAACTAATGCATATAAAAAAACTCAATTCTTATTAAAATGCAAATTAAAAAAATTAAAAACTCACCTATTTAAGCTCACATTTAACTTCCACCATCAGCTTATAATTCCCAACTTCGATTTTCGCTAACCCCTGAAAGCACTGTGCCCGAACCAACCGCGTATTAAAATGTTATCCATGGAAAGTAGCTTGACTTTGTCACCAGATCTGCGGACCGACACCAGCCAGGAGCAAAGCCACAACCACAACCAGAACCAGGAAAACCCAACCAATCCCAGCGTCGTATTCAAATGCAATTTGCTCCAAGTGCCCATAAGAAGCCCGTAAACAAATTAGGATTGATTCGAGCCCAGAGGAGAGATGTGAGTGGGAATGGGAGTGGGCCGGGGACTGGGCAATCAAAGGCTTAGGCACGGTCACTAATAACTTCTTGGGACGTGCCCGGCACTCGCAAGTTGTAATCCCCCCGAGAGACAGAGAGCCGGAGAGACGACTTGTCGCCGTCATCCGGAACTTCTATTGACAGACAATCAACATCAACCATCAGGCACTTGAGCGGCGGCATACGGTGGCGGCGACGACGGCGGAGCTCGGCAAACAGAAAAGGGAAAAATCAAAGCCCGACCGCAAGATATCACAGATTTTCATTATGAAGCATTTAAGCCAGGACAATCGCAGGACTAACCACTACCCAGGAGTCCACCCACCCTTGTCCGGGGGGTTGACTTTTCCACTTCTTTTTCCCGGCTTCAGCTCCATCTCCATCTCCATCTCCAGCTACGGTTTCGGTTTCGTTTTTGGCAAATTAAATTAGATGCTTAATATGCAGCGAACGTTTCATTTGTTTTGCGGCTAGAAAATCAACGTGGAAAATTAGGCAAACAAAGCTCTTGGCCCCGGACGACGGCAAGGCCCAAGGCGGCGCATCCCTCATCCTCAGCTCAGTCGGAAACCCCACGCGATTCCGGAGCTCAACCTCTAATGAGGCGCATTACTTTCGGCCAGAGATTTGAAATCATTATCCCATTGGAACTAATCCCGGAGCGGAGCAGAGCGGAGTGGAGCGTAGCTCTGGAGCCCCGGCATTTGTTAATTCCGTGCAAACATCCGATGCCAATGACGACCGGCGGCTGGGCAAATATTGGCCCACTGGTCCGGTACTCCTGGTACTCCTCCCTGGACGGACTGCAAGGGGCTTTGATTGCCCCAAACTGATTGCCAAGGCCGCCTATTGTCCATACTCGCTGGCTTTGGGTAGGGAACAGGGCCCTGCTCAATATGATTACGATTCGATTGGATTAGGCATTGAGAAAGCCTACATGAGTAGGAATACGTTGATCTGGAAATAAAACCTAGTTAATTCTTAAGAATCAACTTAAAATTAACAAACTTTATTGCATATTTACTGTATTTAGGTAGGAATCTTCTTCTCAAATCGCCATTCTGATCGTATTTCTCCCAGATTGGAAATCACATCATTTAAAAACATTTGCAGTCTCCATTTTGTGTTTTGTTCTTTCTTTTCTCCTGATATTCTTGAAAACAATCGCCGATTTGGCAACGCTGAATGTAGGGCTGCCGTACTGATCAAAGTCTCGTGAGCCTACATTCTTTTTTAAACGGTTTTCTAACGCATATCGACGAGTTGGCAGCCCGATTATAAACTTGATATATCGAATATCGTCGTCGTTGAAAAAGCACACGGCGTCGGTCATTTCGCAGAAGTATTACAACCAGAACGGTTCTAATTAAAGAAAAAATTAGATTAAGTGAAAATATGAAAAGTTTTATTTAAAAATCGTGAGGACAAGTGAAATAAGTAAAAATGTGAGTCTGAAGTGCCTTTTTAATCAACGGTGAGTACTTAAAATAGAAGCTGGCCAATTTTCTGATGAAAAAACACGTAAGTGCAAATTTTCTTAAAAGTTTTTTCTTCATTAGTATGGGTGAAAGATTTAGGATTAATACATTTAGTGAACTCTTACTATTAAACTTTAAATCATAATATATCAAGGCTTTCGTGTATTTTATTGATTACTTGAAAAAAAAAATCAATAAAACTTGCAAATTTCGTTAGAACTTCAGTCTTTTTTCGCAGGCACGCATGCGCGCATTCTCACACACACACACACACACACATTTATGAGTTTCTGTCTCTTTCTGCCATTTTTCGTTTTTGCTTTAAATTTTCATTACATTCACACAAACGGACGCCATTTTCTTCGTCTCTTGCACATTTCTTGAAATCTTGCGTGGAAATTGTTGGCTAAAATGGCTAATACTTCAAAGTTTTTATGTTTTTCCCAATTCAACAACAAATTCTCGACTTTTCAACGCTTTTTTTTTTCATAGTGGCACACACTTACATACGCTTAAGTGGAAACATAACCCTACTTTTTGATTTTGATGTACACACACTTTCAGTCTTTTTCGTAGACACGCACGCGCGCATGCTCACATACACACACATCTAGAAGTTTCGTTCTCTTTCTGGCCATTTTTTCGTGGAAACATAACCGTACTTTTTGATTTTGATGTACATACATGCATACATACACAAACTTAAAAAGAGTGTGGTTAGGCATGCGTGCCTGTTTGATTTCGATTTCTAGCAAAGTTTATTTTATTTTTTCGCCATTACCACCCAATAAGATAGAGGCACACAATTATATACACTTAAGTAAAAACATAACCCTACTTTTTGATAAAGCTAAAAGTGTGATTAGGAATGCGTACCTGTTTGCAATCGAGCTGCGCGTTTTTTCTATATGGTGGAGGGTAGTTTCCTCGCATTCTGTTAGGTATACTTTTCTTTCGCGCCTATTAACACCTAACCCCAACAAGCACGTGCTTGGTTTCGAAGGGCCACTTGAGTGCACTGACCGTAGTGCATCAACGTCCATCAGAATGCGTGCTTGTTTGATTTCATTTAGTTTTTTAGCAAATTTAATTTTATTTTTCCGCCATAACCACCCAAGAAGAGAATATGCTTGCCTCCAAATGACATTCGATGTTTTTTCTTCATAAGTATGGGTGATAAATTTGTTAATGGACTTATACCTTTAGTAAATCCGTACTATTAAACTATAAATCATACTATATCTAGGCTTTCTTGTGTTTTATTGATTATTTGAACAAAAAGCAGTGAAACTTTCAAATTTCGTCAGAATTTCAGACTTTTTTTGCAGACACGCGTGCGCGCATGCTCACACACATATATGAGTTTCGTTCTCTTTCGCACCTTTTTCGTGTTTGCTTTAAGTTTACATTCACATTCATACAAACGGACGCCATTTTTTTTGTCTTCTTGCACAATTCTTCAATTCTTGCGTGGAAAATGTTTCTTAAATAATTCAAAATTACTAATACTTGGAAGTTTTTATGTTTTTCCCAAGTAAAAATTAAATTCTCGACTTTTTCACGCTTAATTTTTATAGAGGCGCACAATTACATACACTTAAGTGGAAACATAACCCTACTTTTTGATTTTGATGTACATATGTACACACACAGACGTAAGAAGGTAAATGTGTGGTTAGGAATGCGTGCTTGTTTGATTTTATTTCGGTTTCTAATAAAGTTTATTTTATTTTTTTGCCATAACCAACCAAGAAGAAAAACGCGTACGTGAAAATTTTCTTAGATGTTTTTTCTTCAAAAGTATGGGTGATAGATTTTTTAATGGACTAATACATTTAGTAAATCTGTACTATTAAACACCTAACCCCAACAAGCACGTGCTTGGTTTCGAAGGGCCACTTGACTGCACTGACCGTAGTGCATCAACGTCCATCAGAATGCGTGCTTGTTTGATTTAATTTCGGTTTTCAGTAATGTTTATTTTATTTATATTTTAAAAAATACATTTCTAACTTTTCCACGCTTTTTTTTTATAGAGGCACACAATTACATACACATACTAGGTGGAAACATAACCCTACTTTTTGATTTTGATGTACACACATACGTAAAAAGCTAAAAGTGTGGTTAGGAATGCGTGCTTGTTTGATTTTATTTCGGTTTCTAGTAAAGCTTATTTTATTTTTTCGCCGTAACCACTTAAAAAAAGAATATGCTTGTCTTAAAATAGAAAATAACGCGTGCGTGTAAATTTTTAAATGTGTTTTTTCTGCATAAGTATGGGTGATTGATTTGTTAATGGACTAATACCTTTAGTAAATCTGTACTATTAAACTTAGAATCCTTCGCGTCTATTAACACCTAACCCCAACAAGCACGTGCTTGGTTTCGAAGGGCCACTTGAGTGCACTGACCGTAGTGCATCAACGTCCATCAGAATGCTTGCTTGTTTGATTTCATTTCGTTTTTTAGTAATGTTTATTTTATTTATATTATAAGAAATAAATTTTTGACTTTTCCACGCTTATTTTTCATAGAGGCACACAATGACATACACATAGGTGGAAACATAACCCTACTTTTTTATTTGGATGTACATATGTACATACACAGACGTAGAAAGCTAAAAGTGTCGTTAGGAATGCGTGCCAGTTTGATTTTATTTCGGTTATTAGTAAAGTTTAATTTATTTTTTCGCCATAACCAACCAAGATGAAAAACGCGTACGTGAAATTTTTGTTAGATGTTTTTTCTTCAAAAGTATGGGTGATAGATTTTTTAATGGGCTAATACCTTTAGTAAATCTGCACTATTAAACTTAGAATCTTTCGCGTCTATTAACACCTAACCCCAACAAGCACGTGCTTGGTTTCGAAGGGCCACTTGAGTGCACTGACTGTAGTGCATCAACGTCCATCAGAATGCGGGCTTGTTTGATTTTATTTCGGTTTCTAGTAGAGTTTACTTTATTTATATTTTAAAAAATACATTTTTGACTTTTCCACGCTTATTTTTCATAGAGGCACACAATTACATACACATAGGTGGAAACATAACCCTACTTTTTGATTTTGATGTACATATGTACATACACAGACGTAAAAAGCTAAAAGTGTGGTTAGAAATGCGTGCTTGTTTGATTTTATTTCGGTTTCTAGTAAAATTTATTTTATTTTTTCGCCATAATCAACCAAGATGAAAAACGCGTACGTGAAATTTTTGTTAGATGTTTTTTCTTCAAAAGTATGGGTGATAGATTTTTTAATGGACTAATACCTTTAGTAAATCTGTACTATTAAACTTAGAATCCTTCGCGCCTATTAACACCTAACCCCAACAAGCACGTGCTTGGTTTCGAAGGGCCACTTGATTGTACTAACCGTAGTGCATCAACGTCCATCAGAATGCGTGCTTGTTTGATTTTATTTCGGTTTCTAGTAAAGTTTATTTTATTTTTTATAACCATAACCCCCCAAGAAGAGAATATGCTTGTCTCCGAATGACATTCGGCAGCGATTCATCATCTGTCAAAATTTTGATGAATTAAATTTGCCAAAAAAGCGACATCCCTCCGAGGCATTTCCTCCAAGCACACATGATGGTAAAATGCAATCCCTCCAGCTTGCAGCCTTCAGATGCAGTGCAGCCCCCGTCTCCGGAGTGACCACAAATTGAAATTGACCCTAGACGACGCCGACTGAGGGACTCCGACTCGGACTGGGACTCGGACTGGCACTGGAAATCGAAATCAGAATCAGTAACAGAAACAGCAGCAGAAACAGAATCTGAATCCAAAACCAAATCCGAGTCGGAGCCGGGACATTTGTATGCAAATTCGGTGATTGCTCTCCGCAGATCCACAGATGTGAGCCGAGAAACCACAGGCAAGACGGTAGGAGCGACCACACAATAAATGGGCATAAATTACACGACCCGAAGGCGGAGCCACCACAGACAGTGGCCGTGGACGTGGACGCTGGCTGTCTCTGGGATATGGCGGCTCCAAAATTGATCATTTCTCTGCGGCTCTGCGGCTCCGCGGCTGCGGCTGATGATGGAGTTGGAGCTGGCGCCATCGGAGTGCGGCGTTGCCACTTGAATTTTTGATTTAACAAATGCTCATTTGTAAAACGGCCAAGCGGGGCAGGCAGAGCAGAGCAGCTCCTCCAGCTCCTCCTGCTCCTCCTCCTTCCCAGCTAAAATTCAAATTCAAGCCAGAGAGAGAGAGAGCGAATCAGGGCCCAGATCGGAGGCCCAAACTTTAGCCCAACAATAATAATGTCACGTTTATCGTGTGCAGCTAATTACTAACAAAAAGATAGTTTGTAATCCTACACACAGGCAGGCCAGGCAGGAGGCCCAGACGGAGAACTTGGCCAGAAGAGTTAGCCAAGCGTGGCCGAAAAGCGCCTCCAGGACGAAAGCAGGGGGGACGACGACGACGTAAGACAACAACAGTAGCCTGTATTTTTTGGTTAAGCGAGCAAACTTTGCCAGAGCCGAGGAAAGCCAAGCAAAAGCAAAACTTGGCCAAAACATGTGCTGCAATCTTGGGCCGGGAGTTTTCGGGCATTAGCACACGCCTGAGTGTGTCTTGGCCATAGAAAAAACACGCTCCCTGAGAGCTTTGCATAATGGCCAACAGATGCTGCGGCTCCAACTTGAGCCGCTTGAGGGAATTAGCTGCTGATCCTGTCCCCACCCAAAGCCAGTCAAAACAAAGCTTGTTTTAAACAATATAAATATATTTTTCGGTATAAATCTTGTGCCGTCCTTCAACAATGTGCAAAAAAATAAGAATAAACAAGAAAGACCTGCCCCTTATCAATATCAAAGTCAAGTGATTGAGCAAGCGAACATTTTTGGTTATCATTTCTCACTCGTTACACAGTCAGAAAATGTTACAATATACATATATATGGGAAAACAGTATCAAAGCTATCATTATTATTATTATGATTAAATTTATTAGAGTAAATCACAAGTTCCTGACGAAAAATTGACCATGTCCCACGATTATTGGTAGTCATTACATTAGAAATTGAGAAAATGCCTTGATACTGCCTTGTTTTGTTATCTTTTTCCCTAACTAAACCTTCGAATACATCGAATAATATCGCTTTCGCTGCGCTGAGACTCTCGAGTTGAACTAGAAACGAACTGGACTGGAGCTCGGCTCCCTCCTCACTGCGTCCCCGTTGGCGTGCCCAAGCCAGTGCCGCCGAACGAGAGGAGATCGGCCTGATCCGGCTTGTCGCGCGTGGCATGGTAGGCCTCGCGCTCGCGATCCGGAAACTTGGTGGGCAGATTCGGTGAATGCAGATTGACCTTGGCCTCGAACCGTACGCCGGCCACCTCCACCTCGTAGTGACCGGAGAGGACATACTCATTGGTCACCGGGAGTTCGCCGCCCGCCTCGTCAAAGTTGCGTACGAAGCCGAGGCAGACCTGCTTCTCGAACGTATAGCCATAGCCGGTGGTTGTGGTCATGCCCACGTAGACGCCGTCGCGGTAAATGGGCTCGCCGCCCCAGCACCACATGTCCACCTCGTGGTCGTGGTCGTTCAACAGTAGCTGCACATACATACGCTTCACGCCCTCCTCGCGCTGTTTGAGTAAGGCGCTGCGGCCGATAAAGTCGATGGGTTTCTGTTTTAAGCAAGAAAATATACGGATTTAATTCAGGAAACTGTCCCACCAAGAACTCACATTGAACTTGACGCGCCAGCTGCGTCCGCACTCCAGCGGCGTGGTGAAGGTGTCCAGGTCCTGGCCCCAAAAGGCATAGAACTTCTCGATGCGCAGGGCTCGCGTGGCATAGTAGCCTGCCAAATAATTAAAAATAAATTTAAATATAGGAAACCCTCAAAGATATCCAGCCAGACCCACCTGCATGCTGGATGTTAAACTTCTGGCCCGCCTGGTAGAGCCGGGAGTACACATGCAGCGCATACTCGTTGGGTATATAGAGGACATAGCCCAGCTCGCCAGTGTGGGTGATGTTCAGCACGCGAATGCCGTCCGCCAGGCCCACATCCAGTTCCTGAAAAAAGCCAGAAAGTATGAGGGAACTCCTATTAAGGACTAAAACCCACTCACCTTGTATGTAAAGAAGGGAAAGCTCTTGGGCGTGAGATCCGTGTCGGAGAGCTCGGAGAGCAGGATGCGCGTGTAGGGTCCCAGGATGCAGATGGCCGTGTACATGGAGGTCACATCTGCCACATTCACCTTGGCCCTCAGGTGGTCCGGCATGTGCTTGCGTATCCAGCACATGGAGCGGGTCTGCTGGATGGTAGGAGCGATCATCATGTAGCTGAGCGAGGAGGATATATTATCAATATTAATCAATTTTCTATTTACAGTCACAACTCACTGTCTCTCGGAAAGCCGTGCCAAAGAGCAATCGTTCTCGTAGCCCCCATTGGGATTCTGCATGCCCGTGTGTATGATGGAGCCCACCGCCACGTCCACGTCGTTGGAGCACAGATACTGCAGCAGCTCCACCACCTCGTTGCCCTTCGACCAGAAGTCGTACTTGGTGAAGGAGCTGTAGTCCGCAATGCCTATGCGCTCGCGGCAGGCCCGGTACTCGGAGGCCACATGGTCGAACCAGGGCGGCTTGCCAAAGGTGCGGGTCTGGGCAATGCGGAAGCGGGGCAAGCCGAACTCGTCTGTGTGGAGAGTGAAGGAGATATAATTGGTAACTTATATTAGTTAAATGTAAGTATATGCCTAGTATAGGTTTCTTCAGCAAGAAATGAGTGGAAAAATCTGGTAAAATAGAAATAAAGATAAAAATTTAAAAGATTCAAGCGTCATGTCCTTAGTTACATTCCAGTCACATTTTGATTTAAAGTAATGTCACTGGTTTGCAGCTGAGAACAAGAAGGCTTAAAAATCAATAATACAACAATAGAAAGGTGAAATGAATTCATAATCTAAAGTGCGAAAAAGAAATGAGTGAGAAAATCTGGTAAAAAGAAAGAAATATAAACATTTAAATGATTAAAGCGTCATGTCCTTAGTTACATTCCAGTGACATTTTGATTTAAAGGAATGTCACTGGTTTGCAGCTGAGAACAAAATGGCTTAAAAATTAACAATACAACAATAGAAAGGTGAAATGAATTCAAAATCTAAAGTGCGAAAAAGAAATGAGTGAGAAAATCTGGTAAAAAAGAAAGAAATATAAACATTTAAGTGATAAAAGCGTCATGTCTTTTCAAGATTGTGGTCACATTTTGATTTAACATAATGTGACCGTAGTGTTGGCAAGAACAAGATGGCTTTCCTTCAACCACTTTTGTTTGAAAACACCAAAACTCAAACCACTTCCAACTATAAATTAGATTTTCAGCAGTCTTGTTTAAAGGCCTGTTCCAGTGGAGTCTCCTAAGTTTCATTTTTTAGGATGTATATTAATTACACCTGATTTTTAACTGAGTGTGATTGGTGTCCCTCCTAATATACGATTTCTTGCCTTCGACAACTTAAGGAAAATACATGAGTGAATAATGTGATAATGTTATTACTTTAGTGTGAAAATAGAACATTTAAAAGTAATCAAATCCTTACTATAATAAGGGTTATTTTCAGCAGCCATGTTCTAAGCAGGACATGTGGAATAGATAGCTCTCAATGTAATAAAATATTTATTCCAAAAACAAGAAATGAAGCTAAGAAATAACTATACAAATTTAAATGATTAACTCGTCATGTTTTTGGCAACATTCCGGTCACATTTTTATTTAAAGTAATGTCACCGGGATGCTGCTGAAAGCAAGACGGCTTAAAAATCAACAATATAACCATAGGAAATGAATTCAAATTAAATTAAGCCTAGTATAGGTTTCTTCAGCTAGAAATTAGTGGAAAAATCTGGTAAAATAGAAATAAAGATAAAAATTTAAAATATTCAAGCGTCATGTCCTTAGTTACATTCCAGTCACATTTTGATTTAAAGTAATGTCACTGGTTTGCAGCTGAGAACAAGATGGCTTAAAAATCAACAATACAACAATAGAAAGGTGAAATGAATTCAAAATCTAAAGTGCGAAAAAGAAATGAGTGAGAAAATATGGTAAAAAAGAAAGAAATATAAACATTTAAGTGATAAAAGCGTCATGTCTTTTCAAGATTGCGGTCACATTTTGATTTAACGTAATGTGACCGTAGTGTTGACAAGAACAAGATGGCTTTCTTCAACCACTTATGTTTCAAAACACCAAAACTCGAATTACTCTCAACTATAAATAAAGTTTTCAGCAGTCTTGTTTACAGGCCTGTTCCAGTGGAGTCTCTTAAGTTTCATGTTTTAGGATGTATATTAATTACACTTGATTTTTAACTGAGTGTGATTGGTGTCCCTCCTAATATACGATTGCTTGCCTTCGACAACTTAATTTTGGAAAAGCAGAACTACAGGATCAGAAATGAGGGAATAATGTGATAATGTGATTATATTAGTGTGAAAATAGAACATTTAAAAGTAATCAAATCCTTACTATAAAAAGGGTAATTTTCAGCTCTGACAGGACTGTGAGCAACTTCGGCGGTAACCAAAGTAATAAAATATTTAATCCAAAAACAAGAAAAGAAGCTAAGAAATAAGTGTTCAAATTTAAATGATTAACTCGTCATGTTTTTGGCAACATTCCGGTCACATTTTCTTTTAAAGTAATGTCACCGGGATGCGGCTGAAAGCAAGACGGCTTAAAAATCAACAATCAACAAATGAATTCATTATTCTCACTATACGTATTCCTAAAGTGCGGAGAAGAAATGAGGAAACAACTGTGCTAAAAAAGAAATAAATATAACAATTTAAATGATAAAAGCATCATGTCTTTGGTAACATTGCGGTCACATTTTGATTTAACGTAATGTGAAACTGATGTAGTCAAGAACAAGATGGCTTTCCTTCAACCACTTATGATTTAAAACACCAAAACTCGAACAACTGCCAATTACAAATTAAATTTTCAGCAGCCATGCTTTAGGCAGGACTTGTGGACTATGACAGGACTGTGAGCAACTTCGGCGGCAGCCTAAGTATAAAAATATTTAATCCAAAAACAAGAGAGAAGCTAAGAAATAAGTGTACAAATTTAAATGATTAACTCGTCATGTTTTCGGCAGCATTCCGGTCACATTTTTTTTAAGTAATGTCATCGGGATGCTTCTGAAAGGAAGACGGCTTAAAAATCAACAATATAACCATAGGTAGGGGAAATGAATTCAAATTAAATTAAGCCTAGTTTATGTTTCTTCAGCGAATCTTTCGAGTTAGCTGATTATTCTTACTATACGCATTTCTAAAGCGCAGAAAATAAATATACAAATTTAAGTGATAAAAGCGTTATGTCTTTGGCAACATTGGGGTCACATTTTGATTTAACGTAATGTGAAACTGATGTAGTCAAGAACAAGATGGCTTTCCCTCAACCAAACAACCTGTTTCAAAACACTAAAACTCGAACAACTGCCAACTGCAGGACATCCGGATGTGTTGCTAAAGGATTTAAATGATTAAACCGTCATGTCCTTGGCAACATTCCGGTCACATTTTTATTTAAAGTGATGTCACCGGTTTGCTGCTGAGAATAAGATGGCTTAAAAATCAACAAAACAACAATAGGATTGGGAAATTTACTTATATCCCTAGTTTATGTTTGTTTAGCGAATCTTTCGAGTTAGCTGATTATTCTCACTAGATTTACTTTCTTTTAGTGACCATGACTAGTGGCTGCATCCAGGCCTAGTGCAAGTATTATTTTGTATTTTTTATTATATATTTTTGTGACTCTGCAAGTGCTTAAAAGTCCCCAAAACGGTGTCGATGGCCAGGTGTTACACATCCCGACTAGCTGTGAGTCCTCAAATTCGGCTAGGGGGGCGTGTGTCACCCAATCATTGTCACCATAATCACCGGGATTATGCGACTGATTAGTATTAGTAATATTTAAGCCATTAACTTTCCCCAATTTAATTATAATTTCCCTTCTTTCCACCCACACTCACCCTGCTTATCCTGCTGGTCAAAGTAATTGGGCCGCTCGTAGCCCATCGACTGGCCAAAGACGGCGCCCGCCTCCTTCAGCTGCGGATAGATGGGCGACATGCGCAGGTTCCTGCCCGTCTGGAACTCCTCGAAGGGATAGTTGATCTCGAAGTGCTTGCCGGGTGCCTCCTTGCAGCGATCGCGCAGGAATTTGCGGTTGTTGTGCAGCCCCAGGAACCGGCTGATGTCCAGGATGTGCAGATCCAAGTAAGTGGAGCCCTTCGTAATCAAATCTGTGAGTACGCGTCCAATGCCGCCCGAGGCAGACACGCCCATCGTCTTGTTGCCGGCGGCCACATAGTAGTTCTGAATCTCGGGCGCCTCGCCCAGTATCCACTTGCAGTCCGGCGAGAAGACCTGCAGCGAGTTGGTCAGCCGGTCGAGTGTCGCCTCCCGGAAGGAGGGCACGCGCAGCAGCAGGGCGTCCAGCAGCTCGTGGAAGTGGTCCCAGTCGGGCGGATGCTGCCGTGCAGTTTGGGACAGCGGGATCACGCCGTCCTCGTACACCATCTTGGCCTCGCGCTCGAAGCCGCCGGCGAGGATGTGGCCCTCGCACTCCCGGAAGAAGATGCGTCCGTCAAAGTCCCGGACGAAGGGTGTGTCTGGACTGAGTCCCTCGATGGGGCGCGTGTGCAGGTAATGATGCTCCACCGCCTTCAGCGGCACCTTCACCACCGGCTTGGATAACGTGCCCACCTCGCGGGCCCAGAAGCCCGTGCAATTGACGAAGAAGTCGCACTGGACATCGCCGGCCGTCGTCTCCACGCCGCGCACCTTCCCATGCTCGCTGTGGATCTTCTTGATGGCACAGTGCTCCACCACCCGGACGCCCAGGCGCTGGGCCTCCGTCAGGTAGGCCTGGCACACCAGCATCGGATCACACACCCCGTCCTCGGGTATCCACAGGCCGCCCTCGATCCCATCCAGCGAGAGCAGATCGCAGTGGTCGCGACATTGCTCGGGCGACAGGATCTCACAGCGCATGCCCCAGGCCAGGGCCTGCGACTTCATCCGGTTGAAGGCCGTCATCCGGTCCCAGCTGCGCGCCAGATTCAAGCTGCCCACCTGCCGCCAGCCGGTGGGCAGTCCCTGCTCCGCCAGCCGCTTGATCAGATCGATGGAGTACTCGGCCAGCTTCAGCTCCGTGTAGCTGGGCTCGAAGCGCCCGGCCAGGCCGCAGGCCGTCCACGGCAGCTCCCCGCCGACGCGATCCTGCTCCACGACCAGCGTCTCGCCGCCCCAGCCGCTCAGGGCCAGGTGATAGGCCACCGAGGCGCCGGTGATGCCGCCGCCGCAGATCACCACCCGGGCCTTGGATGGCAGTTGTCCCACCAGCTCCTCGCTGAGGTCGGGCGCCTGCTGGGGCTGGAACTTGCGCTTCCGCAGCAACGGCTCGTCCGCTGCCGCCGCCGCCGATGCATCCGACAGCTGACGCAGTGTGCCCGCGGGCAGAAGCCATCTCCTAGCTGCTCCGCCGCATCGCCGGCCGCCCAAGTCCAGGAGTTTCAACATCTTGTCCCGCAAAGATGCCCGGATACATAAGGTAGGAATCTCCACCCACTAGATCCACCGTTTTTCGATTGCTAAATGCGGGATAAATAAATAAAAATAATTGTAAAATCGCTGGAAAAGTGTGCCCGCCGGATTTTCCGTTGAATTCCCCTGAAATTCGTCGATAAAAAGGGCGGATTTTCTCCCCCACTGCAGCTGGTCACACTGAGGACGAAACGTAATCAAACTGTGAGCGAAGCAAAACGTGAAGATTTACGACGTAAGTGAACAAAAACGTAACGAATTTTAACGCAAGAACGAAAACGTAACATTTTTTGACGTCAGAACACTGCATGACCGCATCGAAGCGATTAAAAAAAACAAGATTTGAGAATTTATTCCGCGGCAACTTTTAAATTAAGAAGACGTAATCAAACTACATAAGTGAACAAAAACGTAACCGAGACCGTGGCGTTGCCAAACTTTTCGAGGAAGACGCCTCAAGACCAATTTAGCTATTTTAAGCTTTTTTTAAAGCTATTGGATATTTTAAAACTATTTTTAATTTTTTTTTAAATATTTTTAACTGTTTTTATAGCCTATCATCAGACCTCATCAAATATAATTGGATCCTATTTATTGTGACGCGAACCATATCAGCACTTGGCTTCCACTTATTTTGACGCGAACCGTTGTCGTAAGCTAAGCTAAAACCAATTTGGAAACTTCGAACTAACTTCGTAAGTAAAAAGCCTTTAATTATTCGAATTTAAAAACTAAAATAGAAAGAAAAAATTGATTTAAAATCTAAAGTGCGAAGATGAAATGAAAGAACAACTGTGATAAAAAAGAAAGTAATAAACAAATTTAAGTGATTAAAGCGTCGTGTCTTGGACAACATTCTCGTAACATTTTGATTCAACATAATGTTATCGAGAGTGTTGTCAAGAACAAGACGGCTTTCCTTCAACCACTTATGTTTCAAAACACGAAAACTCGAACAACTGCCAACTACAAATAAAATTTTCAGCAATCTTGTGTTTAGCAGAATATCCGGAAGATATACAGGCCTGTTCCAGAGAAGTCTCTTAAGTGTCATGTTTTAGGATGTATATTAACTACACTTGATTTTTAACTCAGTGTGATTGGTGTCCCTCCTAATATACGATTGCTTGCCTTCGACAACTTAATTTTGGAAAAGCAGAACTACAGGATCAGAAATGAGGGAATAATGTGATAATGTGATTATATTAGTGTGAAAATAGAACATTTAAAAGTAATCAAATCCTTACTATAAAAAGGGTAATTTTCAGCAGCCATGTTCTAAGCAGGACATGTGGAATAGATAGCTCTCAAAGTAATAAAATATTTAATCCAAAAACAAGAAATGAAGCTAAGAAATAACTATACAAATTTAAATGATTAACTCGTCATGTTTTTGGCAACATTCCGGTCACATTTATATTTAAAGTAATGTCACCGGGATGCTGCTGAAAGCAAGACGGCTTAAAAATCAACAATATAACCATAGGAAATGAATTCAAATTAAATTAAGCCTAGTATAGGTTTCTTCAGCTAGAAATTAGTGGAAAAATCTGGTAAAATAGAAATAAAGATACAAATTTAAAATATTCAAGCGTCATGTCCTTAGTTACATTCCAGTCACATTTTGATTTAAAGGAATGTAACTGGTTTGCAGCTGAGAACAAGATGGCTTAAAAATCAATAATACAACAATAGAAAGGTGAAATTAATTCAAAATCTAAAGTGCGAAAAAGAAATGAGTGAGAAAATATGGTAAAAAAGAAAGAAATATAAACATTTAAGTGATAAAAGCTTCATGTCTTTTCAAGATTGTGGTCACATTTTGATTTAACATAATGTGACCGTAGTGTTGGCAAGAACAAGATGGCTTTCTTCAACCACTTATGTTTCAAAACACCAAAACTCGAACCACTTCCAACTATAAAAAAAATTTTCAGCAGTCTTGTTTTTAGCAGGACCTCCAGAAGATATACAGGCCTGTTCCAGTGGAGTCTCTTAAGTGTCACGTTTTAGGAAGCATACTAACTACACTTGTGATTTAATTCAATGTGTTTGGTGTGTTTCCTAATATATGAAAGCAGAACTAAATGAGTGAATAATGTGATAATGTGTGAAAATAGAACATTTAAGATTTTGTTTAAACTTAATTTGGGGTTTTGATTTTTCTTAAGCAAAAACTTGGTCAGAATCGTGTTAAAATTACAGAACTTTCAACGAAATGGAATTTTCATCAGTCGAGTTCTCAGAGATGCGCCTAAAGCAGTTGATTTTAAAAACCCTCTTTAGACGCGTTTTTGTTGACCATGACTGTTGAGCTGCTTCTGTTTTAATTAAGAAAATAATACAGGTTTACTCTGAAAATATGAAGTGTATTTAAAATTAAATATTAGAAAAAATAACTTGAGGTAAGCCCCAGTCCCTGATGAATCAAAAAACACCGCTTTTCTTTTGAAGATTTATTTCCAATAACCACCAAAAAACACCCAGTAACTTCTTAGTTTTACTATTTTTTTTCTTAATTTTTTTTTGTGTTTTTTTTATATCGGTTTTTGTTTACAATTTCTGTCGCAACGCAAAGAGTGAATGCTTTGCCAAGTTTTGTGTGGGTTTAGGGTTTATTTTTAACTGGTATGCTTATGCGCTTGCCTCTCCGCTCGCCTTCCATATATATTCCACAAAAAAAAACAAGGAACGCAATCAGACCGGAAATCATAACAATCGAGAGAGTCCAGCTAGATGGTATCTGTATTCATATTCTTGGGTATTACACATATATAATAATGCATTAATGCATGGTGCGGGAGGAAGGGGCTGCTGCTCTAACATTTATGGTTTACTAGCCGGCTCTATTTCCTTTCGTATTAACACTTGGTAGGATCCATTACAGCTAAACTAATTTTTACAAGGTCCGAATTGCCGTCGTGCTTTGGGGGGACTCTGTTTTTCTTTCTATTCATTAATTAATTAAGCATATTTGCCCAAAACTTAATCTTAATCCATAAATTAATTGCCCTTTGAGGAGGGAGCTTCGTGATGGCCACAAATGAAAATAGTAGAGTGTGTGTTTGTTGTATCTTAAAAGGGGGAAAACCAGATCAGATGCGGAATAGAATTTATTGCAATTAAATTTATACACGCGCTCTCTCGCGGCGGTAATCATAATCATAATAAGGACAATAATGGTAATCATAATAGTGTAATATATAGTTATAGTATATAATCATAAGTTCATACGCAGCATTATTTAATATAAGTTAATTTTCTCGATCCGCCGACTGTTTGTTTTTGATTCCATCCATCCATCCATCCATCCGTCCATCCGTCCACCATCCATCATCCATCATCCATCATCCATCCATCGTGCGACCTCATTAAACTATAGATATAACATTATGTTGTCTCGTAATCATACTTATACAGCAGGTGGTTCTTCTGCGTAATACGTAGCACACGTAATACGTAATCAATAAATACGATACGTTAGAGAGTAGATACATTTAGATAACGCCCTATATTCATTATCTCTGGGGTTGCTTTCTTTTTTTTGTTGTTTAGCTCTCACAGAATTACAAACTAGATCAATGTGGCCCCTAGTGTGGGTTACTACATCATCATGCATATATCCTGTAACAGTTTCGCTCTAGCGCCTCTTCTCCAATATATAGACTACAACTTATTTAGATCCGACGACAAATCACAATAAAACAAATTTAAAAGAGACGAAAAAAAAAACGAAAAAAAATTGACACGTTTTCTCTAAGTGTGGGTGGCAATTTGGCGACTCGATAGGGATTTTTTAAAAGTTTTCGTATTGAAATTAATCGATATTTTCTTGCAGATCACTTTTTGACATTCAAGTGGCGCCCTCTGGTGAGATGTGTGATGCAGTTATTCGAGGGATTTTCTCTAAGAAAAGGTAAGATTATACAATTTTGCAACAAAATGGATAATACTTAAAATTCTGGATAAAATATTGAAATTATCTGCTTGAAATCTGCTAAATGTTCAAATCTATAAAATATTAATTAAATTTCATATTAGAGTGGCGTCCTCTGGTGGCATGTAATGCACACCTACTCCAAAGATTTTTTCCAATAATTTTTTTTTTTAAATATATAATTTTAGCTACGACAAAAAATATAAATTTATTTAAATATGTAATTTTTTGTAAGGACTGAAAAAATCTGAAATTGAAAATAATTATAATCTTACAATCCACCAAGTGGCGCCATCTGCCGGAACTCTTCCTTTTGTGTGGAAGCTATGTAAACTGTACGCGCCTTTTTCTACATTACTTCCTTGGAGAATTTCCTTAGATTCCTTTTTCGTGGCGCTTTTTGGGGCTTTTCCCCTGCAACGCCAATTGCCAGAATGTGCCAGGATGTGCCGGGTGTGTGTGTGTGTGTGCCAGAATTAAGGGCTTTTTGACTAAGAGGCTAGGCCTCTATCTAATGTATACATTATACATGCGAATAAATAAATTAGTTGCTCTTAGACTTCAGTTAGACGATGTTCATTTCACGATCTCTTTTTCTGTTTTCTTATCCTTTTTTTTTTTGGTTAACATTGGGATTGGCACATTATATTACATATCATACAAAGCTTCGCGTTCGTTTCATTTCGTTTCGTTTTCTCCTTAACCTTATAATCCTCCTTGTCCGCATGTTATCCTTTTTTGATTTTTGTTTTTATTTAATTTTTTTAAGGGGAAAAGAGCCAACTGAAAGACACACCAGTGTTGGGTAAGGCGAAAGTATTGGGGGCACTGAACCTAAAGCTGCACGCCATCAAAAAAAATAAAGGGTTTTTAGGTTTAGGTTGTTCGTTTAAAGTTCGTGTAATAAAATGTAACCGCAGCTTATCACATTCATAGAACTTGATCAATTCTCTAAATACATCATAGTCGTATGCGTAGGTTATATATAGTACATAATTTAGTACAGTTACCTTGTATGAGTTAACTAAATGTTTTCGTTTCCTTAATAGCACAGTGTAAACGCTTATCCGTCTTCGATCTTTTCTCATAGGGCACATTCTTCGAGTTTCAAATTTTAAAATTTAAATTCCACTTTTAATTCAATTGAAACGGAAAGTAAATCAAAAATCAAAATTCAACATTTTCATTGTATGGAGTTTCGTCCTTTTCTCTTTGCCTTTTCTTTTTTCTGTCCCTCATTTTATTTGTTATGTTTAGGTTTAGTTTTATTTTGTTATTTTTTTGTATTTGGTATTTTCTTAGTTTTCGTTTCTTATTTTTTGTTCTTTGCAACAACTACAATACATGCAAACAGCAATTTTTGGAGTGCAACATAAACGGTCTGACAATTCGAAACAGAATCTATCTTAAGTTCTTGCTTGTATCGCTTACTTTTTGGTATATATACTTGTATATATATATTCACTAGATCTATGTATGTATGTAGGTTCATTCTTGTGTGTATGTAGGTTGTTTTTTTCTCCGAGTGTATATCTATTTTTTGGCTACTTTTTTGGGTTTGTAAAATTCGCAAAATCTTTATCTCGTATCTTATCTCTTTTTGGTAAACATCGAAATCAGATCAAAACTAATACAGAGCGGTTAAAAGTTTACATTTCATGTAAAGTTTAAACAATAGTGTTTGGTTCGATTTTCTTTGAATAAAATAAATCATAAATATCCGTACAATGTCCGTGTGTGTGGTGTGTGTCTGTCCGGTGTCCAGTGAGAGAGAGTGTGTGTTGTTTAGTTCTCGTATATAACTGCCGGTAGGGGTGTTTCATTGTTTGAATTACACATTTAATACTTGGGTTTTTTCTATAACATTTACTTTATAAACTATTTGCGTCGCCTCGTTCAATGACCTGTGAATGCTGTGGGGGATCTCTTGGACTTTCCTGCTCTCGTTCTCTCTAGGTTTTCAGCTTTTTGGTATTTTTTGTTGTATTTTTTTTTGCAAAATAAATGCTCTTGATTTTTGTATCTTTCTCCGGGGGGGAAAAAAAAACACCGCCTTAGGATATATGTAACTACTAGACTCTAGATATCCTGCATTCATATTTTGATCTTCCTTCTGTCTGAGAGTTTGAGTGGTTAGGTTTTGTGGGATCCTTTCTTCGGTTAGTTAGCATTACTCTGGTTAATGTTGTTTTCGGCTTACTGGTTAGTTTTTAGTTCGCTAAGCTATTAGGTGGAGAATCGGAAACTCATGTAAGTAGTTCACTTGAAACGTACGATTATATTCTGGGACAGAATGAGTGTGTGAATGGTGTGTTGTGTGTGTTGAGTGGTGTATGCGTTACGAGGGCCAGTTTGGGTTGAATCATTTCACTTTTAATGCCAGAAAATACTGGAAGTTCAGCATTTTACAGTATCTTTCTCACTTTCTTTGTTATTTTTAGCACAAGCCGGTTATTTACAAAGTTTCACAACAAACAATACATACCAAACTATATGGGTTTATTAATTAATTGAATCTGCAAAAGCTTCTCCCATTTTAAAGTTTATATTTTTTGTTGGCGACCGTGAAATAGTAAACCCAACTGACCCTGCCATAGACAGCTCTAAAACGCACTGTTTTTGTGGTCTAAACTTATCGGTGTACCGTTATTGTATATACCTATCAAGTTTTTGTTTGCATTCTTCGTTTTTTTTATTTTCACATTTTTTTTGTATTTTTTTTCTTTGTTTTTCTCTTGTTATTTCAAAATAAATTACAAGGGGGGATTCGAGAGGGATAAAATATTCTCCTTACGAGTTTCGCTTTCGTCTGCATAAAATGCCTCATCAGATCCTGATCATGATCGTGATCATGATCGTCATTCACCTCCTCAACTCATCTTAATCGCGATCATCGCGCAGAATCTTAAATAAATATAAAGCACAAAGTGTTGACTTTCCAGTTTGTTTCTTCGACTTCTAGTTGATAAGTTTAAGTATATGCCCTTGCAGGGGCATATACACATAAATATAATATAATATAATATATATGTATAAGTAAAGTTAATCCTTTTGAAGATGTGTGGTGTGGGTGTGGGAGTGAGGGTGTGTTTTCTAAGCATCTTCAATCTTAAATAAATTCCCGTTGATGCTCATACGTTCTTTAGGGGGTTTTTCTTGATTCTCTTTTGTTTTTCATATATTTATTTTTGGTATGTCGCGGTGCTCCTTGTTTTCTCCTTACTCATTTTACTCTTTTTACTTGTTTTTCGGTTTCCCTCGATCCTGCGATCTTAGGCATAAAACTCCGTTTTTCCTTGCGTCTTATAGGCCTCCTCCTCGATTTTGTACATGTCCATAAGCTAGGTTTTGGTTTTGGTTTTGGGAAGCGTTGATGATGACAGGCGGGCGGGCGCGCAGCGTGATAAACAACAAAACAAAACATATTTTTTCGCAAAAGTAAACAAATTCGGTGGAGTGTGTGTGTGTGTGTGAAATGGGCATGGTGGTGTGTGTGTTGGAAAGAGAGAAATAGAGAAAGAGCGAGAGAAAAGAGAATTTTCGTTTAGTTTTTCTTGGTTACATTTTCTGGTGACATTTTTTTTCTTTAAGGTTAGGGCGGGCGACACAGCAAACGATAAATGACAAGGCGTTATATTTAGGGGGGCGTGGCAAATCGGGTGTTAGACAGACGGCGGGGGGTGAAAGAGAGAGACATATACATAGACAGAGAGGCAGAGAGAGAGAGAGAGAGAGAGAGAGTGAGGGAGGGAGGGAGATCTATAAAGTAGTTCGATAGCTGAGCTGCGAGCTTGGATTCTCTAGGTTTTAAACAGGATTCGAGCCAAGATCTTAACCATATATAATATATATAACACTTAGGGCGGGAAGGGGTATATAGAGGAGGATCTAGGGGTGGAGACACAGAGCACACTTAAAACTTATCCTTGGCAAAAAGCACAGAAAAGCAAATCAAAAAGAAATATGAACTATGTATGTGAAAAGAAAAACGATTAAGAGGCTCCAGAGGTCAGAGTGGAATTTCCTGTTTAGTAAAAATAATTCATACATTTAATTATTAGTTAAAATTCCACTCTGATCAAAGCAAAGCTGGGTTAATGAATGGAAAATAAAGATCGGGGGGATCCTTCTACGAGACCTAGTTGGGTTAAGTAATGAGAGAGAGCACACGGTGAGTCATGAATCAAAATGAACATGTACCAATATAAATATATATATATAATACATATATAAGGAAGTAGTAGTAGATAATTACATCTTAGCAGTTAGTGTGAAAGATTAGCAGCTACTTGACTGATCGATTACTTTCAGGTTAGTACGGATGGGTTCGGTTAGGTTGGGTTTCTTTTTCTTTTCGTGATTGGTTATTTGGTTATTCCTTATCGGTTATTGGTTATCGGTTATCGGTTATCGGAAGATGCATCCCCAGTCGATAGTCCCTCTCTCACTCTCTCTCGCTCTCTCACTTGCTCTCTCTGTCACTAAATCAATCGTTTCGGGGGATGCATTTCCTCGGTTTTTCAGTTTCAGTTGTAGTTTGCTTTCATTTCTTGCTTCAGTTATCAGTTATCGGTTATCAGTGATCGGTTATCGTTTATATCGGGGTTTTATCTGTTTTCTTTTTCTGATTTTTCTTTTCTTTTGGTTTATCGTTTACGGTTTATCGCCCTCTAGCTCTCTATACAGGTGTGGTTGTTGTCTAAAGTACAGTCTCAATACTGGTTATAGTGTCGGTCTGCGGCCGAGTTTCGTTCAGTACCTTTTGCACATCGGTACTGAATTCCTCGATCTGCTTCGAGTGCGCCAGCTTCAGCTTTTCCATGGCGCGTCCCTGCTTGACGCCGATTTGCTGCAAATTAATATCGAAGGTATTAATAATACCGAATCGGGTAGTCAGGGAGGCTCCCTGAACCCACCTTCTTCTCCTCCATGAAGCGCTTGACATTGTTCTGACGCTTCTCGCGCAGCCGACGATCCTTCTCGTTCTTGGTCTTCAGGGTCTTGTCGTTCTGCACCTCCTTGGCGGTGTCCGCCGAGGTCTTGGCCTGCTTGGCATTCAGTTCCTTGACATCCCTGCAGGATAGAAGAAAATATACCAAGCTCCTTCAGAGAGTTCCCTCCCGATAGATCTCTCACCTGGCATGACGATCCTCCAGCTGCTTGATCTGCGCCGCCTGCACTGTCAGCATGAGAGCCTTCATGGCATCCTGCGAGTCCTGCACATGCTGGCGGAGCATGTCCCACTCCTCCTTGCGGTGGCGGGCAATCATGTCGGTCCACGCCTTGGTCTGATCGTTGATGGCATTCTTGATGGTGGAATCGTTGCGGATGTCGTCCTTGCTCTTGCCCTTGATCAGCTTGTCGATGGCCGCATTCTGGGTCTTCTGCACCGAGGTGCGCTCCTTGGCATGCTTCTTGCGCAGCGTGTCCAGCTCCTTGATCTGCTTCTTGCCCACCTTCTGGAAGCCCTTCTCCTGGCGCAACGACTCCAGGGTGACTGGCTCAAAGACCAGCGGCGGCTCCTTCTTCTCCTCCTCCTTGGCCTTCCCAGCATCGCGAGCGGCTCCACCGCTCTGCTCCTCAATGCCCAAGGCCTTCATCTGCTCGTTCTGCTGCTTGGCAGCGCCCGCAAAGCCACGCGGATCCGACAGCATGGCCATAAAGTCCTCGAACCCGTCGGGCACATAGATCTTCAGCTCGATGTTCACGAACAGCATGGGCAGGGACATGGGGAAGTTGGCCTCTGTGCGCAGCGACACATGCCGATAGCCCGCTTGCAGGCCGTCCAGCGGCAGGATCCGCTGGCCAATCATCTTGCCGCTCTCCTCATAGACGCCGAACCTGAGGACAGCCAGATCGGGCAGCACCACCTTGCGGAACACGAAGGCGTCCTCGTTGTACACCGGATTCAGGCCATTGTTGGGCACCAGGCGGGTGCGGAACTCCTTCTTGACCGTGTCGGAGGGGAGACCGAACATGTCCACCTCCACGTAGGTGCCCACCTTCTTGTCCGACAAGAACTGGCCGGCTATCACCTTCACGGAGCACTGGGCCGCAATCACACCGTCCACGGGGGCATCGGCGAACGGATCAAAGTCCTTGTCCGCCCGCCGCATAAAGTCCGGTTTCAGCAGGTACCCACACCCTCCGTTGTACTCGAACTTACCCTGGTTGAGCTGCATGGGCAGATCGGAGGACTGGAAGTTCAGCGAGACCATCTGGCAGCCGGCGTTCCAGAACACCTGCGGCATGTAGTTCGAGGAGTCCGCCCGGGTGCCCTTCGGGTAGATGCGCGACATCTGGCGCTTGTTGTAATTGACGAATTCGATGGAGCTCTGCTTCAGGTAGTTCATGCCCGCCGACTCCGCGAACGAGGACATGTTGTGGGCAATGTTCTTCTCTGTAGGATGGAAATATTTAATTATTTTAATCCCATTCAGAGGGGGAGGACTCCCTACCGATTGCCTTGTCAAAGCCCTGGAACTTGATGGGCTGCGCATAATTGACCATGGATGAGAGCCACGGATGGACATTGGTGGTGGAGCCACTGTAGTTGGCGGCCGCTGCCTCGGCCTCTGCCCCGCCACCGCCCTCGGCGGCGCCCTCAGTGGCCGCTGCGGCCTCGGGTGCGGGCGCTGGGGCGGCCGCTGCCTCTGGCGGCTTGCCGGCACTGGCATCCTCCTCGGGATCATCGTCGGTCTTCAGCTCGCCCTTGAGCCACAGCTCCAGCTCGACCTTCTCCACCTCGGGCTTCATGCGCTTGTTCTTGATGAGGATCTTCTTCTTCAGCTTGCACGGCGGCGGTAGCGGCAGACCAGGATCCAGCTGAAGGTAATTATTGAGTGGGTTTCGCAGGAGAATCTTTAGAGGGAAAACTTACCGGATGATCCGAGAGCGGCTCCTTCAGCAGCAGGTCGCCAAAGAAGTCATCACAGTATTTGGCCAGCTTGTACTGCTGGGCGCGGTTGCAGTGATTCTCAAAGGACAGAATCACCGGGTACTCCGAGGACACAAAGGCGCAGTCCGCAATCGCTTGGATGCAGTCCTGTAAGTGATAATTCAATAATTAATTAATTAATTAAGGTTTAAAGAGTTTTCCCCTTACTAATTCTAGTAAATAAAGTTTACGTGCTGCAAATTAGTCTCGGGAGCCACCGCAAACTCTAAAACAAATTTGATTTTAATTTGTTCAGCACAAAAAACATTACCCAATGGGCCATGTTAGATGCACACTACTGATTTCCACCTGGTTTTGCCAATTAAGATTGTTAGCATTACAGGTAATTAACTGGGAAATGTATACTTATATTTATTAACAGCATTTATCTGCATATTAAATGGGGAAATGGGTTTATCTTTGTGGGTTTGACTACAGTTTCTATTACGATAATTAAATAATTAAAAAGATTTAATATTTAATGATATTTAATACTTATGAAAGTGTTTTGATAACATTTTAAAGAGATTATTTTGTTGAACAGAAAAATAATAATTATTAAAACAAAAAAAATTTAAAAAAAAATAGAAGGAAAAATAGAATAGGAAAAATAGTTGAAAAACAGAGAAGTTAGAATTTTTGTTTCATTTATTTTCCGATCATTTCGATATATATATACATATATATAGTATAGTGGTCCGATTTCAGCCGTTCCGACATATATACTAACTGCTATAGAAAGAAGACTATCTGCAAAGTTTCATTAAGATAGCTTAAAAACTAAGAGACGGACGGACATGGCTAAATCGACTCGGCTGGTGATGCTGATCACGAATATATATACTTTATGGGGTCGGAGATGCTTCCTTCACTGGTGTAATTTGTTAAAAAAGTGGATGTATTTAGTAAAAGCCTTTTTGTCTTACACAACACATTTGTGTCTTAATTATTATGCTATAGCCCGGAAAAAAATTGATTTAAACTTAAAACTGTGAAATTAAATAAGTGATAAAGTGCAATATGTGAAAAAAGTGATTTGATTTGTAAAACAATTGTAGGTATCTGTCTCTGAAGCTAAGGCTGATTGAGCTTCTTCTGTTATAAATTACAAAGTGCACATTGTGAAAAAAGTAAAGTGAAGTAAAGTGAAAAAAGTGCATCAGTCACATTTTCAGGGATACATTCAAAACATTTTGATTAAAAAAAAAATTTTTTGAATGTACTCCTGGGGCTAAGGCTGATTGAGGTTCTTCTGTTATAAGTTACAAAGCGCAAATTGTGAAAAAAGTAAAGTGAAGTGAAAAAAGTGAGTTAGTCATGTTTTCAGAGACACATTCCAAACATTTTGATTTTAAAAACAATTTTTGGGATGTGTAACTGAAGCTAAGGCTGATTGAGCTTCTTCTGTTATAAATTAAAAAGTGCAAATTGTGAAAAAAGTGAGGTAAATTAAAAACAGTGATTCAGTCATATTTTCAGAGACACATTCCAAACAATTTGATTTTAAAAACAATTTTTGGAATGTGCACCTGAAGCTACGGCTGATTGAGCTTCTTCTGTTATAACAAAACATTAAAAAAAAATGTGAAAAGTGCGTGAAAAGTGAATTTATTTAATAAAAGCCCTATGTCTTAGGTAACACTTTCATCAGATTTATGTTTTAACTTAAAATGATGACTGTGCTTCCTAATACAAGATTGCTTTCCTTCAACAACAGCTTAAATGTGAAAATACAATACAAAAACAAGAAAGGAAGCTAACTTCGGTAAGCCGAGGATTGTAAACCCTTGCAGTCTGCAATTGGATCATTGAAAGTCGATTCATTAACAATCCTAATTATTAATTAATATTATTATTAATATACAACTATATTATTAAACTCTTTTCCCTTAAAAACCCTTATCTAATAACTCCTTTGAGAGCCGAAGACCTAAGCTGCTATGGCTCTAAACCACCGTTGGCACTTAGTTTAATTGTTAGCTTTAAATAAATAAAATAAAATAAATACCCACCTTGAAGAGAATTTCCGTGCAGTAGGCATGGCCGTGGGTAACAATGGGCTCCTCGTCCTCGCCCTTGCCATTCCAGCAGTCCAGCTCCACGCAGCGACAGCCGGCCAGGAGGGTCTGACGGTACATCTCCACGGAGCTCTTGCCACCGATCTGGCGGCCGGACAAGTAGGTGTTATGCGAACTATTGATATAGTAATGGGCCAGCGGCTGGTCCATCTCCATGTAAAAGTCCAGACGGTCCAGGAATACGGGGGCATTCTCGTCGGACATCAAATAGCGCTTGAAGCCGTCCAGCGAGAGTTGCACTAAAGGTTTATTAAGTAATATAATAAAAGATATTTAGTAATTATAATTAATACTAATTAAGTACCGCTCTTCTTTTTCTCCTCATCCAGCTCGTAGTCGTTGATGATCTCCGTGCAGCGCTTCTCCTCGTACAGCGGAAACAGGATCTCGTTCATGCGCGGATCGCGCTGTTTGTCATTCATAAACTGGATAAACTGCTCCAGACTGATAAAGTCCTGCTTGCCCTTGGTGCTGCAGGATAAATGAATTATTTAAATGAAATCAAATTGAAAATCTTTCGAGTAAGTGAGTATTACTCACATGGATGTGAAGAGCTCCTCGATGTCGTTGCGGGGACACACCTTGTGGTAGAGGGCATAGAACTTGTCAAACGTAAACTGCTCCTTGGTCATCGTGGCGTTCTTGTCGTCCGGCAACCCGGCATCCTTGATGCACGTGTACACCAGCTTCTCTGTCTTGCCGGAGGCGAAGGTCTTGGCCAGCGTTTTAACTGGAATTTTGCCGCTTTTTTCAACGCAGTAACTCAATCGCATCCAACTTTTTTTTTTCGTACAAGATAAATGAACAGCGAAGCCGAGGGTCAGGGTCAGTAATTGCATTTAATTTCATTTTATATTTTTCCACGAATTGTTGTGAGGGTATTTCGTTTCGGGGGACGTTTTTGGTGAATATAATGCAATTAAAACGACAATGCACAATGGCGAGCAATAACAGAAACAAACAACAAACATAGCTTAAGATAATTAAAAAGTCGAAAAAGATAGGTTTACATACCTGGTAGATAGGGAGAGAGAGAGAACTAAACTATGCCAAGTGCTTTAAATAATGGGGTATGGCTTTAAAAGTATTATATTTAACATTAATGGAATTAAGAATATTAAAGGAAGCTAGGAGGAGTGTTTTTTAAGCAGCTTTAAATATTATTGTACTATATATTAAAAAAGTTATTTAAGCACTTAAAATATTATATTTAATGGATTTTCTTTAAAAATTAAAATGAAGGGAATTAAAAACATTAAAGGGAAGCTAAAAGAAGAGTTATTACGCTACTTTAAAATATTATTATATATTTTTAAAAGAGTTATTAAAGCAGTTACAATATTATATTTAATTGATTTACTTTAAAAACTACCATTAATGGAATTAAAAACATTAAAGGCAGCTAAGACAAGATTTATTTAAGTATGTTTTAGTTATATTTTGGAATAAATCATTGTTTTAAATGAATTTCCTTTCCCTTTTGCCATTATTTTGCCTACATAAATTAATAAACAATGAAAATTGATTGGAAAGTAAGCACTATTTACTTGGAGTCTCCTTCAAACCACATCCTAAGCCTGCTTAGTGGCCCAAGCCACATAATCGAATTCAATATTGATTAGCAATCAAGTTCAGGCCAATCCATTAAGCAGATGATTAACGATCATAGCTAATTGAATGGACAAACGCACTTTTGGTCACAATTTGCATTATCCGAAGGATATCAATTCCCATTCCCAGGATAGCCAACACTTTTCGGCCGTACAAGTGCTCTCCGGGTCAAGTAATTGCGGCCCCGTCGGTTGAATGACGCATAAATAATGCAATCAGAAACAAATTGCAAACTAGGACGACTAATTTACAATACAAACATGCAACATGCCCCACCTTTGCCACCTGTGTGCCACGCCCCATCCGCCTCCTCCTACACTCTGCCTCCCATTTTGTGCCAAGGTGTTGCCGCCATCGGTGGTTAACACGGTGGTTCGTTGAATGCACTTTGCAACTTTTCACCAACGAGAACCCCCTGAAGTACCACTAAATGTTGGGTCACTGGGAGAAAAAGGGACTAAAATCGTAATAAAAAAGGTAATAAAAATAAAACAAAATAAATACAAAAAGAAAATTAACTACAAATATTTAAAGCCATTGAAATACTACTTTAAAGGAATTTAAAAGTTATTTTCAACAGATTTTAAATTAATTTTAACCTGGCTTTTGGCCGACTTTCTTCCTAACAGTGTGCCTGTGCAGGTGTGTGATCTTGGCCCCCCAAAAAACACGCCCTCATCCCATCCAAAAACTAGAGAACACACCCGACTGGGCAGAAAGAGGAGAGAGAGTTCACCGCAGGCAACGCATATCCAATGAACCACAGTTCAGTTGCCGCCGCCTTTCATCCTCTCCCAGGACACATGGGGGAACCACCGTGGTCATCAGACATTGGCCCATTGAATGCATTCGTTTCGAGGCAAACTTTTGGACGGTTTAACCCAATTTTCAAATGACGACCCGAGCTAGGCCGGAATTTATTCCCATTCCTGCGGCAACGCCCACTTGTTAAAGCGGAAACCAAAACAAATTCTCAACAAATGTGGGTCAAAAAACGAGAAAAAAAATAAAGGGTTGGGTTTGTTTTTTAAATTTCTAGATAGAGTTTACACATTTTGGTTTAGTTTCTAACTTAGCAAACCAATTTCATAATAAAGATTTGGCTTTAAAGTGTTAATTGCAAATATCCTTCAACTACTTGACCTATTCTGTTTGAGAATGGCTTTAATTCCACGTTTATGTTATGACATTCATACTTTCTGCGTATTTTGCAAATGCGCCTTGCATAAAGCATGAAGCCCCACACACACACCTTCCTCTGGAATTGGAATTTTCTCCATGGCTTCGGTGGGAAAAAGAACAGCAGCCTAACCCAGATGTCCGTCCGGCCCTTCCTGGCGACGGCCAGGAAATGCAAATAATATGAATTTTGTTTGGAGCAAAATGTGGACCATGGACTTTTGAGGAATGGAAAGTCGAGTCTTTGGTCAAGGATCGAATTGCAGCTGGCTTGCTAGTTGGAGTTCCCGGAATTGTGTAATCGCCAATCAGGAAATTAATAATGGTCAGAATGCGAATAATTGATCCGAAAGTCCAAACAAGGCGGCATCATCATCGTCGTCGTCGTCGTCGTCCGATGGCGAAATGTAAACGGATGGAATTTCATGGAAAGGAAGTGCAGTAACAAGGGATTCCAAGTATTCGGAACTTGCATTTCCCCAGAAGCCTAACAAAATATATATACAAACGAGGAGGGCTTTAAATTTCAGGCCAACTTGGTGAGGAAGGCATCAATTTAATAGGGAATCAATTAGTTAGTAACAACAGTGAGATTAAACATTAAAGCATGGAGAAGTTAACTTACCCAAGGAAACGGAAGGAACCTACTTAAAGACGGTATGACACTTTCTCTTGCAAGCAGATAAGATGATTTTATTATCGAGTAATTAACTTACCTTATTGGTTAAGCCAAAAGTCAGTGTCATCAAAGCATAGTTTCCAAGGTCTGAATATTACAACCAAGGTTTTCATTATCTAGCATAACTTTCTTCATTTATAAATCAGTATCATACAGGTATAGGGATCTTCTTTAAATGTTTTTATGGTTTCTTAAAGCTTTAAACGGTTGAATATGGCAATTAAACTGCATAATATATAATGTATTGTTTATTTCTTTCATCTAGCATAATTTAGAAGATCTTTTTCAATTTATTCCTCTGTGTCATACAGGTACAATGCTCTAATTTAAACGTTTTTATGGTTTAAGCGATTGAATATGCATAACATATATTATATTTTTTATTTCTTTCATCTAGTAACACTTAGAGGACTCTATCAACTGATTCATATGTGATACCCCAGTGTCATAACTGCATAATACCCAACTTTACATGTTTTTGTATGTTGTAAAGATATAAAAAATTAGTCTTAACATATAAGCAACACAACTCGTTTATTTTCTTTATCTAGGTATAATTATTAAACACTTAGTGCCATACCGCTATACTGGGTTATTACATTTAAACTACACAAACTGGCTATTTCCCGTAATTAAAAGCATCTTTCACGAGCTGATTCTCTTCCTGTGCTTGAACCCATAATGGACTAATTTTCGGAGGGCAAGGACTCGTACTTACTGCTTCATCAGATTGGTGCGAGGACACACATTCGTGGCCCGATTGTTATGCGTGATTTGACGCAACATCTTCTGCCAGCTCTGTGTGCGAGCGAGATGGTTATGTACAGATAGAGATAGAGATAGAGAAAGGCAACAATAACAGTAACGAGGAGAAGAAGAACAAGTTGAAGAAGAAACGGCATGCAGAACACAGAGAGAGAACGTAACAATCGATGCAATTATGTACACACAGTGTAATCGAGTGAGGTGCAGCAAGTGGAATTAATGCGGCAAGGGAAGGGACATTGGACACAGGACACAGGACGCAGGACAAAGGGATGAGGGTATAAAGTACTTTTTCTTTTGGGGGAAAGGGAAAGATGAAAACCCGCCCACTTACTGTTTCCGCAGACACATCATGGGGCAGATATTGTTCGCTTTGACATTATGCGTTATTTTTCGTATGCCATCTAGCCAGATCTAAAAGTAGAGGAGAGATTCGGTAGGAGAATCGGTGTATGTATGTTCTCGAGCGTTTTCTATTTTCTTTTTCAGTGTATTACTGCACTAGGGGTGGACCTTATGCGTAAGGATTAAGTAAAAGATACATATGAATATGAAACAATAGAAAACTTAAAGGGAATAATTTGTTTTTTAAGTTTATTAATATGTTTATGATCAAAAATATTGAAATATATATTGATTTTAGGCTACATAAATGGTTTTAACAATAAGAAGAAGGTAAGGTAACGAAATTATATATAAGAGGTCCAGTAAGTAGTTTCCTTTAATTTATATATTTGTTCTTAGTAACACTGCGTATGAGTAATATCATAAATAATATCACTCATACGCAGTGTTTTCATAACGGCTTTTCTCTTCTCTTTAGCTTTAAACATTTAAAATAACTAAACAAATAAAGAATATCTTTTTAATTTAGTTAATTTCCCTCAGAATGCAGGTCCACCCCCTCAGAGGGCAAGGTAAATAAGATGTTTTGGGAATATGTGGGGGAAAATGTATTGACTGGGGGTTATGAGGCTCGCAGCTCCTCTGATCACTGCCGTCTCCAGTCACTCCTCCGATTATTTAGTCACTGGCTTCTATATGGACTATGGACTCACCTTGGCTGTTGCCGCATCTGGGCAAATAACATGATGATATGTTATATTGATATAGTCCGTGTTCGAGCAGATCGTCAGGGATCGCTTATCCAGTTCCGGTATATTAGTTCCGTTCTTTTTGGTTACCTTATCGAGTATCTTGGGATCCTGCAAGAGCAACAAAACACACAGTATTTATTAGTGAATTGCCATTTGACTGCAATTTGCAACGGCATCTGCTGAATACCGATCCCCATCCCAATTCCAGACCCGTTCCGAATCAGTATCAGAATCAGCATCGGGGAACATTAATCTCCGGTCGCATCATTAATCAAGGCAGCGGAGGGGCGCATTGCACAGGAACATTTATCAACATTTGTGCAGCGCATTCGCGGAGCCAAGGATATACTATACATTTTCATTCTATTTCCCTATTTTATTGTTGTTTGTTCCGCCGTCAGCAACAATTAAATGCCGAGTACTTTCCCCCTTAAATTATGGCCAGCATTTCAATTTAATTGCTGCCTTGCCTCCAAAAAACTGCAAGAAACAATGCTGAAGTTTTCTCTCTTTATTCCTAGAACTTAATACAAGGAAAACTATTTCGAAGAACTTCAGTTGCACTTAGAATTAATATTGATTTTATAAAAAAAAAAAAAAGTGAAAGGCTTTTAAATTATTAAAATACACACATTCGTTTTCTAACAATTTCTGTGACTTTAAATCTTTTAAGATACAGTCTGAAAACATGCTGCAAAAAATGTTTGTCATATTACTCGTTAACAAATTATTGTAGCAAGCTTTTAGACGCCTTTTAAGTGCAGAGAGGTGCTATTCTATAAGAGTAAGGTAAATTTCATAATTTCTAGATATAAAATTATTGTAAAATACTTGTAGATGCCTTTTTAAGTGCTTTCAAATATCTATTCTATCGAAGAGTGCCACAGATCCCTGCCCTTTTACCGCCGTAAATAACTTAAATGCTCTTTCAAAGTCTTCCCACTTAAACGGTGAATTTCTTAGAGGAAATTGAATTATGCAGAGACCCCGCCAAGGAGATTTCCTCACCTCGGAAGGCACACACACGGGCACACGGGGGCCCACCGAGGAGACCGAGGAACAACACAAACGTCAATAGCTCAATCAGTTCGAGTGCAATTTGCGAGGACAAGGAGCGGAGGAGCACAGGAACTGTAGCATACTTTCGAGTGCTAAATAAGTCAGCCTTCCCGCTTGCGCTCTCTTTGAAGCAAATAAAGTGAAAGCAAATGTTATAAAAGTTTTGTTCGCCTTATTCTTTCTTTCATTTCGTTTCATTTTTCTTCTTTTTTATTCGGCGTGTGTTTGCTTTCTTCTGGCACAGCTTCCTCGTGCATTATTGAAAAGCAAAAAAAAAAGAAGAAACTAAAAGCCAGGAAAAGTCGCTGGAGCGGTGGCAATAACAAAAAAAAAAAGAAAGAAAGAAAACTGCAGCCAAGCTCAAATTTTTCGTTTTCAATATTTCTTTTCTGGTTTTTATTTGTATATTTTTTTCATTTCTGCGGTTTTCCCTCTCTCCGCCTGCCGAACGAAGCAACTTTTAATGGTTCATTGATAATATAATATTGATGACCAAACATTTCAAGTGATGGCAGAGCACTAAACGCACACAATCAGGCGCACACAGACTCCAGACACACTGAGGCTTCAGTTCTTGCTTCTACAAAATCTCAAATTTGGCTCTGTTAACTCTGTTTGAGCGACATTAAAATTTGTAGGAGGGTGTATTAGGCTCGGTTAAAATAATAATATAATTAAAAAAAAAAAAAACAAAACAAACGCGTTTTAATAGACAACTCGTCAGAAAAGGTCCCATTCTATTTCACGCCGACACCACAACAGGCCAAGGTTTACCCTCGAATCGTGACATTGATATCACCCCAAGAAAATAAAATAAGAATGAAATTTCTAAAACAAAAACAATAGGTGGGGGGATTGCCCACACAGACATCCATAAAATGAAAATTAAATAAGAATGAAATTAATAAAAAACCATAAAGCAATAACATTAAAACTTAAATAAAGACAGGACCTCCTCGAACTGAGGCTCACAAACGAATGAAATAATGAAGACCAGATGCTGTAAAAGTAAACTAGAGTGACCAGGGTTGCTGTACACATAAATGGGTAAGCTAGTGTGACCTTATTTAATATGTTTGATTATCTCATTTCTGCGTTGCATACAGCAGGGGATATTTAAATTTAAATTTAAATAATACGTTAATTGTATCGCCTTATTGACTGTTTTTGCTGAGTGAGAAATGCAACACTTCCTCAACTTTTTATTTTTAATTTTTTTTTGTATGATGAAAACTTTTAGCATTTTGACCCTTTGAACATCTTATTTGTGGTCAACAATTTTGGCACACACACACACAACTGTGTGATCATTATGGGAATTTCTTGCAGCTTTTGCTCTTTGGTGTTTATTTTGCATTTTAATTGAATTTTCTGAAGGACAAGAGCGAGTGGAATCACTCGGAGTGGAGCACAAAAGATGTTAAGGGTTGAACACAAGACGGTGGGGGCTGGTAAAGGGGTCTAAATGTGACAGAAACTGGCCAAGACAGACTCGACTCGACGGGGGGAAGGAGGGTACCCGATTCAAGTTGCCAACAAATAAAAGCAGACATTGACCAAAAATCATGATTTTTAACAAAGGACTTCTCGAGTTCCACTGCAAGTTACAAGTCAAGTCGTCGTAAATAAAGTTGACATTTCTCTTGCCAGTTCAAGTTGAGTTTCCTGGACAAACAAATAAACACAACTATGTTGATTAAATACAAATTATTTACCTACAAATAGAAGCAGTTCAGCTAGCTTTCAATGAAAATCCTGTAAATGTCATTGGGAAAGTTTGTTAATTACTTTCGGAAATCTCACACTTTGTTTGCTCTTTGAGAAATTTAATATTAAATATCACAAGGGGCATAAACTAATAACCATATATTTCTGCAAAATTATAAATGCAATTTAATTTATATTCTACTGCTACATTCCCATAATTCCCTGCCAATAACAGACCTTATTTTCTTTCTGGCTTCCTCGAGCATTCAGCTTACCATTTTCAGTTCCAATTTGTACAAATATTTTCCTTCTGCTGCTGCTGCATTCGCTTTAAGCCTTTGCCGGGTTGAACTTAAGCCGCTTCCACGGCAAACCCTGTTCACGATTGAATGGAGGAGCATTTCCAGCAGCGACCACCACACCTGGCTGCCACTTAGTAGTTGCCCTCCCCGTTTCCGTTTCTCTATTTTGCAATTTTTCCTATCCTTTTCTCCCTTTGCATTTCCCCCTAGATGCACCTGTAACCCACATGCAGGCGAGTCAAAGGATTCGCCTGCAGCTAAAAATGCAAAATGAGGGGATTGGGTTGGTCCAAAAAAGGGGGAGTACTGAGTACCGAGGAGTGTTGCCACCAATAGATCACAGAATGCAGCTAAATTAGGTATGGAAAGTGGGGGAGTAAGTAGCTTACATATTTATTAAAATAAAATAACAAATATAAAAATATTTTCTCGCCTAATAATGCTGGAATTCTCTTTACTGTGAGATCACAAAATGGAGCTATTTCGGGCTTGGGAAATAGGTGAGTAAGAAGCTTAGTTATTTCTATAAAATATATACGGTTATTCCCCTAATGATGTAGTTTTATATTCAAATCGAAGGGCATTCAGGTTGAGTGTTGCCATTTATAGAACACAAATAACAGCTTTAAGAGGAATCTATGATATACATAGTTAATAAATTTGAATAAAATAAAGGAGGTGACAAAAGAAAGACTACTCTAGACCGAGATATACGGTTATTAAAGCTGATCAAATAAGATTATTAAATTAAATAAATAAACAAATAAGAAACCTTCCCAATGCTACTTTCTACCAAAAAACTAATAAATTTCTTGTCTGGAAAACAGCTAAGTGAGCGGCTTTGCTGCTGCAGGGTAGTGGGCAAAATTCTCTCTGCCAGTTGCCAGTTGGATGCACTCATCCAAGCCTCCGGTTTCAGCATCAGCATCCGCAGGATTGGCATCAGTTTCACTTTCACTTTCACTTTCAGCCAGCCTGCTGCTTGTCCCTTTGGAAAAGTGTGTCAAAGCAAGGTAAATGGAAAATGGGAAATGGGAAACACTCTCTGAACCGGACGGACTGGACGGCAAATCTAAATTAGTTCAAGTCTTGGGGGCAGCACACCTGCATCGCCCATAAATATATATATATAAAGCATATATAGAAGAGAGAGCGAGTAGTATGGATGGATTGGCCCAAATGGAGCTTCATTTCGGGCTGTTGCTGGTGCTCGGTTCGGTCATAAATTTCATTTAGGCGACGTCGTCGACAGACAAACACAAATACATCACTCTATCAGTCCGAGTCCCCCGGATATATCTATATATATAGATATAGATATATATATATGCCCCTGTCTGTGGCCATATGTTGAAAGCAAAGGAATAAATAAAGGACTCAGGACTCGGTGACAATAAATCTAGCGCATGGAACAAATGCGTTCCAAAGTCGAAGACGGCGACTTTGATCCACAAAATGGTGCTGGCTGCAAAACAATTGAGAGCAAAAGTGACATATTGACACATTAACCGACACAAACCCCCTCAAACCCACCACACACTCTCTCCTTCCTAGACGACAGTTTTATGGCTTTGTGATAGTTCATCCTGGCAGGAAAAGGGAACAAAAAAAAAAAGAAGACTGCACTCAGTCAAAAGTTGGCTTGAAAAAGAAGGCGGAAAAATCAAGTAACGGTGTCAGCGAAAAATGCAGACAAATAGCAACTGAAATGATATTTACTTTTTATAAATTGATATATCATTGCTTTTGGCTTGGTTTTCTTTAACTCTTTATTAACTATATTTAAGGAAAGATATATAGATTTCTATATAAATGCTAAGATATAAGTTTCCCGCTATGAAAAATACTTGGTTTAAATTTTTATAAATGTATAAATTACAAACAAAATTAGGAATTGACTTTCTTTTGGTGTTTTCAATTGAAAAACTCCCTTAAAATAATTTTAAAGACTATTTTACATGCTAAACATGGGCTGGAATTGTTTAATCCTTTAAGCCTACCCTTGTTAAATGGTATTAAGGTGATTTTTTGTGCGCCATAAATCAACAAAAGGGAATTAAACAAGAATTAAAGACTCTTACATAACCACAAACAGAATTAATTATGTTTACATTAGTTGAATATATTGACAAAAAAAAAGCCCATTGAAGGAACTTTTTCATTTTGGCTTTACAATTTATTCATTTCGTTGAAAAAACAATTATTTGCTGATATACTTATATGTGAGCATCCCCCTTATTTTATAGATATTTTATAGGTATAGCTTGTACTCACCCTTGGGGTTCCGCCCGCACGAATATCGCTCACTTGACACAACTCGATGACATCGCCATCCTGACATAGACATAGAGGATACATGTATAGGCATAGGGCGGAGGATCGGAGGGACTCTTATAACTTACCCGGCCCTCGCTCTTCCAATAGAGAAAGAAGCCGTACTCGTCGACCTTGAAGAGGGCATCGCGCTCAAAGTCATTCTCCTTGGTCTCCTTCTCGTTCTCGAACCAGCGATCGAAGACAGCGCCCGTGGTTAATTCCGGCGGAACCGGAATTATCCAATCGAATTCGTACTTCTTGGTCATTTTTATTCACGGCGTACGCTGGATGGTGACTGTTTGGGTAATAAAATTAGAAACTTTACCTAAATATCCCAATTTATGGCAATATAAACTAAATAAAATTGTCTTTGGGTTTATATTTAATTGAAAAGTGCGTTTTTCTTAGACTTTCATATTAAAAAAATAATACTAAACCAATTTATATAGTTCATATTACCTTTGCCGCTTCCGTTTCCGGTGCTGTTTCGGTTTCCGTTGCCGCTGCCGCTGCCGTTGCCGCTTCCGTTTTCCTTGCCGTGCACATGCGATATATATCTAGCTCAGATCTAAGTTCGTCTCTCCCTCTCTCGCTAGCTCTCAGCTTTAATTTTGGGACATGATCAGAATACTGGGTATTACTAAGCTTTTATCGATTATACAATCGATTTGCTGGCCTCTTCTATGTACAATTGCATTTATTGTAGATCACATTGTCCACAAGCTTTGGCTAATTGAACTCGGTTCGGTTGCACTTGCCGCACTGCCAGGAGACTCAAGGCTCGGGTTCCTTTTTATCCAAAAAAGTCGGGACCCTCAGCTGCAATGGGAAAATGTAAATGGAAATGGGAATATAAATAGAGATAGGATGACGGCCATTAGGCAAGACAGCTGCAACTGACATTCTCTTGCAATAATAATTATGTGGCTGGCCACAAAGCCAAATAAAGACGTGGACGAGGCTGCACTCGGCCAAAGGGGCTTAGATTTATTTAAGGAATGTATTGGTCAAGTTATTTTATATTTTAAAAGGTATTTCAGCGAGCTAAGCTTATATTACTTGGACTTCTTGTGCTTCTTTCAAAATTTAATAATAATTGATTTGCTTTATTTCAATTTCCAGCAATTAATCTGCTATTTTTTTCACTGTTTGTATGGCCTGCGTTGGTCAAGCAACAATCAAAATTCAAGAAAATGCATTTATTTTGCCTCCCCCCTTGATGTCGGTGTCCATCAAGGCTTTGATTTTATTATTGCAATCGACTTGCATACTATAATTTCCAATTTCAATTTGTGGCTGAATGCCTAGGTGATGTGGGTGTGTTCATTAAATTTACAAGACAGCAATTGCCTGAATTTGGAAACAACTAAAACAATTATCATGTTGAATGGGCTTTTAATATAAAAGACTCATTGTTTTAAGATTAATTTGAATGTTGACCTATTGATTTATCGGTGAAAACGGGCAATGGACAATATTTCTGTTTAAAAATATATTTTTTAATTGAATTAAATTGCCCTAAAAAAATCCTAATGAGCTTCTTTGCAAAAATAAACACATCTCTATGACAAATCGCGCTGGTAATTGGCATCCAGTTGAACGAGTTTTTGGAAAAATTATTTTTAATTAAATTTGCATTCGAATTGTACTAATTTCGCACACACAAAATACACACAAATTTGCTTTGCCAATTTGCAATCTCAACACTTTATGAGCTTGACACAGTTTCCAACAAAAAAAAAGTACAAAAAAAGTACAAAAAAAGAACAAAAACAAAAGAAAAATCCACTTTAAAGTTGAGCCTTTGACGTTCAACGCGAATGATGAAACTTTTGCCCCGCCACGGGGATATTTATGCAAATTATCGAACCAGGATTTGAACAGCAGGACTAGGAGCAGTCACTGGAGGAGGAACAGGAACAGGAACAGTCACAGTCACGGATCCGGCTGATAGCTGACAGACAAGAAACTGAACTAACATCAAATCGGCGCAGCCGGAAGCCAAGAAAACATCTAACAAAAAAAAATTGGCACTAATGGAATTAGCGAGTGACGACATTGCCAGGGCCATGGCCACAGGTTCTCTGGCTGTTTCTTTTCGCTGCGATTCGATTTGGCGGCACTTTGGGGACTTCCCCCATGAAAATTTACACCCCTCCGCCCCTTCGCCCCCGGAAAACACCTGCGACAGCCGCCGCCGCCATAACGGCCATGGCCTCGTGCACCTGACTTTGATTCCAATTCGGGGACAAAAACTCAAGTGGCTGGCACCCGCTCTCGCAGCTTGTTGCTTTTTAAATTCCATTTCTTTCTGGCAAAAAAAAAAAAACAAACGCCAGGAGCACTGAGAAAAAATCAAGGTAAATTGTTTTCTTTAATTTCATATTTAACTTGTTCTATTACTTAATTATTTTATCATAGAGATATTTAATTTTTTTATTTGGTTATTTTAAAGTATTTTAAATGTGGCGGGTCAAAGAAAAAATTCGCTTATTGGCAATAAAATATTAAAACTTAATTAAAAATTCAAAATATAATAATTAAACTTACATATTATCTATTTACAAGTAAGGTAGTGTTTTATATATTTATTTACTATGCAATTACTGGGATATCCTAATTGAATCCCATATTTTTTCACCGTGCACCTTGGCACGCCTTCCTGGCTCCTTTTTGGCGGCGGGACTCGCCTTATTTATACATATACGTATATCTACTTTGTGACAGAGTCCTTTGTGTGACATTTATGCGCTCCATACATCTCACTCACACACACACATATTCATTCATTCCCTACATCTCACTTTACCCACACACACACATAGCTGACTGATTACTCGACGCTGCTTTTGGGAAAACCGTGATTTCTTCCGCATTTTCTCGCTTTTCTTTTTTTTTCTCGCCGACGACGCTGTCATGTTACACATGACTTCAAATTCAATGAGCTGCGAAATTTCGCTCATTGTTAAACTTGGAGAGCTCGTTAGCCAGACACACACACCACACTCTAAAAAAAAAATACAAAAAAAAAAAAAGAATAAAAATACTTTCACGCCCCGCTCCACGAATGTTTAATGAATTTACGCTCTTTGCGCTTTTGAACTTTCGGCGCTGGCGAATTAGCGAACAAAGGCGGCACCCAGTGTCGTGGACGAAGGATGCAGGATGCTGGCTGGAGAAGCAAGTGGAGCTTGAGCTGGAGCTGAAGATGGAACTGGAGGAGGAAGGTGTGGTGCTCGAGGACAAACAAGGACTCGAACGACAATGCACTCCAGTTAAAAATGTGATGTGACTAATAGGGGACTCTGCGATTTAAGGGCCAAAAAAATCTGAAGGAATTTTAACGTCAAAATGCACAAAGAAAAATGGGTCAAGTAGGTTTCAACCATAAATTGGAAAGGGATTTCCATATTCATAGAATATATTTAAATTTAGCTTTAGCTTAAAAAAATGTCAAGAGCAATTTAAAGTCCGCATTTCATGCTAATCCTTTTATGTTTAAAAAAAGTTTTCCATTCCTCGAAATCCCAAATCATTCTGTTAATTGTTGTCTTACTTATTTCCCCTTACTAATTGTGTTTCCGAATAACTAGAACTTTTAATGAGGAGAGCTGGGAAATTTAATAAAATGCTGTCAATGCAAAGTGAATTTTTCCTCGCCAAATTAAAGTTCCTGGAAGTGCTGGTTGTTAGCGCCGATAATTTCGCAAAAAAAGAGGAGAGAAAAACTCCTTGTGTGAGTCTGGCTTTGGCACAACCCAACACTTTCGGGAAATCGAAGCACTTGAATTCATCTTTCGCTGCCTTTTCCATTTGGCGACCATTAAATGCAGATACGAGGGAAAGCGGCCAAAGAAAAACAAGGATGAGAGCAGGAACAGAAAGAACAACTTGAAGGCAAATCAAATGCGCTCCTTTTCCACACACATATTATATCTATATATATATATATATAAATATATATATCTGTATATATTTACGCGTGCCTTGTATATATAGATTTCCCCCTGAAGTGAGTATATGACAACGGTGCCTCTGGTTTTTTTCCCAAGTGCCACGCCTCAACACCTGCGCCCCGGCGCGAATCGAGCGGAAATTCGGTTCGAAGGATCTCCGCCAGAGAAAAAATCGTGGGATATTCAAGGGGGGCAGGGGTGGAGACCGATATGGAGTAAAAATAACTTGCATAAACTTTGCCTCAAAGGACACTCGCTCACACGCACACGTACGCCGAGAAGTGTGCTACAAATATGCTCATTACGTGCGCGCCACACACAGGCAGCGCCACAGCCCCCAAAGCCATCCTTCGCACCCCCATCCACCCCTTTGGCCCTTCTCCCATTCAGCGACAATTGCTCAATTTATTATTGCATACTTTGCGGCCATAAAACTTGGCTGGCTGGCATCCTCGCCGCCTCGGCTACCGGCTATGGGCCACGGGCTACGGCCACGGGGCTTCGGCTTCTGTTGCATGTCCTTATGGAATATCTGTGCATATATATGTACATATACATGTCTATATAGTATATATAAAGTACATGCAATGCACGGCCACAGGTATTACAGGCAGACTTTTGCATTTGAAAGGCATAAACCATCAATTTGCCACTGCAAGCTACGTTTTTTCTTTCATTTTTTTCAAAGGAAAACAAAGACGAAAAACAGGAAAGCGCGATAAGGAGGGAAATTCATCACAGTTTTTTGCTAAATTATTTGCTGAGCTAAATGTTGGCATTCATGTCAGTTTGGTGTGGAAGCAAGACTGACTTTAAGGTATTTAAGGAATTCTTATTACTGTAAGTCGAAAATAAAATATATAATTTATGTGAAAAATATTACTGAAGAGTTTAAAACTCTTATCTTTGTTGATGTCAAAAATGAAAACATTAAAATGTAATGCCTTTCATAACTTTTATGGCTTGCCAATTTATTTATTTTTTTGCCTTATCTGTTGATATTGCAGCAATTAAAATATTCAAATATTACTTAATTTTTTGCATGGAACAAAAAGCATTTATAAAGTTGTCGATATTCGAATGCTTGTTTGCCTTGAATTGAAGCTTATTCGCATCGCAGTAGTTACAGTTTGTCAGCGCCATTGTGTTGCTCTTATTGTTATGAATGTAACAATTGTTGATACAGCTTTTATGGTTGAGTGTGTATAGCATCAGTAAGTTATTAAAATTGCTTTCCCCAGTTTTTATTATTTAACTTTTCCATGGATTTCTTTTTGATTTTCCCTAGAAAAGCGAATGAATGCAGCTTTTGATTATAAAAATCATTTGTTGTTGGCTGTTATAGTTTCTGATTCGGGATTTAAAAGTTATTTTTTCTCGGCGTTTTATTGAAACTCGTTGGAATATTGTATTTGGGGTTTAATAATTATTTTGTATATATTTAATATATTTACAATTTATTTAAAGGATTCATGACTTTTAGAAGCAGAAAAATTGTTTGAATATTGCAATTCAACGTACATGGAAATATGCACGTTGTTATTAAAAGGTGTTTTGGTTTTGAATATGTATTGTCTTTTGGTTATCTCCATTGATATATGCTTGTACTTTTATTGGTTTTATCTCAAGATGTTGCTCTCGCCTGTGGTTTTGTTCCTGTTTCCTGTTGACCATTCTCGGTGCTGCTGCTGCTGGTGGCCATTACACTTACGAAATTGAATTTGCCGGCCATACAATATTTGTGAAATTGGCATTTAAATATTTGATGAGACAAGCAAAGGGAAATGCGCAGCGAATCGCAGGTAGTAAAATATTTGAGTGTCTTGTTTCTCCTCTTTTTTTTTTGGGTGCTAGCCAAAAGGAGGGAGGGGCAGGAAAGGCAGGAAGGGACGACAGGACGACAGGCGGCAAGCGATTCGAACAGTGAACACTGATTGCACAAATGAAATATTGAAGGATGTGTGTGTGTGTGAGAAGGGAACGTGGGGACGAGGGAAGGGTCAGGTCATACAGCTTGACCTTGCTGGCGCCGGTCGGGCATCCATCAAAATTGATGGCAGCCGAGAATGATGCACACTCGCGCCTCCTGCAGTCAGTCGTCAGTCGGTCAATCAATCAAGCGCCCCGCTCAATTACATCAATCAAGCGAGAAAGGTAATCCAAAACCGAAAACCAAATGGCTTTTTCCGGAGACAACAGGGGGTCGGGCGAGGGCCATGCATGGAGTTTAGAGATGACTCTTTCAGGGCCAAAAGTAATTACGGCTGATAAACAAGTTCTCTACGGTGGTCCTTTTGTTCTCACAAAGCGAGGGGAAATGAACAGGTGCGTCAATTGGCATCCTTGCAATGGAAAATCATAGGTGAAATGGAAGAAAGCCACACAGCATAGTCTCAAAAAGCATGCTCTACTTTTTATATGATAATAAATAATTAATAGAAAATATTGGGTTTAAAAACTATAATTCGATATGAAATATTTACAAGAGTACCGCCTTTAGTTACCTATTGATCACCAAGAGCTATCAATAATAAATAATAAATCGTATTTTAAAACCAATAAAAACTATAATTCGATATTAAATATATACAAGCGTGTCATATATCGCAAATATTTAAAATTGAGGTTTTAATTATCGAAAATAAATATAATAAAAACTTTCGGAAACATAACAATAATTCTTCGATAGATTACACCAAAATACTGACATATAATTAAATTGCAGATTTACTTTTGGTATTTTATTTCGATAATGCAATATATCTATATTTATTGCGATCCCTAGATCTGCCATTTGCTATAAAAAATCAAATATTTCTGTAAATAAATTCCTGTTGAATTTGAAACCTCAACAAAAGTGACTGAAAAGTCCTTACAAATTACATACGGAATATTTGCTAACCGAAACCCAGGGGGGTTGAGTGGCTTTGCACAAAAATAAATAAGAGTAAAAACGCATTTCGCAATGGAAATAAAATGACAGGAAATATGCCAAATAACTTATCATATTTCCATATGCAAACCTGACGTGTGTGTGTGTTCCCGCCTGCTATTTCTGTCTTTGTCGGGGAAATTGCAAACTTGTGCATACTTTCATGAGGCTAAATGAAAGTTTCTCATTTAATTAAAGCAAGGAAAACACCAGAGCGCACATCTGTGCTTTGCAAATTTATTTTAGTTATGCTTATTTATGGAATGGAATTCACTGGAAATAAATTTGAGGAAAACTGTCTAACAGGAAAAAGAACTTAGTATGATTTCCGAGTAATTTCCAACTGATATATGACCGTAAATCACATACAGAGTTGCATCTTATTTGCTTTCAATGTGTGTTTGGCAATGGCAATTAATTTCCGCTGAATTCCATGTTGTCATAATAAAATGAAAGACAGTTCTTTTGAAATTTTCAATTATTCTTGTCCTGTTTTGCTAAATATTATTATTTTTAATTAAATTTTATTCCATGTAATTTAATATGTGAAAGTTGTCTCTCATACCATGTTGAAATTAGTTATTAATAAAGAAAATGAAATATAAATTTGCAAGTTACCCTGTATATTCAGCAGTACAGCATGGCGGATGAGTGATATTCTGCGGCAATAACTATTAAAGAGCTATTATTATAGTGCTCTCTCCAGTGCCTTTTATTATTCCAATTATTGGACATTTTTAATTGATTTCTTTAGCAATGAAATGTCATTTACACACACACAGGCGCACACTCCCGACTGTATGAACAGGTGACCCCGGCGGATACGTGATGCGTGGGAGTATTCAAAGGGCCTGGGACAAAAAAACTCGCTTAGGCACGCACCATCCGTCAAAAAAAAAAAGGAAATAAATAAACCAAGGTAGAAAGGGCAACCCGCAGTGGGCGTGGCTGCGGGGCAAATCAAAACCGAATGATGGGCGGAGCGCGACAGCACGGGCACGGCCACGGCATCCTTCAAACAAACTGTCAGCAACTGTCAGAAGAAGTTAAACGAAACCAAAAAGGAAAAAAATGAAGAAAAGAAGAGGCGGCATATGAAATAAAACAAAGGAAAGTGCAGAAGGGAGCCAAGGAGCACAGGAGGAGCTGGAAAATAACAAAACAACATTGACAGCAGATCGTACGCCAAAACCAAAACCAAAAACACACACAGCCAGGAGAGCTTTTTCGGGCTCACAGCTGTTGGCAGTGGAGCAGGAGCAGGAGCAGGGGCAGGGTCAGGGTCCTTTTTGCGGTTTATTTTTAGCCCCACAGGCCGTGAAAAACTCGAAATTCCCCGAATCAAAACAATACATCATCCATGGGGGGCGGGCGTGCAGCGCATCGCATCGCATCGGATCGCTGTAAACTCGAAGAACCAAATAAACGAATAACCGAATAACCGAAAGCCCGAATCCGCGACCCAATGCTCTTGTCCTTCGTCCTCGGTCCTTGGTTTCTTCGGTGAAATTGTGCATATTAAATACAAGACAGTGAGGGAAAGCAAGGAAAGCTAAATCAAGACGACCAAGAAAGGCGAAAATAATCGGTAAAGTTTTTTTGAAGAAAATTATAAGAAAATGCATTGAATTTTTGAAAATACATTTAAAGACTACAATTAAATAAATAAATAATTAATTGTAACGATTAAATATATGGAAATCCCCTAAAAGAAAGCTTGGAAAACACTCTAAAGGCAGACTTTTGTAGATTACACTAAAATATTCCATAACTTCCACAACTTGTACCTCTTAAAATATTTCTTATAAAATGTTAGCTTGTTATTAGAAAAATATACAACTGCTTCTTGCAATGACTAAGTTTTCCCTCAAGTGTATGCGAAATATGCAAAGAGGAGGACACAATTTGCGTGTTTTGATTTGACAAAGGTTTGCGGGATCCTGTGGCCTGAGAGCCAGAGCCTGAGATGGAAAGTGGAAACGGAGGGCGGGGCACACCGACCCGAATCCCAATCTGGAACCGAATCGGAGGCCCAAGACCCCAGGAGCCAAAACCAAACCGAAAAAACCGGAACTCGACCCGACTCGGGATACGTCCAGGTCCTTGCAGGTTTTCTTACCCTTATTTTCTTCTTTTGTTTCCGACTCTGGTTGGAACTCTTTTGGGATGGAGTTCCTGCGGTGGCTCGGGGCATGAGGCATTTATACTAATTTGTCGATAATTTCGTTGAGCTCGTAAAATGTTCGCTTATGTTTATGGGACACAAAGTGGCCAGGCCAGGGCTACAATAACAGTGGCAAGGAGCCAGGACATGGGAATTGAGGCATTTCAAGCTTGTGACTAAGTGAGCGCGGGGCCACTAATAGACATTTTATCGATTGCCAGGGCACAATTATATTTGATGAGCTTTTAATTGAATTGATTTACTTTCACTTTCACTTTATTTTATATAAATAGCAGCCAGCCGGACAGTTAGGCCAGGCAAGGTCGAAGGAACCGCAGGACATGCCATGTGGCCTAGATAGCTATATCCAGATAAATCAAAAGTCGGGTTGAAACAACAAAAAACATAAGTACCGGCCATTAATAAATAAATTCTATAGTCACGCAATCTCCATTTTAATTAAAAAATTTTATTTGGTTAGCTAAATGTTTGTAGATTTTGCAATAATAATTATTAGGCCTCTTTAAATGCCTTTAACATTATTTAATTACCAAGGAATTCTCACACGGATATTACGGATAAATTGAATAAGCCCATCAGTTTGAATTAAATAAATTCTGCTTTACATATGCTTACACAGTTAATGAATAATTAATTAAATCCTGCATTTTTGCCGTGGCCACAGAAGAGGGATTAAAGCTCGGGCTTTGATCGAAGCTTAAATGGAATTTTAGTTGAAAATAAAAATGAAATTATAGGGCGGATATATCGGATAGAACAAAGTGCTATCAAGTTACAAATTGGAGCAGAGAATTGTCAGGGACAGAGGCCGAAAAAGAAAAACTTTGCCAAGTTATATACTCAGATACTCTTATATATATGTATATATATATATATATATATATCTGGAAGAGTTCACCTCATCCTCGGCCCCATCTCTCTCTTGGCTGCTGCTGGGCTGATGGAAATGCCAACAGCAGTCGGAGTTTTCCATCAGGAAAAGTTTTCAACCAAAAGTTGTAATTCCGTGCACGCCGACGACGTCTTTGGTTTTTCCAAATAAACTTTTCTTTAGCTGCCAGTGACTGACTGCATTCAAAAAACAAGTTTCCTTTCATTTTTCCCCATTTCGCATTTTCGCATTTTTCTATTTACGCACACACTTTCCTTCCAGCAGGAGCGGTACTCTACAAAGTAAGGGTTTAATCACTGTTTAAAAACTGCTTAAATATCACACTTATTTTATTAATTAATTTCCTTTAATTATTTGCATTTTGTTTTATATTTTCCTTTATATAATTTGTAAATATTTCGAGTGTGTGGCTTTGTTTTCTTTACAGTTTGCTGTTGTTCTTAATGTTTGGTGGCCTTCCCCCACTGTCTTTGTATTCTTTTCAGTTCTTTCCCCTTCTCCTCCATTTTTCACTCACTTTTGGCACCCTTTTTGTCCTGAAACTGTAGCTTTAGTTGTAAGCTGCGAGCATAATTTCATTTTAATACTTTTTAAGCGCATTAATTACAGACTCGCGCACACACACATAGAATAAAATATATATAACAAAAAAATGTACAAAAAAAGAAAGGGAAAGCGAGACAATTGCATTGACAATCCTCCCCCCATCCCCCTACCCCTCGAGCCCTTAACCTCTCGCTCTCAGTTTAAGTGGATAATATGCGAGGTAATAACATCAAATGAATTGTGAGAAGAACGCTCTCGGGAATTCCCCCACAGAGCACATTTCTCATCTTTTTGTGAGAATGCAAATAAAATATATATATTTCTGTTTATTCAATTTGTAAGCTTTATTGTCAACGTCGTTAGTACTCGCTTCCCAGGGACTCTCGTACACATCTCGTATACGTATTTTATTCTCGCTGCAGTTTCGTGTCGATGCCACATTACGTATACGCCCCACATAACCTGCCGCCCATTGAGGTAGCGGAAAATCTCGTGATGAGAGCAGAGAAGAGCAGCGGAAACTCGAAAAGGGATTTCCTTCAAGAGCAGCGGCCTTGGGGCGAGCGAAAAAAATAAAAATTGTGGAAAATTGGCCATTGTTGAAAGTGCACCATGTGAGTTTCTCTCGAAATAAATATAAAAATGTATTATTATGGCATGGAAAATATTCAAATAGAAGTGTACGTTGAGGTTGTCAATTTGCCTGCTGGTTTTTATTTAATTATTTACTTCGTTATTCATTTGAAAACTAAATTAGAATATCGGAAATCGGAAAAATATATGAAAATTGTGCGCAAAAAGCAATTTATGATCTATATTTATTTTTTGAGAAAGCTAATATATTTTACTTTTCGTTTTAAAAGAATAAGGAAACTTTTATATCGTTTAAAGCAAACAGCCTACTTTTTCCAAGCTACAATTTATTTAATTGCCAAATGATGCCGAAAACTAGAGGTTATATTTTTATTTTTATTTATTACCCATTTATCGGCTTGTTATGTGCTCCCTTGAGTCGGCAAATGTGGAAAAACTGCAACTAATTGAACAAAAAAAAATATAGAACCCACTACAACGCTTATCCATTAATCCATCAAACTATGCTAGGTTATTTTTTGCTATCGGAGCTTGTGTCCAGCTGAAAAGTCCCTGGAAATGGAAACCGAAGCAGCTGCTGCTGCGCCAGGCCAGGCCAAATCGAAACGTGTCAATGCCATAAATTTGGGCCAAACCATGGAGTGCAGCAGCGTGTATTTACGACCAGCTCTCTCCTCCAATTGCACTAATTAACTGAGTGGAAATGAGAGGTGGTTGCGCATTGGAGGATTGGTGCTTCGAAGGGTGGCTTGGTGGACACATGCACATCCCTTGCAGGCGGACGGACAGGCAACCTTCACCTGAATGGACAAACAGTGACGCCATTGCGACATCCGACACCAGAACCATTTTGCAATCGAGAGCCTGCTCGGGATACTGCACTGGGAGAAAGGAATAAGCTACAGAGCTAATTTACAATAAGCTCACCCGCGAGTAAAAATATATTTTTATCGATTTCTTCTACTAAATTATTTCTATATGTTTTTTCTTCAAGATTTCCTTTCTATTTTCTCGCTGTGTAGCTCTTAAATGCCACCCACATCCTGAGCACACCCCCTCTTTGATTAGCCGTGTGTTGTTGAGTGCATCCGAGCGCTGGGCGCCAAAGGAGGGGTCAAAGGAGGAAAAGCGGAAAAGCAGGAACACGCAGGTGGTTGGAGGTGCCGGTGGTATTGCATTACGTATACGTAATCAGCTTAGTTGCTGTCGCTTAATCAAATAATCATTGCCTGCTCCCGACTTCGACCTCCAGGTTGGGAAGCTAGGAAAGCGAGGCGACCAGAGGTGGGCTACTCCCACCAATTACGGGCCCAGTCCAGGGATCGGTCAGTCAGTCAGTCAGTCAGTCAGTCAGTCAGTTAGTCAGTCCATTTGCCAGCGACAATTGAGCGATTAGTGGGAGTTGGGGCCTGGGACTTGGGAATACAGAGTACAGAGGTGCCAAAATGGGTCATGGTCGAATTGGATCGGATTGTCTCATGTCACATTAGCGCTAATGGGTATGAATTAATTTCCACTGTATGGCTTTTAAGCTCCTATTGTTCTGGTTCGGTGCCGGACCCTGCTTGAGATGTGTTGGGAAAAAAAGTAGGCTTTCTTTCAGTTCAGTATTTTCAACAAATGTCTCTCATTAAATCCGAGAAATCTATTTGTCCGAAATTCCAAATTTCTTCTCATATCACAACACCCACAATTATAGTAAATTCTTTTGTGAGAATGTCATCAGAAAGGGGCTGGAATACGGAGGATCCTGATCTAACTGCGAAGGTTCGTGTGTTGGTAGGCAAGACTCTCCAGAACATCAAGTACAGCGACAATGATAAACTGGATCAAGAGAACATTGAGAACACTCCCAATGCCCTTATGGATCCCGAGTTCCGCAAGAACATCCTGAAGAGGGTGCGTCAGCGTCTTGAGGAGGAGAAGTCAAACTACTCCGCGATGCAGGACGAGGTCCAGAAGATAGGAGATATGGTGAACGCCTTTCAAAAGCGCACCAATCATGTAATTGAAGATCTCAAGTTTGTCAAAATGCTGATCCTAGAGGCCCACGATCGTTTGACGGACGATTCGGAGACCAGCAAACAGAAGGTGCCTTCTTCTCCTTTGCAGAGTCCCAAAATCTTGGGGGAACTGAGCTCTGGATTTCAAAAGTAAGAGAAGGCTTTCAAAATTCAGGAATAATAAGCATTTGTATAGTTCTTCCGTCATAATATCAGTACTGGTATTTGCTAATATATTACAAGTTTTTGAAAATATAATTAACTAATAGTTACAGCTAAAATTCCATCTAAATAAGATTCAAATACAATACAAGCTGTTTTTAAAAGGGAATAGTAATATCTAAATCTATAAAGAAGACTCACATAGTCCCCTTACTATTCCTATTCCATCCAGTTATGCACTCAGTTTATGGCCATAAAGACATTAAAAACAATTATGATGGCGTGTTTAAGAATATAATGTTAGCATAATGGGGTAAAAACCGAAAGCCATTTAAATATTTTTAACTGCCACTTTCGCAGACAATTTGTTGCAATAAAAATGACTTAAAATGTCACAGAATGAGGTAAATACAATTCATAACAAAATTTAAAGCCGATAAATCGAGTGGGAAGTACAAAGGAAAAAAAAAGGATAAAGCAAACAAAACTCTCTGCTGTTGAGTGCAACTTTGACATTTTCGCCTACGGATTCCTGGTCGTGTTTGTGACTCTGATTCCTGGGATTTGCCTCTCTGCCATTTCTGGGAATCTCTTGGCCCGGCTCCGGTCCGGGGTGTTCCGGCCATTGTCGGGCGCATTTTACTGGGAATTCGATTGCAGTCACTTTGGCCAACTTGTCTCTGTTTGACCGCCTATTTATAGCCTGTCATTTGAATGGCATTCCGGGCGGGCTGGGCTGGGCGTCGGGCCCACGCATCATTTACTACAAACACAGCAACAGTACAGTCAAAGACATGTATAGTACGTGTGTCGGTATGTACCGATGTGGCATCGTAAACACATTTGCCCGTTACACGTGCGGGACATTTTGTTTAGTTAGTCAGAGTTCCTAGCTGCGTGTGTGTGTGTGTAATTACATAATGATTTATTTTCGCATTTCGATTCGCCTGGCCCTGTGCGTTTTTGATTTATTTACATTGTTGGCGAGGCCATCACAGCATCATCATCATCATCATCATCATTCGATTATTTCACAGGAAAAAAGAAGAGATCTTACATCATTATCTCTAATTTATTTAATAGAAACTAGTTAAGGGTTTAGTTTCTGTGAAAAATAGGTTTTAGGTCTTCCTTTTTTATTTGCCTTTTCCCATGCTCACTTCGGCACAATTTCCCCGATTTTAGTGGTATTGAAATTAAATTGATTTATTTATTAGCTGTCTGTTATTTGTTTATAAACAATAAAAGCCAAAGAATGCGCATTTGAGGTTTATGAACATTTCGAAGCGGCTCCCAAAAGAAAAACAAAGCAAAGCAGCGCCAAACAATAAAACAACAATTATTTTTATGGCAAATATTTATCTAACAGCATTTTAGGCAATGGGCGGTGGTTTTTGGCTTTTGGTTTTAGGTTCTTGCCTGTCAAAGGCAAACAAAGCATCGAAGGTTGCCTAATGCTGAAATATTAATGTGCGTTAATTACCCCAAGAGAAGCGGGAAAGGTGGAAAATAATATATAAAGAAAATCCTGTATTTCCTAGGATCGATATTTAATTGCATATCAGACACCTATATAGGCTTTACCTTGACATTTGTAATACGCCGAAACCCTCTTATTAGTTTCCGCGTAAATAACCCTTTGTCCTTAATTATAGGAACTGCTCTGGGATATGTGACATCTGCAATATTATTACGTTTCCTTAAAGCCAAAGTCTTAACTATCAAAGTGCCAATTAAAAGGCTATACAGCTGTGATTGGCGACATCTGGAAATGCGACTGCCTACTTATTAAGTACTTATTGTTACTACACTCTATACTTAACAAAAGTTTCTGCAAGCATGCTTACTATTCAAATGCTTGAACATCCATGCCAAGTTCAGGGTCGCGTAGGTTAGAATACTTTCTATAAACTTTTCACCGCACAAATGCTACTTAAGCAAAAGGTTCTTGGAATATCAGACAGCTTACTTTTATGGCCAAGGAACTTGCGTCCCTTGGACATATTATTACTATATCAAAGTCAATTATTTTTAAGCAAGCTTCTGGGATGGCTGAACATCTGGCATCCATAACTGGCATTTGTTTTTAATATTTTATTACTACTTAAAAGTTGCTGCCAATCATTGTTAATCGTCTACAAGTTCCTCTTGCACAAACTCAAGTTCAAGGTCAGAGCTTGCATGTCTCTTTCGGCAATGGCCTTGTTATTGGGAAAATTCGTCTAGTTATTAATATTTCATGGTGTTTTTAAGCAAGTTTATGCTCTTTCGCAGGCAAGTTCATAGCTAAACCAATTAGTAGCAGTCAAGGCAAGACAATTTCGTCGAAATTCGAAATCTCAATAGAAATCTCAATCAAAACCAAAATCTCTGCCAGCGCAAAGTTGCCAATTGGCCTAATCGAAATTTCAATTAAATTTTTAGCTCAGTTTATATCCGTTGTATATCCGAGGGATATATACTGTGTATACAAACCGATGGGCAAACACTCGTATATATGATGGTATATACATGGGTACGAGGGGTACATGGAATCGCCTTTGAGTTCTGGACTCTCGTAGATTACGCATTTTGTTTATTATTTTGATGAAGTGATGTTGGCGCTGCTGCTGCTGCTGCTGCTATTGTTCCCGTTGCCCTGTTATTGTTATTGTTAATTTATTTATACCAACTCGGGCCGGCAATGAACCAATGAAGCAATTGCCAAGGCAACTGGCGAAAAGGTTAAGCGCATCGAATTACACGCGTAGAGGGCCGCAAAATATTCCAGATGAGAGTCCTTGGCAGTGGAAATTTAGCAGGAAAAATTATAATTGCGTATCAAAAGCGCAAGCTGCACTGACTAAATAAGTAAATAGAGGGGTATTGTTCACAGAATTATCTCGAAAAATAAAGAAAACAACTTCTGTTTAATGAACCTTTTGAAATAATACATTTCAGAGTAGTGATTAAAAAAAAAAAACTGAAGACACATCTAAAGAGACCAGGTATTTGTAATAAGCAATAGTGCAACCAGCGCCCTTTAAAATTAATCTAAAGAGACCAGATGCCATGAAATTCTGCATTAAGGCGTCAATAAATTAATAAAATCAACATTCTTAGGCTTAAATATGAATTGTTTAAGTAAAGATAAAAATCTAGCATTGATTTATTCATATTTTAAATATATTTTCAAGCAAAATCTCGCTAAGAAGAACATCTTTTTTCCTACATAGTTCTATCATTCGCGAAGGAAATACCGAAAAGGGAACCGTGGAAATAAGTAAATATAATCAAATTTGGAGTTAATGAGCGACCCGGAAATCATTTTCAGCACCATCAACAGGGATTCCTGGCACCGTCGGGAAAGGGGCGGAAAAAGAAACCAAAACAGAACCATAACCGTAACATAAATTCAACGGAGAGTGGAGAATTCAGCTGCCTTCCTTCCAGCAGGACAACGAACTTTCCGGGGAATAGTCGAAACAAGTGAAAAAAATACGGGAGGGAGAGAGACCAAATGGCAAACAGAGAAGGCAGAGAAAGCATCCAAATATTTTGGCTTGGTCAATATTGAGTTGAAAATGAATGCCAAGCCTCCAGTTTCGCCACCACCTCGCCCCTTAATAGTCTGCACAATGGTGTTAGCTTTGTTCATAGCAAAAAAATATCAAAAAAGAAAACTAGAGGGAAGCGGAAAAGTTTCCACAAAGCATACAACAAAGCAATCATCAATTTGAAATGCTCAAGTGACGAAGAACTTACTCCTGCCAAAACGTATCTATATATGTATATATAGAGAGAGGCAGAAAAAGATATATATAAATATATCAACATCTCAGTAGTTCGGATTCTAGTTCAATGAACCTTTTGAAAAAATAAATTATTGTGTAGCAAGAGCCTAAGTTATTTATTTGTATTTGATTTAAGTAGAAAAAATGTGACCAGAGATTAAGAGTGAATTTAAATAGACCAGCCGGCATGAAATGCTGCATTATGGCATCAATAAATAAATAAAATCTACAAATATAAGTAAAGGTACAAACTTATTAAATAAAACTAAGAACCTAGTCTAAGATATGAATGAAAATTAAACTCAGTCTCTGAAAATAGATTTGCAAAGGAAAGCCGAAAAAGCAATCAATTTTAACAATGAAAACTAATCAACTCCAATGGTGACCTTAAGACCCTTATAGGACTTCGCATGCAGCTTAAAACTACCCACGCTTTAACTGAATGTATGGATTTGAATTTCCAAAGATAAGGGAACATTAATTTCCTACATCAATGATTTCTAGTAAGTAATTCCCAAGAAAATGTCGGAGTTTCAATCCTAAACAATGCACACCTGCAATCTTATTGCGTAAGGTTGAATGCAAAATAATTGGACAGCCTTCAGAGCTTAGGCTTGCAACCCACACACATGAAAAGTAATTTTCAGAGAATTCTAAACTAACGCATCATCCCTGATGAATTTAGCAAATAAGTCCCTATGCATTCCATGAAAATAAATAAAAGCAAATATTGCAGAAAATAAACATAATCGTTAAAGGGAAAACTCTCATTAAACATGTACCAGTCATCAATGATTAAAATATAGAAAATATCTGCCATTAGATGGAGTTTAAATGCAAATAATAATCACGCATCAAGGCAGAGTAATTTCGTTCAGATGCAATGCTGCAGACCAAGCACTCTCTGAAATCATAGTAAAACATGTTTAAGCTAGGGAAATGAATTTTCAAAAAGATTACCGGCTTCGGAGCTTCCAGAACATCTTAATAAATCATTTGCATCTCGATAATTGCAGCAGGTAAATCACAAATATTTCCAAAAAGGTTTTATACAAGGAAGCATAATGGAAACTATGAAAATTAATTTGCAAATTGCATGCACACCTGTCTGCCAGCCAGCTCAAAGTCTGCAAAATTATTTAAACCGATACGATAATTTGCCGCTCAAGGCGGCTTTCGAGGTGCGGGAAAGTCGGGGTTTGTCGGGGAATCCTGGTGAGAATCCAGGGGAAACCAATGACAAATAATTAATTGCGCACACACAGCTCCGGCTCCTCCGCTGTCTGTCTATTCGTCTCTGTGTGTGTGAGTGGAAATCCTGTCTGCACACACACAAAAAATATGTCTGATGTGCGACGGGGCTAGGGAATGGTGTGTGATGGCTCCAATGGCCTGGGTGTTATCGAGCTCCTCCGCCTGGCACCAATTAACTTGGGCGTATTGTGTAAATAATGTGTTAGACATGGTTACACATTCATGCCGGCCATAGACACGTCGTTCGCATCGTCATCTTAGGGACCCCCGCACAGTATCCCTCGGATACTGGATACAGCTTGCTTGGTTACTGAGTCCCCTATCCCGGATCTCCGGATCCTCACACCCCTCGGGCCCCGGCGATACGATTTTGATTGCACTTGGAGCTGCTTTAATTGAAGACCGAGACATGGAGACACGGAGACAGGACGCCGGCGAAGACCTGCGACACCGAGTGGCCGCCCCGTGAATGGGGCTGTTGACATTGATCCCATTCCCCCTCCCCATTCTCAAAGCCATTTCCATTTCCATTGCCTTTCCCCCACCCCCCATCCCCAACGATTATATGTCGTTCTCCGATGCTGAACTGAACTGAACTGAACCGATGCCGATGCCGATGGCATAGCTGTAGCCGCCTCCTGAGCTGCTTGTTGGTAATTGCCATCAAATCGAGGGATAAAAAGCCAAAAAAAAAAAAAACAAGTAAGAAAAGGCTACATTGTGGTACACTGTTCAAACATAGTTTGGCCAAGTCCAGAATTTTGTTTTAAAAGTTTAAGCCATACATATTTGGAGTTAAAAATCTTTAAGCCGATAAGACAAACAACAGTGTTACCAGAGGTTCAATAAAAGCAGCAAAATATCACTTAAAATAAGTGTGGCCAAATTAGAAAAATTAGCACAATTTTACCAAAGATAAATGTGACCAAAATAAGTAATAAAAGGTCAACTAATCATTGTTATTGCATTATTTGTAGGAAAAATTGTTAGTTTATTGGCAATAGTTTAATTTATATTTATTAAACAAATGCCAAACAAATTGTAAATAATATTTTACGCTTCCTGATTTTCTGAGATCTTGTACTCTTTGTTCTCTATATTTTTCAGGCTACGAAAAACAAGTGTGGCATTGTAAGAATTTAAATTACGAACCATTAATCATTAGGCCTTTTCCCCGATTGATCTCAATTTAAACAACATTTTGTGGAAATTTTGTTAGCCAAAAACTCTAAAGATTTCCACGCAACTGAAAACTGGGAATAAATCGAAATAATTTGCCAAGTGTAGGGAGAAGCCAAGTGGTGTCCTTCTCGTCATGGACTGACTTGTGCGCCATGCATGTGACGGCAGCTCAGCAGGATATTTTGTAAATCATTAGTCAACAAAATGGTGTGTGCGTGTGTGTGTGTGTCTGGCTGTGTGACGCCATTATTCTCATGTTGCCCTCATTTTCCCCTGCACCCATTGTAAAGGGCGGCAGCGGCGGCGGCAGTCGGAGGGATCCTTTCATGGATGCCACACATTCCTGGCCTGATGAGATGCGCCGCCTGCGCAAGATTGCCCCGAGTTCGCAGTCGAGTGCAGTCTGTCCACCGATGTCATCAGCATTACGAGTGGGTGGCCCGGCACCGGCACAGGCACATCTGGCACGGATGGATACCAATGGAGGCATTTGCTACCACTTCTACCAGAGAAGCCATTAGGCCATCAAAGTTGATCAGCCTAGATCGATATGAATTAATGGCAAAACCACCTGTTCGAAGGGCTCTAAGCGGATACGATACTTAAAATATAGTTTTGGGCTTAATAACAATCTTATTTAGGGAGAAGCTGAAGGCTTTACTAGCTGATAAAGCTCCCAAGACAAAAGCAAAATCTCCTGTTATTTAGTTCTTCTCAAAAAATAATCAAATCTCAAACCTGCGTAACCCCGTTACCTCATTTAATTTCAGGTTAATTTAAGCCAAGTGTTGGGGGCCTAAGAAAAACTTAAATTGTTCAACAACATTCACTACTTAATGTAAAAGGTTCACTGAAAAAAAAACACTTAAAAATATATAACAAACTAGTTTTGAGAATTCATTTTATGATAAACACTTAGAAAAAAGAGTTTCCATGTATTAAAATGCCTATAATAAACCAATTATGTAGGAAATATACTAAAAAAGTCATAGAACCAAAGTGATCCCTGCATAAACTATAATTTCCGGACCACAAATAAAAAAACGATTGACTGACAAAAAGTGAGTAAAAGGTAGTAAAAATTCAAGCTTTTCAGTGCACAAAATTGCTTGGTGGGAATTCAGTCACGGGGAAAGTTGGCTCAAGAGGAATATGGGGATATGTGTGTGTTGGTTTGGGGGTTAAGAGGTCTTAGGGGAAGGGGGAGAGAAGGTCAAGGAACAGGGAGAGAGAGAGGGGACTTTTTTGGACCTGGCCAAGTGTGAGTGTTGCTTGGTTTGGTGGCGCGGCTAATGACGCCAACATTAGGCGAACGTTTAATGTATGTGCACGTAGCCAGGTCCATTCCACACACACACACACCCTCTTTTTCTATACTCCTGTCTTTTTATAGTGTTTTCTCTTTCTACAGACAGCTGAGGTCAATTAAATAATAGGACTTGGCATATCTCAAGAGAAATGCGAGTGTTTATTGATGGATTTTAAAGAATTTAAAATAAAAACGACAAATATTTTTTTTTTTTTATAATTTTTATTCTATAACTAGGCAAATTTTTAAGAAACAAGTGTAACTATTTATATAAAATAATTATAAGCCTACAGCAGATTAATTAACTTGATTAACCGCATAAAAAAATGTACTTTAACCCAAAAGACACCTAAAATCTCAAAAAATTAATTAAAATCGGTTATATTTACGTGTTTGCAACTGTTAATACGCACGAAAGTCAAGGCAGACAACGTCAGATGCTCGAGAGCATTACATAAGCGACGCAAAACTGTATGCTACACTTTTTGATGGCCACCCATCCGTCTGTGAGTGTGCGTGTGTGCTGGTGTGTGCGTTATTTCTGGCCATGGACAGCGTCGAGAGAGGTAGGAGGCGGGGAAAGGGGGAAAAGGACAGCAGCGGTTGAGGGTCGACAAGGATACGCACGGCACGCCACTCAAAAGCCATAAGCCCGGCAAATTAACATGCCCAAATTATGACAAAAGGAAAACGAGGCTAAAACAAAGGCCCCGCAAAAGCAAAAACTAAGGGTGTGCAGGCAGCCACACAGTATAGGGGTGCCAAGGACGGGGTGGGGGTTGGGTTTTTTGGTTTCCGCTGTAGACCGGAAAAGGCCAAAGCGAGATTACCCCAAAAAAAAAAAAAAAAACTAAAACTTTAGTATTAAAAACATTTTCGACTCAAGTTCAATTTAAATGATCAATTAATAAAACTAAAACCTTACTTTAAAGATATTTTCCATTTGGAAAGCACTAAGAATCATAGAATTTTCTTCTAGAAGCAAGATTTTGAGAGTTTAAAGAATATTTAGAATATTAAAATAGGAAATAATTCTCGAAACACCGGAAAAATATAGGTACTCTTCACTTAGTATATAATATACATAGTGCTAGAGCCTTAGAAACTATCCCTCGATTTCTACCGTCATTAAACTCAGTTTAACTCCAACAGCTTCCCTTATTGTCCTCCGGATGTGTTGAACTTTTGAGTTTTGAGCTGGAGCCACAAGTGCAGATTACCCATACGCCCCGTTAAGCGAAACCGAAACTGAAACTGAAACTGACTCACCAACAGTCAGCCAACAGCCAGCAGACAACAGTGCTCCGCGCCACACGACATATAACTGTCATAATCAGGGATGCGGACAACACGGCGGCCAACAAAACATCAACTGGAACATAAAAGCCGGCAGCATTGGTTAGGGGAATCCTGAATCCTGGATCCAGGATCCTAAAAACCCCACAACCCCACAAGAAAAGGTACAGGAACCGCAGTGGCCGTAGTCATAGTTTAATATCCATTTAACATGCTCGTGTTTGTTGCTTCTGCTTTTCACTGAGAGAAATCCAACTGGATCTAGGCAATCCTTTTACACTTTTCTTATATATTTTTCGTGTTTTTTTGTAGCAGTGTCTTCGGGGGGAAATTCCCAAAGTGATTATATTAATACAACATGAGCCACAAGTGTGTTGCATACATTGAGGCGTGCCGACTTGAGCCCAACGACGAATCCATGACAAAACTTTTGCCCCATTGTGTGTGTGTGTGTGTTCATGGCATATATGAAATATACATAAAGCCAACGGAGCCAACGAACCAACTCTAATAATAATAAAATAATAAAAAGCAAAACAAACTTTTCACCACACTCAAAAGTTGTGGGGGCGGCAGAGAAACTAACCAAGAAACTAAAACAGTAGTTGGATATACACACGCACACTTCCTAGAGATATCCTAGACATTATGCCCAGCCACAATCAATTCTTGAATAAAAATCGAGAAAAGTTTTGCGGAAAACTAAACTCTAAAACTGGCAACTTCCGACGGGTTGATATTTTTTTAGGTATGTAAGTTTTAGGGGGATTTGCTTTTAAAAATTTGTGAAATAATAAAACTTACCACAAACATTTAGTTAAAAAATCGAAAAAGGCGCACGATATGCAATGTTCTGTTAAAGAAAAATAAATATTATTAATATCGAATTAGTTTGTAAGAATTCAATAGATTTAAATAACAAATAGCATAGCGAAAGAAAATATAATATATTACATTCATAGAAGACATTATTCTGCAAGCGACAAATTTGCGACTTTGCCCAGTGCAGCAGGTTTTTCCATTTCTGCTGCATTTTAAGTGTGAGTGAAGGTCATCTAAGTTGCATCTCCCAGCGATGCCACATCCTTCCTCAACACACTCGTGCTGTGCCTTATGAACTAAATTTGCATTTTTTCTTATTTTTTTTGGTTGTATTCTTCTACCGCCTTTTTGGCCCAGGTATTTCATTGCACTGCGAAAAATTGAAAAAAGACTCCTTCGAAATATATTCTTAAGAGCCATACAAAGCAAAGGTATTTCTTCAAGATAAATTACTTTCATGGTTCATTTTCCATTCCCATTAATCCTTTTCATTAGCAAATACTAAGAAAGACACGCGCCCGGCCACAATATCCGTGAGTTGCATCTCCTGCTAAGTTGTAGATGCCACCGCAGTTGCCGCTGCGTAAATGCAAAACAAAGGCATTTCCTGGAAACATAGATTATTCTTTGGCTATTCAATCTAATAAGAGTATACAAAAGGTAGGTGCCAGTGCTGGGGTGCTAGTGCGAATGCAATTAATTCATTTAGCTCAAATGAAGGCTCATTCGGAGCAAAATGGCTGCGCGTGCAGCTGTGGCAATAAAGAAACGAGGGGGAGAACCAACAGCAAGAGATTATGCTTTGAGATATAAAATAATAAAAAGAGTAAACAACTTTAAGGATAGTTTGTTTTTGATAGAAATTTTAAGCTGCTAGGATTTTCTCTAGTTTCCTCATATTTCCTGTATATATTTTCCGTGCCTTAGAGCTTGTTTAGCTGCGTAGTTTAGTTTAAAAATGATTTATTATAAACATTTTTGTGACTAACATAATTTAATTTGGTTTAAGCAGGAACTAAGCTGGAAGGAATATTTTTGCACATATTTTTTGTATTTATTTTAAACCTAAGAGCTTGCTTAGCTGATAAACTTATATAAATAAATAAATAGAAATACTAGCAGTCTCATTATATCTTTTACCTTTTTCTTTAATAATTTTTTTTTTAATCTTTTTATTTAAACCCTTAAAATGTGTGATTTGCAGTGTATTAAGCTGGTTGCAAGTATTTGTCTTTGGTGTCTGTGTGTGTGTTGTATGTTTTATGCTTCAGCTGCCTCCAGAGTCCTCCCTGGCATCCTCATCCACAATCGCCTTGCCCTTGCTCTTGCCTTTCTTAGGTAAAAAATCATATAAAAAAAACCGGAAAGAAAGCTAACTTTGGGCAAGTTGAAATAAGTATACCCTTGTAGTTTGAGATTTTACCTAATTCTACGTATGAAAGCTATAAAGTATAGTGGCGCGGTTTTAATCAAACTAAAACTGTAATTTTAAAATCTTGGAAAATAAGAAAATCTCGATAAAACTGTGAAAATTTTTAAAAATAACGAAGTTTTAATTTTTCTATTCATTTTCGTGAGGCTTATCAATAGAATATATACCCTCTAGGGTCTGAAATATATCTTGTCTCTGCAATTTCTAACCTAAATGTATAATACCCTCTTTAAGGGCATTAAAAAAAGGCAGCAAAGACAGAAGGCGGCCACCAGAAACTCAGCTGGCAAAGAAGCTCCCAGCTCCCAGCTCCCTGCTCGCTGTTTATCTCGCTCGCTGTGCACATTAACCTCTTTGTTAATCATTTACAAACAAATGCAAATAAAATAAAATACAGCAGCCAAAGAAGCGGCAGTAGCAGCGGCAGTGGAAGTGGCACAGCACAGGTAACAAAAACAGTGAGAGACGACGAGGACGACGACGACGGTGGCGGCGGCAGCTATGCAAATAAAAAAGCAGCCAAATGAGCAGCGAAATTGCAAAAAGGTCGGGCAGGCGGCCCCCGTAAATGGGGGTGAACTTAGAGAGGGGGGCGGGGATAAGCTCTCGAGCTTTACGGCATACACAAAAATACAGGGGGCGCCGCCGCCACGCCACGCCCATCCAAGATTTGCCCGAGTTACGTAGATTTTTGCGCCGCTTTCCGCTCTTCCGCATTTTCCCGGCCATTCCAGAATTCATCTCGAAAATCGCTGAATAATTCAGTGAAACTTTTGTGACGCTTTTTTCCAACTGCAAATTGCATTTTGGCCTGGTCAAAAAAGCCAACCAGCCAGTCAGCCAGCAAACTCCGGTGGTGGTGTTGACTTTCTCGAAAAACTTTTAATCAACGAACGGGGGTGGTGGCTGCTTGGCTTTTGAAAAGCGGGTTTTCCATCGGCGAGCGTTCCAATTTCCCAACTGCTTTCATATGCAAAAGATACTTGACTTTATGCGGCAGTTCTCAGGCAGCTTCATAATTAGTTTGATGATGTTTGCAGTCAGCCTTTACTCCTGTTTCTTTTTTTTTCGTAAGCAGCCCTTAGCCACCGATTTTGGCTTAAAGCGTTGCCAGGCTCAGAAATTCATTCATTTCGTTGGCCTAATGATATTTTAATTAAAACTATGCCGCATTTCTTGTCAGTTGGTCGCTCTGTCAGTCTGTCAGTCAGTTGGTCACTCTGAGGAAGAGGGAAAACCTTTTGGCTTTTCACGCAACACCACGGCGCTGCTTTAATAAAATTGTTCACTTCTCCGCCGACCTGGGTGTGCGTGTGTGTGTGTGTTGGGCCTCCTGATTCGATTTTCGTTGATTTCCCAGAAAATTCCGCCTCTTGTGCCTTGGGGGCTTGGGGTTTGTTGAATTTATTTGCTAGAATCCTTGTTGCGGCGGCAATCTTTGATCAAATCGAATGGGAAGGCGAAAGCCAAAGCTAGCGTATCCATAAGATACTTATGAATGTGGGTTACCTTGTGAGGTACCTCCACCAATCTACCAAAGGTATCTCAAGCATGAATACTTGGCCAGATAGCCCAAAATTAAGTAGTTTTGCGACACAGATACGCCTTTTGAAACGATTTGGAGAACTCCGATTGAGGTGGTATGAAGATAATTAGCTATATTACCGATTATATATATATTAAATTTATATATTTTATATATTCTATATATATTTTCATTATTTATAGTTGTAGAAACATTATTATCAGATGAGTGAAGTGATTTGCCCTTCTTTAACATATTGTTAGTTAATTATTTTACTGAGAAGTTCCCCCACGAGCTACAATCATGCACCTTCTGAGAAAAAATGTTCTATGAAATTCATAGAATCAATGCAATTAGCTCACTGATCTCATCAGAAAAATTGTCTTACATGGAAGAAACTATTCCCAGTTAAAGTGGGGAAAACGGGATTACCTTTATCCAAGCTAAATTCAAGAAGAAAACTTAAAGAATCCTGTTCAGCCCTTGTTAGATAATGCTGCGAAATACATGAAATACTTCAAGGTATCTGGGACATTTTTGCCCCCGTTATCCTTGTAAATAACAAACAGTTGCAAGCCGTAAAAACTGCAAACTGCACAACACACAAAGTCGCCTGCCCCCTGCCCATCAAACGTATCCGTATCTGGGAGTGTGTCCCCGGCTCGTATCTAATCTTCCCTGCCATGTATCCGCCGCCGTTTGTGAGCCAGGTAATTGCCCGTCCAAAAAGGAAAAAAAGAACATGTTACTCACAACGGGCAACTGGCAAACTGGCAACTCCATCCCCCAAGCATTTCGCTCTTCATTCCCCATCGCTGATATCACAATGTCCCGGGTAGCAAACATTTATCGGCACACAAAACACAGGACTAAAAGTCTGTTCTTTTTTTAAAAAACTAAGAATCAGAGGATTGACAATATTTTTAAATAAAATATAATTATATTTTAACATTCTGAATAGGTTTTAACCATTATTCTTGAGAAAAAGTTGACAATTGGCTTCTAATTGGTAGAAATAAGCCTCAATTACTATAATAATCTCATTTAAATAATTATGATGAATTATATATATATAAATATATAATCGATTATCTTATTTTATAAAAATGTACTATTACTAGAACATCAACAGAAAATCTACACCGAAACCCTTACCAAGGTCCTACCGATATTATTATACATATCGTTAAAATAATTATATATCGATCTGATATTATTGTATCGATATAAATATTTATTTTATATTTTTTTAATGCATTTTAAATAGAAGTTCATGTAACAAGACCCTACCACATAAATCCTGATTAAAAACAATTATAATCGTATCCAATATCAACCTAATAGTAATGTATTTTACTCCCTTTCCTCGCCATACTTTCTCTCAGTGCACTGAGAGTGAACTGCCGATGACGACGAAGTTGAGTTGGCAGGCGTCGCGTCCGCCATGCTGTCAACGCCATGCCGCCTAACGGTTTATTTGCAAAGCGTTCAAACTGTCAAAATGGCGTGAGGTGCGCGCTTGGCCATAAAAAAGAAGAAACAAAAAATACCTAAAGCAAAACCCCAAAAACAGAAACCCAAACTGAAACTGAAACTGAAACAGGAACGGAGCCACGACGTCAGTGAGTCAATAATGTAATTTTCTCGTTTGATATTTCCACTACACACCCGCACACCCAAACACCCACACACACACGCAGGCAGGGAAAAGCGATGAGTTGAAGGCGAGCCGTTAAATGAAGCCCGGTAGCATTCCTGAAAAGCGTTTTCAACGAGGTCAAAATGCATGCATCCAAGGCTGGAATTTAGCAAATATTTTTGAGAATTTTCAATACTTTTTTGGGGCCTTAAAAACAGTAATATTCGTTAGTTTTACTCTATTCAAATTTCAAGGAAAAATGACTTTGTCGAGCAACAATTTGAATAAGTCTCTGCCGGAAAACACAACACAGTTACAGTTGGACACCACTGCCACTGCCATCACCGAAACTGGCACCACCGTCACTGCCGTCACACTTCGCTCGAAACCCTGTGAATGTGCTGTTTGCAGCATTGGCAGAGCATCAGCATCAGCGATCAGCTCCAGTTGGAGGAGTACAGTGGGAACAGAAGTCTCCGCCAACATTTTTAAACGGTCAGATTAAGCCTAAAAAGACCGTTCGCTCGAAACCCTGTGAATGTGCTGCTTGCAGCTATGATAAGCCGACAGCCGCCACTGCCACCATGTAACCCAAAAACAAAGTTAACAAACATTTTCTAAAAAACATATACACTTTTATATAACATACTTTATGACTTTATGACTGCATTTCTAAATTACAAATTTCGGTGTAAAATTTCGGAATGTAACCATACAACAAAATTAAATTTTAATTTTATTTTGACTGGCTGGCATAAATCCTTCAACTGAACCATCCGCGAGGGTGCCGGCTGGGCAATGCGCACTGTATTATCCAGGACAACACTTGCTCTGTCCGGGGTAATGCAGTGTCTAGCTAGGGCAACGGTTCAATTCCTGCAGCCCTCCAAAGCCGGAGGAAATGAATCGGTAGCCATGGTTGGAGGTGCCTGGCGGTAGGCTTAAAACGCAAGTGGGTGGTCCGCCGTAAAATAAACCAGTATGAACGGCAAGAAAGAAAAAACGGGGGCTAGGATGTCAGCCCAAACGTGAAGAAAGGTCGAGAAACTCAACAACCTGCAAGATCTTGAAGATCATGTGTAAGGAACGCAATGACAAAACTCAGCCACTACATACGGCATATACCAGGAAAAGATTGCAGACTGCTGGATTCGTAGGAAAGACTAAGAATAAGAATAATAAGAAAGAATAAATTCACCAAGTTAATCACACTTCAGCCTGTGCATGTCCAGAAATCCCAGCCACGTTTTCCGCCACACTTGATGACTGCAATATCCGAGAGTGTGAATGCGAATGTGTCTGTTCGAATGCATTGTCGGTTTTGCGGTCGACCGCAAACACAATTCATTCTAATTTCGAAATGGTGTTCAAACACGATTGACAGTTTGTTGGTCGTGAATTGCATTTGCCGTGAAATAGTAGTACGAGTGAAAGAAATACCCAGTGATTACCCAAAAAATATTAAAGCTTTCAATCTCTTAATGTGTTTTCTCTTGACTCGGGCTCTTCTATACGGATATATGGTATTTATCTTAATCAATCAACGATGGAACTATCAAAATGATTTCGATTATGACCTATGATGGCGCACATAAAAGCGTGCAAATGCGAAAATGTCACGACAAAAATTACGCATACGCCCCGGATCCAGCCAGTGGATGGCACAACTCGACGCCGTCGAATGAATTGCTTTTCGTCGCTTTGCTATAATACCGAATTGCTGAATCAAGCGAGGTGAACTGAACCGAGCCTTACCGAATTGACGGCCTTAACTCGATTAATGCATAATACAATGCGAACCATAATTGTCACAGTGCGAGTGAAAATGGTGGTCATCCGAATGGATATGGAAATTGAAATGGAAATATAGCGGGGAAGTAGAGTTGGAATCGGAATTGAAATTGGAATGCGGAGAGGCTAATGCAAACGGACAATGGATGACCACAGCGGCGGCGCTTTAATTAAACAAAATAATAAGTAATTGGTAAGGTAATTCCTAACATCTGGCACCTGCCGCCCTCCGATATTGTTTATATCTTGTTTTGCCTGTGCCTGTGCCTTTGCTTTTTATCTAAGAGCTAGTAATCCTCAGCGGTTTTTCGATAATTTATGATAATTCAAGTTTATTTACTGCATACAAGACCATAAATTGTTACCAAGCGATTTCCCTCCCTATGGGAGATAACAGTAATTCCGGAACTGCTTATATGGTTTTTATCTATTGCAAAATATGGCATTGAATCCCAGATTCCGAAATAGATTTGTGTAATGTTTTTTATTGGCTTTATTTTTACAGATAATTTTTGTTTTTCTATTTTTCTTGGCTATTATTATGGATCTACGGCTATTATTGGAATAATAAATAATGACCAAGACTTTCAAAAACAAAACACACACATGACGATGATTTGCTTTTCTATCATATTTTCTTTGGTTTACAATTTCAAGAATTTAGAGGGTTTTGTTTTGAATAAGTAATGCAACATTTTTCTCACTGCACTGATCTTAGTTTTTAATCGATAATACTTGTGAGCGAGAAGAGTGTTTAACTTACATATTTAATTAATTGGCTGCTGTTCTTGCTTTTTTACGCTGCCCTATTGTGGACGCTGTTTACCTTTGTTGTTTATTTTTGTTTGCTATTCGTGTGCTGTTTGTTTTTATTTGTTTTTCCCGCCTGGCGAATTTAGTTTGAAGAGCATTGCAAAATACAGAGTTTGAGCAGCACTCTCTCGCCCTCACTCTCGCTCGCTCGCTCTCTCCTTTTCGCATTCGCTTTCTTAGCAAATGGACACCTGAATGCTTTTGTTGTTGCACTTTGTTTTTATCACTGCAAAAAAAAAAAATATTGAAATACACAAACTTTGCAGCGCGCGATCGCGACGAGAATAAAAAGAAATAAATTAAGAATGGAACAATAGGTAGAATGAACATTCAACCTGTGCGGCAAACGAAACCGAAACCAAAACTGAAAACCAAAAACCGAAACACGTTGCCTTTCGTTCCACCCGCCGCCCACCCGCTCCCACTCCCTCTCTCCGACTTTAACGCTCTTCCTCTCTCCCCTCCACTGTTTATCGCAACTGCGAGTTATGCGAGCGGACTAACGGGAAAAGCTCAGGCGGACGACCACTGACCAACTGAGAACGGAGAATGGAAAGCGGAGAGTCGAGAGCGGAGAACGCCACTGCGAGAGAGAGCCGGTGGGGTTTATCTAAGTACGGTGAACACTCTAAGCAGAGATCACCATTTACTTGCTAAATTATAACGATTTTTTATTTAATACATTTAAAAATTAATGTTCATCTACTGGTTTTTTAAATGTTTTAGCTGTTTTGCTTTTGACAGGCAATGCTGTATTGGAAAGTTTTCATAAAATCCTTTATCCCCCTTAAGGGCGACTACTGTGTACTCTTCAAACGAAAACGAAAACGACAACAAAGCACGTTGAGAGAGAGGCACTCTCCTGCAATCTCTCGCTCTCGATGGCGGTGCGTGGGTGCTGATCATGCGAGCGAGTGCAAATACATATGATTATTGTTCTTGCGCCTCTCGCTTTTTCTCTTCCTCTCTTCCCCCATTACCATCAACCGTGTTCCTTTGACTGTATTGGAGCGATGAGTGTGCGTCGCTGTAACGCTGTTTGGGTTGTTTGTTGTTGCAGCTTTATTGCACAATCCCATGCCACCCATCGCCACCCATTGGGCCATTCTGCCTCTCTATCGTTCGCTCGCTCGCAACGGTTGCAGGGCAAACAAGCCAAAGAAAGCGGCGGAGAAAAGCTTCTTGATCAGAAATCGCACACTTGCCGTGCACCGAATTCAAACTAAGCGCCAACTGCAGGCACAGTGAAACCTCTATAATTGAACTCGACTTTAAAAATATTTAAAAACTATACATATTATCTCAATTTGATTTTATTTCTTAAGATTCAAGACAAAGGCAATATTACTTTCTAAGAAATAAACTAAATTACCCATGATACTTCTTTTCAGTGCACTTTGAAGTGCGTGCGGACGAGATGTGGGCTAGCAGGGGGTGAGGGTGGTTGCGAGCGGGAGGGAGGCAGTGCGAATTTCTGTTTGCTCTGTCGTTTTGCGTGTGTAAATTTCAGTGCTTCAATTTTATGTGTGCTCGGTCTCTCCCCCACTCTTTATCCTCCTTATCCTCCCTATCCTCCCTATCCTCCACCTTCTCGCCCGCTCATTCGTGTTTGCGTCGGCGTGCGCGCAAGTAAATTTCTTCTAATTTAATATTTTGTTTACATTATTTATTCATTTACTTATGTATTTGCGTAGCTTCCTCTTCGCGCGCTTGTTTGTTTATGTATTTCACCTGTTCCCATCTCCCCGGCCTCTCTGTTGTGCTTTATCACGCGGCTCCACTGCGCCCCATCTTCACGCAAAAAAAAAAAAAAAGCGCACGTTTCTTGGTATATTTTTCTCTCAGTGGGAGAGATTTCAGTTTCAAAAACACGATCGCAAGTCGAAAAAGACCGCCTTCAAAATATTGACAATCGGGAATTTTAATTGATTATTTGTGGTAAATATTTACGAAAATAAATGGGCGGTATTTTTCCCCATCCTAAAATCCCTGTCAGGTTTCTTTCCAAATAAAAATAAAAAAACGTAAGCAATATTTTGCGTTTAAGATGCGGATATCTTCTCTTCAAAGTCCGATGATCTCTTATAGACTGGGAAAACCCGTAATTAACAGATTTGATTAAAAACCCCTTAGAAATATTGAAAATCTGGGTATTATATTTAAGGAGTAGTGGCTTTCATAAAACAATAATTTGTTTAATACATTTTAATACATAATCCTCAAAATCTTAATTAGAACTTCTAATTTCTATCCCGAAATCATTTCTCTAATCTTATAAACAATGGGTTGCCCGACGGCTTTGAAATAAACAAAACTTAGGTACTTCCACAAAAAAAAAAAAAAAAAATAAATAAACAATACTCCGGTAAAAACTTCGTTAGTTTCAAGTGAAAAGTGTCGATTTCTTAGCACGGAACTTGATGATTTTCCAAAACTTGAGACAAAAGGTCTGCTGTGGGTTTGCAATAAACAATCGTATTGATTTCATGGAAAGTTTCCAGTAGAAGCGACATAAATAAGCCATTTCAGTAAGGACGTCTCATAATTAATTCCAATAAAGAAATCTATAAACATCAAATCTAATGACTTTTCTAGAAACTAGCTTCTTGTAACTCAATCTAAGTAACACAAGTCAACACAGCTCTAGAGTCTAGACTATTTACGTTGGAAAAGTTTTGTTTTTTCTCAAGAAAATAATATTTGATTGGTAATTTATCACGAAAGAAAAAGATCTTACGTAATACGTGACTATTTGCCAGAATATGAAGCGGTTTTGTAAGCTATTCAGAGCTAATTAGAGGTAGCATCGATCGCCAATGATCACAAAATACAAGGCTACTTATTTTAGAAATTTATGAACAACGAAACAATTAAGTTTAAGCCAATACCTTGACCTTAACTCTTTTAGGACAAAGTTATCTTTAGATCTGTTTACTCAAAATAACTTAAAACTTTTTATTTTTATTTTTAAGAAGTGAATGAAATCTAGCTATTAAAAAAATAGCCAAAAATACTGAATATTTTGTTTACTTTCAGTGCTTATATCTTGATTAGTAAAGCTCTGACCTTAAAGAGGCGTATGTTGTCGAAAAGGTGTGACCTTGCCTTTTGGATCGCACAAATTTGAAATTTGTTGGACTAACGGTTTCCGATATTTTTAGCGTAATATGAAAAATCTGGTTTTCCGCGAATATCTCCAAAACGGTTCTTTGAAATTTTTTTTAATGAGTTCAACGTGTTTGGGTCTAAAAGTTTATATATTTTGGCTGTAAGCTAGTGTAATTATTCAAAGTTTCTAAATTTAGTGAAAATATATTGGGGTTATTAAAAGATGTAAACTTCAATTATAAATTGCTATTAAAAATAAGCTTGTAAGATTTATAAGTAAATACATAAAAAACAACCATTCTTATCAACATTTTACGATAATAATTTCCCTTTTTTCTTTTTCACAGATATTACTGTACAAGTTTTCATATAAATATATTTTGAGCCTCTCACAGGATTCTCAGAATTAAAAGCGGCGCCCAAAAGCGCGCTTTACAATTTGTTAGTTTTATAATTTTTACAACCCCCACCCACACAAGCACGCATGGACATTAACACACGTACATATATAAGATGCAATTTTTGAATGATTTTGCCAATTCCCACTTACCTCTGCTCGTTCGTCTTGCTCTCCCTTTGCTGCTCTTCTTTGTTTGCCGCCTTCTGCTTCTTCTCCTCCAGTTGGTCTTCTCTTTGGCTGACTTTTCCGCGTCTGTGTGTGTGCCTGTGCTTGCGCCTCGTCTGCGTCTGTGTTTGTGTTTCACTTTGATTCTGTTTTGTTGATTTGTTGTTGTTGCTGCTGCTTATGTTTTTGTTACTTGTTTTGCTTTTTGCACATTTCAAAAATTACACCGCTGAATTACCAACGAGAGCACAGTGAAAAAATGTTGAAAAAAACAACGCTATTGTTTACACGCGCGCAATAACAAAAATAAAATGTGTGTTTCAAGAATGAAAACTCAAAACAAGAGCGCAAAAAAGAACCAAAAGGAGTGCTAAAAGCGCGTGTTGCGCTGGAATTTGATTAATTCTTTGTGATTTCTTGCGCTTTTTGTTTTGATTTTCGTCTGCCGTTCGTCGCACCTATTTCGCCCTCTTCCCCCTATTTTTTTTGGCTTTAATTCTCTTTTGTTTATTGTTTATGGTTTGTTGCTGCTGCTGCTGCTGCTGGCTGGTTGTGTTTGATGCAGTCGCCGCAGCAGAGTGAAAAGTCGCGTCCGTTTCGCACGAGTTTCGCTGGCAGAATGATGCGAGAATGCCAGATTGGCCAAATACACCGTTCGTTTTCGGGGAATGTAGCTTTTCCCGTCCCCGTTCCCGACCCCGACCCCACCACGTTTCGCCAGGCCGGCGGTCGTCCCTCTCGCACTCGGACTTCCGAACAGCTGCTGCCGCTGCTGCTGCTGCAAAACACATGCAATTACAGTAGTGGTTGTTTTCATTACGGAGAGCGGGAGAGCCAGTGAGCGCGTAGGCGCGCGCGAGAGAGAGAGCTTTTGCTTAGGCTGCGTGGGAAAGGTAAAAAAAAGAATAGGATTTTAGGATAAAATTTCGAAAATCCACAACGTCGCCTTTTTTCGGTCTGGACTATCTATAGAGAAATAAAACTGAAAATTAAAAAAAATCATAATCCATATTTGAACAGTAAGGAAATATTAATAAGATAAAATCTCACTTTAATAATATTCCCTAAGTAAATTATTTCTTAAATTTATATGTATTACAAATTCAAATTTTCAGTTAATCAACTAATCGGTTATAAGCGTCATCATAATATAGTTATAAACGTGACTTTCCAAAAAATAGTTCATTAATTTGTAAGCATAAGTCAAAAAATCAATTTTCAAAATAATTTGGATAAAACTCTTTTTTTCGGAGTGCACTTTTTCGGACTTAAAAGCTCCACAAGTGCTTGTTCCAGTACAGTCGTGTACAGCGGGATTGTAACAGTCTGCCTAGATGCAAGTCCTCCGCATAAGTAGGCAATATCTGATAGTTTTTGTAACTATTAAAGTAACTTAAAAAAAATTTAATAAAATCTTTTAAAAATATAAATACGTATGTACATATATGTATTTTGAAAGTCAAGTTTATTTAACAAAAACAAATAGTTTACATTTCACTTCATCTTTTCATCTAATGTGAATATTTTAGTTCTGAGCAGGATTCATTTTCTGGTAAGCCATTGTATGTTTTTGTTTGGGTTTTTAAAGAGCCGATGCTGTGCAGAGAGCTTCCGCAGCTTTTGCAGCTTTCCTTCGTCCCCAGGATGCAGGACCGCAAAGAGAGCAAGAGAGCGGACTAACGGTATTACGAATAATCGCGCGTAGGATATGTGCGAAATTCGGCAATTGGCAATTTCGGGCTTTGGACGCTCTGCCGACGCAGCTTTTGTACGAACTGGCGTCATTGTTTTTGTTGAGGTTAGGTTCGCCGCATGACCCTGACAATGAGCTCGCAGTTTCTCTGTTTCTCTGTCCTTGTCCTTTCTTTACTTATTCTTATTTATCTTCATATTTCGTCCTTTTTTTTAACTTAATTTCACGGAAACGAAAAAAAGGACTTCCTTTCAATTTTGTTTTATTAATATGTCTTAAAGTTACGAAATCGCTGACATTGTTATAGGAGCTCTTGTAAATTGAATAGGTATAACTGGCACGGTCGTATTTCACCAGGAATTCCAAGGTTTTTAGTATAAAATATCACCTTAAAAAAAGATAACATATTTAGTTGTATTGTAATTTTTAAACATGCGCGCTCTTTAAAGCTCTTGGCTAAATTATCTGGCAACTCTACTTCAGCCAAGATGCAATAACATAAGGAACGAAAAAACTGACAATGCATCGTTCCCGTCAAAGCTAATGAGAATTCCTTCTACTTCTTCCACTATCTCTTACCTGCTAAAATAGCTAAATCATAATACAATAGATAGTCTCTCTGAGAGCGGAAAAAGCTTAAAATTTATCGTCCCTGTCAAAATTGAAGACACTACCTCATATTAATGTATCATGACTTCAGCTATCTGGTAGCTCTCTGCCTATCGATAACAATTTGCTGTCAGCTGTTTTTACTTGCACAACAATTCTGCTGCCTATACTTTCCCATCTTAATTACCGGATTTACTGATATAAAATGCGGCTAACAAACGTTTTATTCAAGAAAGTGAAGAGCAAGTAAGTGATCTTTAGTATGGAGGCAAAATTATCCATTAATTTTCCCCCGTTTTACAGGCGAATCATGGTTGTCCTGGAAAGTGTGGTCAGCGGACATCAGTACAATGCCTTCCGAGAACGCTTGGCCGAAAAACTGGAGATAATACGCTTTGATCCCTACAGTAAGTATTGCATACAGTTTAAATTCATGCATATTTTATCCCCTTATATTTCAGTTCAAAAGGAGAGCCTCTACCGCGAGCGCAAGAAAATCCGCAGCGCATAATGGAAATTAACCCGATGTCCCATCAACATAGTTAGTGCAAATATAAGTTTAAAAATCATTTAATAAATTAAGATCTTGACCTTGATATTGTGACGGAAATTACCTTCAATCTAGGCATTTATTAAAATTTAAACTGCTCGTTTTTTGCACTACAACTAGTGCCATCGATACCGATAGTTCTGGTGCCAGCGCTGCCAGATCAACTGAAAAGGCACCGGCAAAGTGGAAAATCTTTTTAAATTCTTCGATCTGAGGCCTAGCCAGGTTTAAATAACTATAACATTTTAAGGCAAATGTAACTATCTTTGGATTAATTAAAATTCAAACAGAAAAACTGTAGTTCAAATAAATTTGTATCTATTTTTAAATCACCCGCTATTTTGGTGTGATATCGATAGCCGATTGCCGATAGCCGCCGGCGAGCAGCTGTTTAAGCCGGCAGATTTGTTAAATTGTGAAATCCTGTGAATTTTGATTAAAATAATGTCCGATTCGGTGGAGGAAAATGGCAATAAAGAGCCAGAGCCGGAGGCGGAGCCGGAACTGGAGCCGGAAACAGATCCCACCAAGTTGCTAGAGACGACGGCCGCCTGCCAGGAGGACGAGGAGCTGGCCAACATAGTGACCGCCGAGGAGTACCTGATGCACAAGGACGTGGTGCTGCTGGAGTACGAGAAGCAGATGTTCCTGGACACAGTACATGCCGACGGCCTGCTGGTGTGCGCCAAGTAAGATGCTTAACTTATCTAAATAGACTAAATAATACTAATTAAATGAAATCCCAGGGGCCTGAGCTACGAGCGCGTTCTGATCCACATCCTGAAGGCGTACAGCGATGCGGGGAATCTGGTGCTGGTGATCAACAGTTCCGACTGGGAGGAGCACTACTACAAGTCCAAGATGGAGCCAAAATATGTGCACGATGTGGCCAATACGGCCACGGAAAGGTGGGTATCGGAAATGCTCATTAAATATTCAATAAATAAGGGTCGTCCCCTCTCGCTCTTTTTAGAGAGCGCGTTTACCTGGAAGGCGGCCTGCAGTTCATTAGCACCCGCATCCTGGTGGTGGATTTGCTCAAGCAGCGCATTCCCATCGAGCTGATAAGCGGCATCATTGTCCTCCGGGCCCACACCATCATTGAGAGCTGCCAGGAGGCGTTCGCCCTGCGCCTGTATCGCCAAAAGAATAAGACTGGCTTCGTGAAGGCCTTCTCGAGCAGCCCGGAGGCCTTCACCATCGGCTACTCGCATGTGGAGCGCACCATGCGCAACCTGTTCGTCAAGCATCTGTATATCTGGCCGCGCTTCCATGCCACCGTCCGTGCCGCCCTGCAGCCGTGGCAGGCGCAGACGATCGAGCTGCATGTGCCGCTCAGCCAGAGCATGACCTCCATCCAGACGCACATTCTGGACATTATGAACTTCCTGGTGCGCGAAATCAAGCGCATAAATCGCACCGTCGACATGGAGGCGGTCACCGTGGAGAATTGTGTGACCAAGAAGTTCCACAAGATCCTGCAGGCGCAGCTGGACTGCATCTGGCACCAGCTGAACTCGCAGACCAAGCTCATAGTGGCGGATCTCAAGATTCTGCGGAGTCTGATGATGTGAGTAAATCCCTTTCTGACTTAAATCTTTTATTTTAATTTCGATTTCTTAGCTCCACCATGTACCACGATGCGGTGAGTGCCTATGCCCTGATGAAGCGCTATCGCAGCACGGAGTATGCGCTGAGCAACTCCGGCTGGACTCTTCTGGATGCCGCCGAGCAGATCTTCAAGCTCTCCCGGCAGCGCGTCTTCAACGGCCAGCAGGAATTCGAGCCGGAGCCCTGTCCCAAGTGGCAGGCGCTTACGGATCTGCTCACCCAGGACATTCCCGCCGATATGCGGCGGTGCAGGCGCACGGAGCAGCCAAAGGTGCTGATCCTCTGCCAGGATGCACGCACCTGCCATCAGCTGAAGATGTACTTAACCCAGGGCGGACCGCGCTTCCTCCTCCAGCAGGCTCTCCACCACGAGGTGCCCGTGGGCAAGCTGAGCGACAAGTACGCCAAGGAGGGGGGTCCGCCTCCTCCGCAGGCGCCCAAGCCAGAGGCAAAGGAAGTAGCCACCAGCTCACAGACCCCCGCTGGCCTGGATGAGCTGGCCCAGCTCTTGAGGGATGTGGAGGCCTCGGCTGAGGGTCAGCGCTTCGAGGAGAGCTACATGCTGACCATGACCCAGCCAGTGGAGCTCGAGCAGGAGAAGGAGCCAACGCAAGCCATTAAACCCGATCCGGATGTCTCCATTTTTGAGACCATACCGGAACTCGAAGAGTTCGATGTGACAGCGGCTCTGGCGGCGGTCCCCCATCAGCCCTACATCTGCCTGCAGACCTTTAAAACCGAAAGGGAGGGCGCCATGGCTTTGGAGCACTTGCTGGAGCAACTGCAGCCGCACTATGTGATCATGTACAATACCAACGTGACGGCCATTCGCCAGCTGGAGGTCTTCGAGGCCCGCCGACGCCTGCCAGCTGCTGAGCGCCTGAAGGTCTTCTTCCTCATCCATGCACGCACCGTGGAGGAGCAGGCGTACCTGACCAGTCTGCGCAGGGAGAAGGCGGCCTTTGAGCTGATCATCGACACCAAGAGCGTGAGTTACAATGAGTTTCTTAATTAATTCAAAATAAATCGGGTAAATTTCTTCCTTCAAACAGAAAATGGTCATCCCCGAGTACCAGGACGGCAAGACCGACGAGGCCTTCGTGCTGTACAAGAGCTACGACGACGAGCTGGCCGGCGAGGACAATGCCAAGAGTCGCCAGGCGGGCGGGCAAAAGCAGCAGCTGGCAGGCGCCGCCAAGCAGACACCCAAAGTCATCGTGGACATGCGGGAGTTCCGCTCCGATCTGCCCTGCCTGATCCACAAGCGTGGCCTGGAGGTTCTCCCCCTGACCATCACCATCGGCGACTACATCCTCACGCCAGATGTGTGCGTGGAGCGTAAGTCCATATCGGATTTGATTGGTTCCCTCAATTCCGGCCGCCTGTACAACCAGTGCGTGCAGATGCAGCGCCACTATGCCAAGCCCATCCTGCTGATCGAGTTCGATCAGAATAAACCCTTCCATCTGCAGGGCAAGTTCATGTTGTCACAGCAAACGACGTCGGCCAATGCGGATATTGTCCAGAAGTTGCAGCTGCTGACGCTGCACTTCCCCCGGCTGCGCCTGATATGGTCGCCCAGTCCGTATGCCACCGCCCAGCTGTTTGAGGAGCTGAAGCTGGGCAAACCGGAGCCGGATCCCCAGCAGGCGGTGGCCCTGGGCAGCGAGGAGCCAACGGCGGGCGAGCAGCTGCACTTTAACAGCGGCATCTATGATTTCCTGCTCCGATTGCCCGGCATTCATACACGCAACATACACGCCCTGCTGCGGAAGGGCGTCAGCCTGCGGCAATTGCTGTTGCGTAGCCAGGCGGAGCTATCGGAGCTGCTGCAGTCACAGGAGAGCGGCAAGCTGCTCTACGACATCCTGCATGTGGCCCATCTGCCCGAGAAGGACGAGGTCCTCGGCTCAACGGCACTGCTGGCGGCTGGCAAGCAATTTGGCGCCGGTTCGCACAATCGTTTCAGGAAGGCGGCCGCCGAGTCGCGAAGGGGACGTCGATAGGGGAAGCAGGAGCAAATGGGTGAAAGGTGAAAGTGCCAGGCCAGAAGGAGTAAGAGCTGGCCGCCGCGTGGAGTGCCGAGCAAACAGTCGGTGCGAAATTATGGAAAATATTTTTTAAACGTTGCAATTAACGCGCCAGGGGAATGGGAGCCGCCAGAAGATGGAAGGAGGCCACTGTCTGGCCGGCAGACAGACAACGTTGACAACACAATCGGGCACAGCGCTGACCGCTGGGGATGCGACAAACTGCGATGCACTGGGCAAAGGACACAGGACACAGGACACTGGAGGCTACACGGGGCATGCAGGGCGCATAAAAATCAATTTTTAATAAATATTTAATTGCCAACGAGAGGCAGCGTCTGTCTGGGCCCAGAGAGAGTGAGCCTGCACCTGCACCTGCAGAGCCTGTGATAAACGGAATTTTGTATTTCTTTTTGTAAATTGAAAACTCCAAAAAAACTGCGCAAGAAGCACGCATTGAATATGTATTGCGACAGAGACTCATTACGTTATGTATTTATTTTCTGAGAAAATTAAAGAAATTAAGTTTTGAAGGCAAAGAAATTGATGTTTCTCCTTATTTTTTTGGCAAATTGAAAATCGAAAAACCTTTGCAGACTTGCAAAAGCCACAGAGAGACACACACATCGAAATCCTATTTTAGATTCAGTGCGAAATTTCAAAAACCGCAATTGGATGCCCAATTGAAATGACGCAAAGCGAGATAATTGGCATTCAGATTGGAATTGGGAGTGGAGAGAGCAGAGAGTGGAGAACGGAATGATGCAAATTGCAGGGGGCCTTTAATGCGGGGGTGTAGAGCAGAGCCTGGCACATGGGGTTCATTCGGTTTCTATGACACTTGGAATAATGCCCCTTAATCAATATATTTTGAAGTTTTTTTACTAATTTAAAGTTTGCTATTTAAAATAAATTAATCGGAATATATTCTGTCTACTTTTTAGTGTATAATTTATTTTTTATTACTTTTTCTTTGAAGATTTTGTTTTATTTTAAATATTTAACATGTCTTTGATTAGTAAATATTTATAAAATATTATATTAATAAAGATTCATAACAAAATACACTGCGAACGCTCAACCCAATTGCTCTTTAGTTTTTGTCATATATATTTAACATGTATTTGATTCGTTCATGTTATTAATAATTGTAAAGAAGATTCATCAAATAAACACACAAAAACCTCAACGGATGACTTTCAATGTGTGAAGGCTCCACTAAATTTTTTTTCGTTGAAGATTTCGATTAATTTTAAATATTTAAATTTGTATTAGTTAGTAAAAGATTGTAGAATATTTTATTAATAAAGATTCATACCATAAACACAAAAACCTCATGGGATGATTTTCAATGTGAAAACGCTTGAATGAAGCGCTCTTTAATTTTTGTCATATATTTTTTCGTTGAAGTTTCTGTTTTATTTTAAATATTTAACATGTCTGAGATTAGTAAATATTATTAAAATATTATAGTAATGAAGATTCATAAAGTAAACACACAAAAACATCAAGGGATGACACTCTTGTTATCGAAAGAGTATTCTCTCTAGAAAACCTCAAATAAGAACAAACACACAAAGTAATCTGCTTTTTAGCTGTTTATCTTGTTTAATTAATACTAATTATATTTAATATTATTTCCAGCTTATACTTTTCAAGTATTTCGTATTTTTCAAGGCATTCCGCATTCGTTGAGACCCTGTTCCTTCGCCATTTCCTTTCATGTTTGCTTTTGGCTCTCGCTTTTAGTGCGCTGCTCTTGTCCGGCTCATTGGGCAAAGCGCGCTTAGAGCGTGTTTGTGATTGTTGGCATTATCTGCGGGTCGGGTACGGGTCCGGGTCCTGCCCCACTCTGGACTGTCCGAGGGAATCCCCGCTTCGTTTGTGTGCTGCACACGTAGTGAATGTGTGTGAGTGAATGTGTTTTTGCTGCATACTTTTCAGCGCAAGTGAATCTAAAACTTGGCAAACGTTTGGACTTTGGACTTTTCGACTTTCGTGCTCGGGACTCTGGACGGTGGACTGCGGACTGTGGACTCCTGGCTTTGTGGCCTCCAATTCGATCCAAAAGCATATTTGCCAATTGGCTGCGCTTTGTGCGCCTGCAAGCGCCGGGAGATGGGTGAAAAATGCCAGCGGGGCTCGGAAAATCCCGGAAAAACAGTTGGAAATGGAGGCCGACCGGGGGCACAATTAAAACTCCATTACAGGACGACTCCTTCGGCCTTGATTGTTCCCCTGGCTGCTCTGCATTTCCCTATTTTCCCTTCCGCTTTCCGCTTTCCACTTTCCACTTTCCCAGCAGCGGCCGCAACAAACGCTTCAATCAAGCGCCGGACAATGGGTAGAACCTGAAGCGCAAAACCCGAAAACATTTGGCCCCAGCAGGGCCCCGCTTTTCATTCTTTTCTATTTTTTTGTTTTGTTTTTTGTCCTGCCCGGTTCCCACAATGACAACGTTAATTTTCACTCACCAGACCCCAAAATGGATCTTTGATTTTCGGTGTGTTTCCCCCTTTTTTATTTTTTGCGGCGGGGGCTTTGTAACTATTTTTTTTTTTGTGTTGTTTTCTGTGAAGGAAAAAGTATTCGAAAATGCCGAAAGGCTTAATACTGGAGGATTTTTAGAGGGGGGCCGGAAAATGGGACAGTCATTAAACCCTTTAGATCGCTATTTAAGGCAGGTTCTGTGTTGATTTTTGAAAGTTATTTAATGATTAAAAGGATTAAAAATATGTATACATTTGTTTATTTCTTTAAAATAAATAAGATATATGCAAAAAACATATAGGAAACTAAGGCCACATGAATATTTCTTAGCACATAATAATAAACAATCATTATTCATTACAGGGACCTTGAATTTAATCATTTAAAGCCACAAAAGTAGCCCAAAGACATTCCCAAGCATTCCATAAACATTTGTTTTGATTATTTCTAGCTCCTGGGCTTCAGCTCTTCAGCTTCTGAATTATTTTACGCCTTAATTAAGGAATTCGGTCCGTCCGGCTTTCTCTCTCAAAAGAAAACTTAAACTAAACAGATTCAAACAAAACAGATTCAGTCGAGTGCGAAATGAAATTAGCTGAAATTCCTCAAATTTAATTGGACAAAGTTCTGTTGTCCGTCGCTGGCTCGTATATAATTCGATAATTGATCGGAATTAATTGCAAACTTTTTGCATACTTCATTATCATCCTTCCCATTATGCCCGGCCACCCGGACACACAGCTGGGGAATGGCCACAACAAATTAAAAGACCGCATCGTTAGCCGCAGGCATCATTAAATTATATATATATATACATTTCGAATAGGAAAGGGAAAGTATCTGAAATTGGCATTTGAGCCTGTTTCGCCCTGGCCTAATCACCATGAAAATCTCATCAGCTTCCTGAACTCACAGTCAGTTTTTGTAGTTATCCTTTTTAAGGACCTGCTGCACTCAAAGCTATGATGTCGCTGAAGCAATTATTTACGACTTGCCGCGACGGAATTTCATTAGTCAAAGTCAAAGCCAAGGGGAGGCATCGATTTTTGCTTAATTTCGTTGGGGCAGGACACGGCCGTAGGAGTTGCAGGGCAAATTCCGAGGTCCTGCGGAAATTGCCGGGGCCATTTGACACATTTCATGGGCCGCTGGCACATAAGTAATGCCCACTACTTACTTAGTTACTCACTATCTTAGTTCAGGCGCCGAGGAAAATGCATTTAAGAAATTCTGACAGCTCAGACAAGCACACATGCTATCCACGATCTGGAAATACCTTTGTTCTCGTGGCAAGTCACTGCACTTGGAAAATAAATGTGGTTCCAGGATTTTCAGGCAAGAAATAAATAGAAGATTAAAATATTAAAATATTATATCCGTTGAAAGCTCATTGAAAAATATTGAAATAATTATAAATACTATTCCAGAAACAAATAAAAAATCATAATATCTTACATTTATTAAGTTAATCGTTATTCTATTTAAATTCAAATTTTTGAATATTAAACTAGTCAAACTAGATTTTATTAATTTAAAAGCAGTTTTAACTTAACAGGTCATTGATAACAAATCGATACGCAGAGACAGGTTAAAATAATCGGAACATTTATAATATTTATAATATTTATAATGAAAATATTGTTCCTAAGGTTAATTCAGTTATATATTTATTTACTTTAAGTTTTCTATATATTTTTTACTCCAATTAAAAAATATATACGAATTACAGGTTCTTTATGAAAAAGTTTGCAATATATTCATTCAATATTTATGTCCTTATGAACAGATTTTTTGACCATATGTCCAAATCAATAATAATGATTACAATTATACGAATTATTTATGATTCTTAAATTTGTACTCAAATAATCATAACCAATCATATCCAATAAAGTAACATACAAATTAATCAATATAAATTATAAATTATATTATAAAATATCAAAAATTATAAAATCGTAATGGAAATGCATAGATCGTCGAAAAAAGTGAACTATGTCCTTATCCTTTTGTGTTTTCCAAATTTTCTGTACATTTTCTGCGCTTTTCCTGGCCCCCAAATGCACTTGAGCCAGCTTCTCTTTTCAAATACGTACATATACGAGTAAATATATATTTCATGTACCGAAGGATATGCAGTAGTTTCTGGCTTAAAGGTGTCACGGAAAATGGGGAAATGGGAAACTGAAAACGGGGGCGTGCCTTTTTCCAGGCGGGACTGCTTATCATAAATGACAAATCTGGAATGTGAATGCGAATGCGAATGCGAAATGCTAAACGACCAGCAACTAAATGGGCCAAAAGAGTCAGACAGCTCGAGTTCCAAAGGAGAATGGCTGGCTGGCTGGCTGGCTGCCGTTCCAATTTTCCTGCATTTTGGTGTAAATGTAAATGTAAACGATATAATCGCTTCAATCTTCTCCGTAGGGAGGTGGAAAATTGCCACCCAAGTGGAAAACTGAGAGAGAGTGAGCCGAAAATAAACGGGAGCCATGAACCATACAAGACTTGGGTTCCTCGCCTTCTTGTTAGCTTCTATTATTTTTATTTATTTTGTTTGTGGGCCAAAATTGAGGGTTTTGCAGTCGAAATCCTCCTCAAAGTGCGATCGATGACTTCTGGCTGGAATATTAACCGGAAAGTAAGCATTTGGCTTTACGCAAATTGCCAGTTTTGTAAGTCACTTGCTTTTGTGGCTAACAATAAAATGTGGGGCGAGGCAGAAAGGTTAACAAAGGAATTGGGAATCGTATGATTTATAAGGATTATATGGCAATATATATGTATATATTTTATGGAAAAATATTTTATTTGAATACTTTAATGTTTTATTAATTGTGTAGTCAAGTTTTTTCTTCATTAAATGTATATCTTGGGAATATTTATCTTTGCTAAAGTTCTGCTTTAAATAATATCACAAACACATATTTTTTAGACATAGCCAAGGTCGGTCATAAGTATAATTCTACTACAAAAATGTCTTAAATTAATTGCAATATTTTTATTTATTAATTTAATTATTTAAACTTAAAAAATACCAAAACCCAGTAACCTAATCCTTTGAAATCACTCGACATTTCTCAGTTTTTAAAAATAGGTTTCGCTTTCTGGGGACTGGGGATCGAGCGAAGGTAGGGATCTTAAGGACAAGGGTATGTCGCGTTACCTGTACACCGATCACATCCTGGAGGCCTTCAACGTCTTCCATCGCCCCATGGAGCTGGAGGAGGTGGCCGGCTACGTGGCCGAAATGGAGGCCAAGTCCGTCGACGAGGTCCGCCTGGCGGTGGACAACACGCTGACCGCCGCCTGGCTGCATGGCTTCCTGACCCGCGACGACACCATGTTCACCCTGGCCTGCGGCTACTGGGATGACGAGGAGAGGAAGACGGCGCACGGCGGTGGCCGCCCGAAGAGGAACCCGGTCATCCGGCCCAGGCCCCATCAATCGTAGTACGCTTCTCTCTCTCTGCCATCTCTCTCCTAACGATCTTGGAGCTTCCCAGTACAGGGACGGCCGCCAAATCGATCTTCGGCTATAACCAGGATGTAAACTATGGCGACCAGATCCTGTCCGCTTTCATGGTCCTGCGTCCGCCCCTCACGCTCTCGGATATTGTGGAGTATGTGGCCGTTGCCTCGAACAGGAGTCCGCCGGAGATTCAGGATGCTGTGAGGGATAGTCTCGACTTGGCCCTGGCTCATGGGTTTGTCCAGAAGCAGCAGGACAGCGGTGGACGTGTCTTTGTCCTGGCCAGTGAGCTGCAGGAGTCGCTTTAGTCCTTTGGCAAAGAGAAACTAAATAAATGAGTGAGGCCTTGCTTACTTATATTTTATTTTAAATTTATTATAATTATGTGGGGAATTCCCTTTCATTCGAAATTAAAGTACAAGCAGAGAAAATCAGCCCAGCTTACCCAGAAATAGTTTCAATCAACCCCGTAAGTAGAGACATTAGCCGGCACTTAAGGCAATGGACATGTCTCTCTCCGTCCCTCGGTGTTATGCCAGTTATGCCAACACACAGAGCAGAAGATGAGGTGACTTCTCCCGACGACATCTGGGCTTTATTTCGCCCCGTGTCACCAGGTGTCCAGGCCAGCAACCACGACGACGACGACGACACTTGTCCAACAAGTCCGGTTTCGTGCACATGTCTGCCGGTTAAGTGACCGCACGGGGAACCATTTGATGGTGACCCAGTTCGTATTGATTTCAGCAGAGGAACAGGCGGAGGCAGAGGTAGAGGACTCCCCGGCAGTGTGAACAAAGCACAAACCATTGGCTTTTATTGTTTGCCCGCCGTCGGCCGGAGAATTCCCCAGTGGAGTCCGGAGCTCCGAAACTCCGGAGTTCCCATCGAGATGTGGAGCCTCCGATAAGCTCGCACCTATGCAGCCCCAAATTGGGCTGTCAGCTGCCAACGATTCTGGTTGTGTGAGAGTGTGAGTGTGGAGTACACTGGGCGAAAAGGAATAAAAGAAAAAAAGGGATATTAATAAAAATATATAAGACTAATGTATATACAAAAAATATATATTTTACAATAAGAAAATAAAGGTCGCTACTCATTAATACTAAACATAAATATGTAAAATAGTTAATATTAATGAGTGTGACCAGTTTTAGAAATGTCAACATTAATAAGTGTGACCAGCTTTATAAATGTTAACAAGAAAGCGAGGTAACTTCGAACATATTAATATATAATATTAATATTATAAAATATTAATAATGTAATATTAATAAATTATGCAAGAAAGCAAGGTAGGTTAGGTTAGGTTAGGTTAGGGCGGCGGCTTTCTCACAAGGTGAGAAAGCAAGGTAACTTTGAACGTATTAATATATAATATTAATAAGTGTGACCAGTTTTAGAAAATTATACAAGAAAGCAAGGTAACTTTAAAAGAAGAATTTTTATATTTTATTTTCAGCTTAAATATCTGATCTTTCCTATGGCAGAGGCGTAATTCTGTGCCGAACTAATAAGGACCTAACTCCGTGCGGACTTATTTTATTTTTATTATATTACTTTATTTTTATTACATTAAAATATATAATAAATTGAAAACAGGTCCCCTATATTTTTGTTTAGTGTGCGATTGCCAGTGTGTGTATTCCAGGGCTTGTGTGTTGCGGTTAAATAGGAACTGCGCCAACTTATAACGCAGCCAACTTCCACTTCCGTTTCCGTCGTCGTCGCTGTGTCCAGGCAAGGGACATTCCAGGGTTGCCACCACCCACTTTCAGCCCCCGCTCCACCTCAGCCCCTTGTGTCCTTTTCGTGTCCGTGCCCTTTGGCATTCGCCGAAACTATTAAATCACATTTTACGAGCGTTAAGTGCACAATTAAAAGCATTTCGTTAATGTGGAAAATGTGGCGCTGCTGTCTTGGCTGGCTTCGGCTTTCCTCCCCCATTTTCCAGCCTCACCACCCCCGTCCCCCCCTTTCATTGTGATGTAATTAAATTTTCAGAGCTGCCTGGCCGCGCATTGCTTTGCGTGCACCTTGGGGGCCAAGCTGCTCGGCAGTTGGAATAACATTGGATTTTTGGCCATGATCCTGAAGGCGGTCTCGAAGAAGTGGGCGGAGAATAAAAAGGCAGCAGGACCGGTCTCCTGTGTGTCCTTGCTGCAAAGAAAAACAAACTAAATCGATTATGGTTTGATGTAAATTTCCTTCTCTCGGAACGGCCATTAGAAAGTTGTCCCAGAGAAAACTCGGAGATTGTTCTTTAATCTCAGCTTAAGCTGGAAAATCTGTTGATTGGATGGACTTTGGCCACAGCATCCAAAATATCAACATCAAGTTGAATTTGGGGACAGAGGGGATTATTAAATTCATAATGCTCAAGCATAAATTTAAGAATTATATAAAGATAAATGTGAGTAACTTATTTCAGATAAAATATACCTTTAAAAATGAGTAACTAATTAATTAAGCAAGTAAGTTGAACTAACTATTAGTTAAACACCGCATTCAACTGTTAACAAGGTTCCTTGAGGCGGAAAATACCGAGTGCAGCCTCCCCTGGAAACTTACTCCCTTAGCTTCAGCCCCTTAGTTTCAGCTTCTCATCCCCTGCCTTAGTCCCCTAGTTTGCAGCCTTCATTAAGAGTAAAACGCAAACTAAGTAAGTAATATGAGCCTTAGTAGGCGTGTGAAGAGCACACTTAAAAAAATGGGGGGGTGGTGCAGGCCTCACGCCACTTTACACCCCAAACACCCCTCACATCGCCATCACGCATCCGCCTAAGTGCGGAAGCATGTTCAAGTGTGTTGGAAATGGAAAGCAATGTGTTACTTTTTTCTCTTCCTTTTTTTTTTTGCCTCCGATTTTTCATTTTGCTTCTTTATTTCCCTATTTCCCCCGCATTTCCTTCGCATTTGTGACGTCACGCCCCGCTCCGCCCCAGCTGGAGGCGTGGCCGATTCGCGGACGGATGACAGTTGACGGTACAAAGTAGCGCTGTCTTGTCCTTGTCCCCCGTTCGAAAAAAAAAAGAATAACAGGACGAAGTGAAGGGAGACAAGGTGAAGGTAAGCGGAGCAGAGGTTTTTCTCCTGGAGAGAAAAAGGACATACCAGGAATTCGACATTAGGCGGTGGGTGCTTTGAAAGTATTCCAAAATTCAGAGTAATTCTCATTTTTTAAAATTATATTGAACGATTTCAAGATTAAAATATATAAAAATAGTCTTAAATGTTTTCACTAACAGAATTTCATTTATCGATATGAAAAGTCCAAGTAATTATCAATATATCCCGCAAATATGTGTAGAAATCGACATTCCAATCAAAGTATGAATCGATATGCGGGAAAAATTGTTTCAAAATTTGTTTATTTCTATAAAGTTCTCCGGTGAAGATATTTACAATATTTATATCTTCGATAAGTTTTTAAAAATATTTATCGATATATTCGACAACTAACTTTAAGAAAATTGGAAAAAATATCACGATTTACTTCTAAAATAGATTTTATTTATAAGAATAATATTAGTAAAAACCCCCCTCGCTGCAGCTGCAATGGAAGCATATAGCCTCAAGTTCCGTTCTTCTCACTCCTTACAGCTCCGTTCCTTTTTTATCCTTTTTTTTTTGGGAATATGGCAGCGCTTCCGGCGGTGGCCCGATGGCCTGCTGTGTCCTTTGATATTCGGGGCTGGGTACCGAGGGAACAAGGACTCCCAGCTAGAAGTGGGCGTGCCTTTTTAAAGGCGAAACATTTAGTTTGTTGCATGTTTGGACATGTTGCTCTCTGCTCGCTGTACGTGACATTTGGCGGAAATGGAAACGGAGACCGGGATAAGCCCAAGATGAAGACGTTCCTCCTTTAAGGCTCGCTGCGAGCCTTGCGCCAGCGAGTTCTTATAATTTGCATTGAAGTTTTGATTGCCACAAAGAGAGCAGCAAACCGGAAACCGGAAAGGGCCGATGACAAATGCACGCTCATCCCCAAAGGAAATGGGAAACAAAGCGGCAAGACAAAGGAATCACACAAAAATGCAGCGATAAGACACACTTGATTGCAAGTGCATTCAGTATTTTGTAGAAATCTCTGTCATAAATAAATAGAAAATTGCTTTCTAAGCATTGAAAGAAGACACATTTTCTTGCAAGCAATCATATTTACAATTAAATTAAAATCTCTACAACTTTCGGTGTAACTTTGGACCAACTTGCACGTAAATTATGCCATTCAAACTGAGCTCTGAATGGGAGTTTCGACAACTTATTTCAAGGTCTTTTTTCTGCCAGAGGCTCTTGGCTTCCATTAACCTCTCTTGCATGGGATATCAGCAGAAGCATAAAAGCAAATTAAAGTTTGCCTTTGCCTGGACATCATCAAAAGGTAAGTTTATGTGCAATCACGGTCTGCCATAAACCCTCTAAGTAATGAAGGGGTGCCGTGCCCTGCTACCTACAACCAAACACACATAGATGGAGAGGTGAATCCTGGATAGAGGATGATTTTAATCGAAGGGATCAGGCGGCACACGACCGGATGGAAATGGTAGCCGGTATCTGTAAGTCAGTGTTGGTAAAAAAAAAAAATACCGAAGAAATCAATGAGTGAATGTGCTAGATAAAAATATACTAGACCCGAACTATTAAATAAAAGTTAGTTCTGATAATATAAGTGCTTAAAAATATAGTTTTATTTTAGTTTATAATATCTAAACATAAATGATAAATTATTTTAACCATCTCCAATATATTTAAATTCAAAATCGTATTGAAACCACCTAATTAGAAGCCCAAACGCATGCTTTAAAAATATTGTTGCCTACTTTCAGACACCTGCTTAAGGAGAACTAATTTTTTTTGGCTAGAAAACCAAGTTAAAGCTGCCATCTCAAACACTCCGGTGCTGGGCCTCCGTCCGGAATTTCCGTCTACGATTCTCCGGGTCTTTCACTTCGTCCACTCCTGGCATTTCGTGTCTGGATTGTCCGGCGGTGGCTAAGTCTTAAGACCCATAAAACCCATGTAGCATAACTAATAGGTCTTTGGCCAGGAGTTTTGTTTATTCTTTGCTCTTCTACTGTGCTTATGCTTGTGCCGTGCTCTGCTTGTGCTTGTGCTTTGCTTTCCTGCTCGATTGCAGTTCAATGCACGAGCGTTGAAATTGTTTTCATTATTTCATTTCATTTGGCTTGTGCCATGTGCACCTGTGAGTTATGGCCCGAAGCCGGTATCAGAGGTATTGGGGGGCGGGCCAGGGATTAAAGCCAAGCTGCCAACGCTGCACCCTCTGCAAATGCTCTCGGAAAAGCCATCGGAAAATCTATACCCCCTACACACCCTCCTCCTCCTCCTCCTTCTCCTCCTCCCGGCTCGACGGTGCATGCTGTGGCAAAAAGTATGAGCCATTAAATAAATACCAGCTCCAATCGGGAAAGCTTCGGAGGAAAGGGCAAAGAAAGCGTTTCTGCAGGGGGGAGGGTGGGCGGAAGAAGGGAAAATAGGAAAGGCGGAAAAAGCAAAGAAAACGGCAAAAAAACGTCGCCGAAGAAGTTCAAATAAAAATGCATAATTCAAACTTAATGCAAACCGAGTGCGTGTGCGTGCGAAACAGTGAAGTGACATAGTCACGTTTGGCCTTAAAAAAATGGGATTCACAAATTAGAAAATCAGGCTGGAATAAGTTATTATAAAGAGAAATATCTAAGGATTTTACATATATTTTTTATTCTAATAAATAAATAAAAATTATATATTAAAAAGCAAGAAGTAGCTTTTATCCCAATCAAAGAATTATCAATTGGCGAACTATCTTCGCTTCACTGTGATCCTTCCACCGAAGGATTCCCCATCTGCACAGCTGTGTGTGTGTGCTTAAATCAAATATTGGCAGGTGTACGTATACGTATATGCACGCGCATGTAAGCCCTGAATTATGCATGTGTGCGTGAGCCTGGGCGCCTGGGCATAAATAAAATAATTGCATATGTCGCGTGACGCCATTTCGCATCCCTTAAACTCCTGCCGAGTCCCTCCAATCCCCCAATCCCTCCAATAAGCAATTCTCCAATCCGAAGTCCAACTATTTGCATTTGGAATGCTGGGAATATTGCGCCGATAAGTACACAGATAATGCCTTATTACAATTTTAATTAAATTAAAAATATTTTTCCCAAAGCATTTGTACTATGTATTTGCTGAATTTCAACAATTAATATAATTATTTGTACTTCGTAAAGGAACTAGGTAAAGATGATAATTATTTTAATTATTTGGAACTCCTGCTTTTTCTCCAATGTAGTTTAATTCAATAAGAAAGTTGAATAAAATATCTTTTTCATTAAAAAAATTATAACCTTTTAAAATTTCAATGTCGAAAACATTTATCTTGATTAAAATAAATACCAGTTTACTATATTCCTTTAATATAAATCAAAATTTACGAGTATTTCAAGTCAATAAATATGAAAAGAACCCCTAAAACCGAAACCGAATTTCGCAATTAAAGTTTGTCCCATCATATATATTATGTACATGTGTCTATCGGCATTGTCATCGGCAATGCATTTTCAATGCACTCCACTGAAGTTTCCTTTGCTTTTTACCTATTTTTCGTACATTTCGTAATTCTCCCAGCACTATAATAATTTTTTGTGGATCTTTTTGGGGGATAGCTACATTCATTGTTCCGGCAGCGTGGGCATAATAAATAAGAGCGGGAGCAGGCCGCATAATCGACGCATCCCCTGAATAATGTACACGGAATGCTTCGAATGCTCCGCGAATGGCGGGCGGAATTCATGGAATGTTTATTAAACACAGCCGGTCGTAAGCGGCTTACATGGCCTACGGGGGGGCGGTAATATATGCGGTGGCGAAAGGTGGGCCTTAAAATCGAGGCCCCACACACGTCACCTGGCATCCGCTTTTCGGTCGGGCCAATTTATTGCGCATCCCTCATCCGGCTGGCCACCGGATTGGGTTTCCCAGGTTAAGCATTCGAATAATCATCCATAACGAATTTTTATATATGTAGTTTACATTATGTATCATTTATCTTGATAGTTTACATTTTAAAATGCAGAATGTGATGTGATTTTAAATTATCGTGTTGTATATTTTCATTAAAGGCTGATATTTCTTTTATTTTAAACGCAGATTTTATTATTTCGTTAGAGGTGGGAAAAAGTCGATGTTAACCGATTTATAATAGATTTTTGCCTACCAAAATATCTAAATTTATCGATAGTATAATTTGTTACTTATTTAAAATATTAACTGAAGGTTACTTTAACATCAGATTAACTTTCTTGCTTGTTATGAACTAATTTCTCCAACTTTATCTGCAGCTTTCTAATCATAAAATCATAAATTACCAAAGAATCCGAATTAGTTACCTCTTTTTTTAACCTTTCTCATTAGTTCCTAATGTCTTGCTAATGCTTAAAATTATTTATCGCTCTCATTACTTAATTTGTGCTAAAAAATGAGTCGTCAGCCAAGCTGGCAGTCCCTTTAATTGCTCGGCTCCGATGAGCTCTAAACTTGGCATGCAAATATTATATTTCCCGGCTATTTAGTTTCAGTTGGCAGGAGTATATGTATGCCGTTAGCTCCGCTTCGTATCCTTCTCACTTACTCGCTGGGTCATTTGTTTGGCTCTCTGTCATGGAAGGAGCTCATTTCTCTTAGTCGCTGCATGAAAATTCATTTGAAAATATGAGAAATGCATTCGCTAACTTGGCCACCATACACATGTATATGTAGGGCTTTGGGGTGCACTTGGAGAAAGTAAAGAGCATCTTTTAAAATTATAAATTATATTGGTATCGAAAAAAAAATTACGATAAACTGCTAGGCATTATTAAATATTAATATAGGATAATATTGTTTAAGTAAACGATTTATAAATAAGTATTTTAAGCGAATATTTTATTAAAGGAATATATTATTAAAGGGAAAATATTAATATGGGGAAATATTTATAAAAGAAAATATGATTAAAGGAATTTATGAATAAAGATAAATATTATTTAATGATATTAAAAACAAAGGACAATAAACGATCATTTTGTTAAATTAAATTTTAAATAAAGAAGAATTATAATGATGATGATGTAAATATTAATCAAAGGAAATAATATTGATGGCAAAGATTTATACAAGAAAATATGATTAAAGGAAATTGGAATAAAAGAAAAATAACAATAAACGGAAATATTAATAATGGAAAATATCAACAATCGGAAAATATTATTAATGGGAAATATTTATACATACAAAAATAATTATTAAAGGTAATATTACATAATGGAAATTATTATTAAATACCCAATTTATGAGCCATATGGATTATATTTATATTTTTTTTTTTCCAGTGACTGTGTGTGCCTGGTAGTGGGTGTGCATGGTTGTGGGTGTGTGTGCTGTTGTGGGTGTGTTGACTTTGCCCAGAAGGTTCAGTTGCGGCATTCGCTCTGGCATTCGGCTCCTTTATGTTATTTATTCAAGCAATTGCCACTGTCAACACAGCGCACATTGATAGGCCAATGATGAGGGATGAGAGGAGGGCTGGGAAAACTGCGGGGGAAGACGCCAAGCAACTTGGCGGGGGAATAGAAATCGAAAATAAATTTTCAAACGATGAGGGAAATGGAAATGGCGATTGCCACGCCGCCGAGGACGATGCCGAGGACGATGGCAACTTCTTAGCAATGTCTTCTTGCCAGCAATTGGACAATTCTATTTTTGTTTATCTTTGTCTGTTGCTCTGCAGCTCATTTTGTTCATTTACATTTCCCATTTTCCATTTTCCATTTCCCCCAGTAAATGTTGTGCAAAGCAATAAAAGGGAATGTGAATGGCGAAAGGCGACAGAAGACAGGCGACAGGAGACAGCCGACGGGCGACAGGCGACAGGAGACAGGAGAGGCGCTGACACCTACCCTCGGTGGGTCCTGGGGAAAAATTCCCAAGGATTCGAGGGTTCAAGCTTCCCCTATCGGCCTGGGTGCTGGGCATGGTGGTGCTGGTGGCCTACAATATGCTCAATGTCAATTTGAATGGGGAAATTACTTAGCTTGGGATACATTTCCTGGATTTCCTGTACTAAAATTAAGGAAATAATATTTATTTAGGTTTATGGAAATATTTATACTAAATATATTTAATATTTATGATTTATTCTATGACAATTTTGAGAGAGATGAATAAATTAAACAACAAATGTATAAAATAAATAGAAATACAAATTATTAAGTCTTCTGTAGTATTTTTAAAATTTTATATATTTAATATTTATATTCTTTAATTCCTACTTATTTCCTACATAGGGTATTCCTTAACGAATAATATCTTTAAAATGAACCATTTACCAAACTCAAGTGTAGGTCGGAAAATTACTGTAAATCCACTTATTCATTGCCCCAAATGAAAATGGAAAATGTTCTTTGGCCCCCCGTCTGGCGGAGGGTTCTTAGGCATTATGCCTAACCATATCTGTGTTTGGCTGCCAGTGACATGCATAAATTAACGCTCTTTAAAGCCCATCCTCGAGTTCTCAATGTCGATGGAAGGAAAGTATGCAGCAAGATTTGCTGGTCCTGCCATTTACGCAAATAAATGCGCCAAACTTTTTCGGGGGGCTGAGAATTAAAGAAAGAGATGTGCGAGGGGGGTGGGTATGGGAAGCAGAAGAAAGGCATTCTCTAAAGCAAAGAGCCGGGCAAGTGAAATCAACAAGGAACTAACAGAAAGTCCGAGAATCCAAGTCCAAAGTTGCCGTCTGAGCCAACTACTTAGCGTCAGCGACAGGCGTTTTCTTGCCGCCCTCGTTCCTTCTTTGCTCTTGACCAAATCAATTACACGGTGAGAAAATAGAAATCATTTAGAGGTAAATAAAGGAAAATTAATACAAAAATAAATAAATATAAAACCGTTCATTTCCAGCAAATGGAAATGTAAGCTTAAAGCTGTTCATATCTTCTTTGAATTTCAACAATCAGATCAAAATTTAACAATCATCATTCAACAATAAAAACTCAACAATTAGCATTCAACAATCAACATTCAATTATTATTATTCAACAATCTAAATTCTTCAATCAAAATTCAACAATCCACAATTAACATTTAACAATCCCCATTCAATAATGTTAATTCAACAATCAACATTTGACAATAAAAGTTCACCAATCAATAATCAACAATGACTAAAAAATTATAAATAACATCGTAGTTATATATAAATATTAAATCTTAACAAACAGAGTTTAACAATTAATATTCAACAATCCAAGAACTCCAAATCTCCAATCAACATTCAACAACCAACAATAAGTATTCCAAATCCCCAATCAACAATAATTGTTCACCAATCAATATTAAACAACCAATTAAAAATAATAAATAAAATTCTTATAATTTATAATTACAAAATCTTAACATTACAGCCACAAATACATAATTTATTCATTTATTTCTCCATGTGTACCCCACCGAGGGAGTATGGGGGCAGTTGAGTGGCCCTGGAATGGCGCTAAGCGTTGACTGAAATGGTTTGCGCCATTTTGTTTTAAATATATAAACACAATAAATATAAAAATATAAATAAAAATAAGCAGAGCCAAGAGCCAGGAGGAGCCAGGATGCAGGGCCTCGACCGGGACGGGACGGGACGGGGGGTCTAAAGCGCGGCCAAATGTTTGGGCTGTAAAAATTGTTTACGACCACTAAAGGAAAACCGCGGAACACGACACCACAACACCAACAAGGACATCAAGCACAGGCGGCTTTCCATGCCGGGGAAAACTCTCTCACCCTCCCTGTGGAAAATTCCTCGCCTGCGGTCGGGGGTCACCATATTGGCAATGTTTATGTGGCTGCCTGACAATTTTATGCTCATGCCGGGCGATGGCCATACGATTTGGAATCTTTTTCAATCCGTCCTGTCGAAGCGGCACTTAAACCGTCCATGATTCAATTTTAAGAGCCGCTTTTACAGCGTATAAAGCATTGCCCGAAAACAAATTTTTCAGCTCAACCAGCTTTCAGGAGAGAGCCACTTTCCCTAAGAATATAGTTTACAGCTACTTGAGTTTAAAAATTAAGGGGACTCAAAGGGTATTTGTATGAAGATTACCTTGTTTTCTAAGGAATAGGTGGATCAACTTTTTAAAGGGTTACAGAAATTCAGAAGGCAAATAAATATATCAATAAAGGGAAAAATATTAGTAAGGAGAAATATTTTTGAAAGAAAATATGATTGAGGGAATTCATAGATAAAGAAAAATATTATCAAAGGAAATTAAAATTAAGGAAAAATAATAATGATGGAATATATTAATAAAGAATAATGCTAGTCTAAGAAATATTATTGATGGGAAATATTTTTACATGAAAATATGATTAAATGGAATTACAAATAAAGATAAATATTATTAAAGGAAATTATATTTAAAGAAAAGTATTTTTAAAGGAATTTGCAAATAAAGCAAAGATTTTAGGAATTAATAAGGCATATGCAGAATTTATTCTTGGTTATTTTTCTATTGTATATTTATATATTATTAATAAATTTCTTTAATTCCTTTAAACTCTATTAAATTTCAAACCAAAAGAAACTCCCACTCAGCTTCAAGTTTCCTTAACAAATTTAAAATAAAATAAACTCAACAAAGACCTTTACCTTTACCTTTGCCCCCGAAAAACTTGCCTGACCTTTGACAGCAATTTGTGGCAGTAATTTGTCCTTCCAATCAAAGCCAACTCATTTGGCCTAGGCCAAAAACTTAACCTTGGGCCACGGCAACCCTTCCTTCATCCCCCAACCCAAGCTCCGTCCACCTGCAGCTCCTGATCCGGCCGGAGACCGAAGACAAATGTGCTTGTCAAATATGATTTTAATAACACTCCGTAACCCACTCTGGAGCTGGAGCTGGAGCTGGAGCTGGTGCTGGCTTGTGCCCACCTGGCCCCGAATCGCTCCTTTATCTTCCGCTTGAATATATCCTTCCACCACTACTACTGCTGCGGCTCCTCCTGGCCAGCTAATCCGAGAGGAGGTCGGTCCGCAGGTCTCCTGCCTAAAATTATGCAATACCCGGGCTTTAAAGTAGATTACACGAAATTTGCACACGAAGGCACAAAAGCCCACGACGGGCATTAATCACAGGCCCCCGGTGTTGTGTGTGTGTATGTGTGTGTGTGCTTGCTTTTAAATAGCCGGCCACGCCCACTGCAGCCAGGATCTGGCAAGGAGCAGCCCAGGAATAGGAGCAGCAGCGGCGGCAAATAAATTGCCAACGTGCCGGAATGCAACGAAACCCTTTGGGTTTACGAGATTTTTCCATATTGCTTTCGGAGCACGCTCCTCCTATTTTCTATTTTTTTTTTCGAGAACTGGTTACTTTGCCTCCTCCCCCAAGAGAGCGGGGAAAAATAGAAAGAAGAGGAAAATTAAATAAAATAAACAACGGAAACATAGGCGAAAAATTAGCATAATTTTTCAATTGTCCTTTTGGCAAGCGGCGCCGCGAAGTTTCTCAGGTTTCGCGGATGGGCCCACCTTTGGCTCTTTTTGTTATTTTTAAACTATTTCGATTTGGGAACATTTTGGCTTAAATTTCAATTTGTAAATATATTTTTTTAGGTTGTTAAGACTTTAATAGAAGGCAATATCCATATTTCTTTTATTTCTTTACCCTAAAAGTATTTCTACAAAATGTTCATAATACATTTAGATGGACTTTTTAAGTGTTTTAAAATTTTTAAAACTATAATTATCAATCCTCTTTAGTTAAAGAGTTTCCAAATATTTTTAGTGACTTATATAATTGCCACAAATTATTTAGATGCTCACTTGTCCCCTTTTCCTCTAATTAAATTCCCTGAATTTATATACCTTGCTTCAATTCTTATTTTTATTATTTCCTTATTTTTTAATAACCTCTCCCCTTTGATATTTTCCTCCCAAATTGAAGCAATCTTCGCTGCTACCCAGGAATTATTTCTCTTTACAAATTCCCCTTTTTTCTTCGCCTACACCAGAGGCATTGCTTCGTATATTGCTTCCATTGCCGCCTTCTCTTTGGCTTTTTTTAAACATTTCTTTTTGTGTCTTTTTATGATTTCTTGCAACACACACACACACACACACAACCCTACAGGAAGGGAGCGCTTTTGGCCTTCGGGTCCTTGCCATCCCGACTCTCCAAATATTTTTCTTAAGCTCAAAGTGAAATGGCATAAATCATGTTCAATATTATTTCGCTTTTTATCCGTTCCGTTTTGGATGTTCGATGCGATGCGATGCGATTCGATTGGAGTCTCGTTTTGAGGTGGCCCCCGGGGTTAAATGATTTCATTTTGTGCGAGATGACAACCCTGGCAGGAGCAGGAGCTGAAACTTGTTGCCCCGTTGATTTGATTTTATTGGCAGTATGGAATATGACGAAGAGATCCCGCTCTCGTCTTCGTGGCCTTCGTGGGCCTGTCCTCGGCAAAAGAAATTGCTTTTGCGGTGGGTCCATCGTAATTACCCAAAAATGCCGCAGGTCCTTCCTTCCTTCCTGCCCGGGCTTCAGCCTCCGCTCCTGGCACTTGGCATTTACCGAATTACGAGCTGGCATTTAAGCAATACAACTAATTTGTGTTTAAATTCCATTAGCTGCCCAAAATATTCGCAGCGGGAGTGATTGGATTCGTTGTTGTGAGTCCAGGACCTCCCCCGGGGATGGGCAGCGAAGAGCGAAGAGTGGTGAAAATCAATCAGCAAGTGCCATCACGCACAGTGATGAATAGTCGGAACAGGCCCGGAGATGGCCCCGGGGCCAATGCGAATCCTCCGCGAAATCTGTTCCAGCTTTTTGGCCTTTGATTTCTTTGGCCGGAGGGGTGTGGCTGTGGCTTCCTTTTGGTGGGAAATGCTTCAAATACTTTAACACGAAGTATGGTCACACTCACTTTTTTAAAGAAATTACATTTTAAAGGCCATAAGAAAGTTGAAATTCATTTGTTTTAAATTTAAATTAAATATATATATTTATTTATAACTAAACTTTGTTATAAACCTTGTTGAATAATTTATTTTTCATTGTGTGTGATGGTGGCTACCCTTTCTGAAAAGAAAATACATTTTAAAGGCAATAAGAAAGTTGAAATTAATTTGTTTTGAATTTAAATTAAATATGTATATTTATTTATAACTAAACTTTGTTATAAACCTTGTTAAATACTTTATTTTTAAGTGTCAGTAATGGTGACTACCTTTTCTTATATCGAAACCCTTTCCGATATAAGAATTTTGCACCCATTCAAGCAGGCCCTGGACTTTGCAAATCCGACAGCTGTCACCGGTCCTATTGTAGATCTATCATTACAACGTTTTTTCGCCAGCCGAGAAGTCACAAAACCAGAAAAAAAACCAGAAGCAGATTTTTATAGAACATTTTTATAAAAATTGTGTTCGTTGTCGTAACTTTTTCAACAGCAAAAACATTTCGTGTTCGGCCTGAGAATATAGGTAAGTCTAATGTATAATCGAATCGGCAAGCCAATTTGGTGAGGCCCGCGAGGCATGTGCGTACAAATTCCGGATATTAATTGTCGAGCTCTTGAGAAATAATTGCAATTCCCCGCGATTCTGTGTGTGTGTGGTGGGTGTGTGTTGGGTGTGCACTTGCACAAATTGGTGTTTCTAATGATTTGTTCTTAAGAGGCCATAATCGTCGCTCTTGTGGTTTTTTCAACTCTGTATGTGTGTGTGTGTGCATGTGTCTTTTTTTTTCTTGCTGAGTCACCAGAAGTGTCAATCTAAATTTAATTTTAATTTTTTTTCTGTCTGCCAGTCTGTTGCTATGGAAACTAGTCTCTAATCCTTAATCCGTGGAAACTTCTGTTTTCTATTAAAGAGATCTGTTCGTGTAGATTTGTATTAATTATATATTATTATTTTTTTTTGGGACTTCTAAGCTCATCATTTATAAAAAAATAATAATATAGTATATTTATAATTACATCAAATATATTACATTTATATTTAGCTGCATCTTTTAGCCTAGTTTCCTTCGTTTACATTTCTAAATTTGAAAAAAAGGGCAAAGATTGTGATACATTTAAGTATGTGTGTTTTGTTTTTTTCTTGCCGAGTCACCAGACATGTCAAACTCTAGTTATATTGTTTTTTGTCTGCCTGTCTGTTGCTATGGAAACTAGTCTCTAATTTGTAATCCGTGGGAACTTCTGGAAAATTTAAATCAATATATTGTTAATAAGTCACAAAATCGCACAACTTTATTGTATATATTTATTATTATATAAAATATATAATATTAATTAATTTAGCTACATCTTTGAACCTAGCTTTCTTCTTGTACGTTTCTAAATTAGAAAAAAAGGGCCGGGATTTTGATTCATTTAAATATGTAATTTTTTTAGGTAACCTATATTTTTTATTTATGGAACCCCTGAAACTTACTTGTATTTGTATTTTTTTTCCCCACAAATAGTAGCCTTTGAACTAGCTGTCAAAAAATAAATCCTTGTCATTCTACCTACACTTCCCCACACACATACCAATAGTTAGAAATATTTTTTTCTTTTCTAAAAAAAATAAAACGCACATCAGAGACGTTTATAAAATTATATTCTCGGGTTACCAATGAGGGAACAAATCGGGGTTGAGCAACCCCTAGACCTCGACAAGATCAAGTGGCACCAGATAATGGAAGGCCTGGAGCACGAGACCTTTGCCAGCGAGCCCGAACGTCAAGAGCGCCGACGCACCGTCCAGGCGGCTCTCAAGAGCCTGATGCCGTGGAATGATGCGGATTTCTCGAGGATTAATGTACCCAGCACACATCCCTGCGACTGCCGGACGGCGGAGGAGTGGGAGCAGATGCTGGCGCGAAATTTAGGGGCCACGGTCAGGATCTGCATAGGGACGGCCACCTTCTGGTGCATTCCCCAGCTGCTCCGGATGCATTGTTCCTACTTTTCCCAAGAGCTCAAAACGGAAAACAACTTTCTTGCCGGCCAGGATCTGTGGGCCACGGGCTTTCGGGCTGCCTACGACTGGATGCGACTGCAGGCGCCGCTCGACGAGGACTCGCCGCCGGCCAGGATTGTGGAGCTGCTCCACACCGCCCAGCAGCTGGGCATGGACAAGTTGGAGCTGCTGTGCCACAGCTACCTCTGCTCGGATCGCTTCAGCGAGAAGGCCGCCTACGAGGTGTACTTGAGGGCTCGTCCCTATCCGGAGTTCCATTCGCTGCGCCAGCTGATGCTGCAGCGGATTGGCTTCCACTTCCTGGCCGTGGTCGGCAGCTACGAGTACCTGGAGATGCCCGCCGATGACCTGCAGGCGATGCTGCAGGAGGACAGTCTGGGCGTGAACTCCGAGGTGGAGGTGCTCTACGGGCTCATGCGCTGGATGGCCACCGATACGGCGAAGCGGGCAAAGCTCCTCCCCAGACTCTTGAGGTGCGTACGCTTCACCCGGGTACCAATGTCCCTACTCTGCCGCTTCAGGAAGGCTCTCGAGAAGAGAGAGGAGCATGGAGGGGATCAGGACCAGGACCACATCGCCGCCAATCTCTTGCTGAACGCCATGCGGGAGAGCAAGGAGCTGGCTCAGCGGATTCGCGATGCCATCAGTGTCCTCAAGCTGAGGAGCGTCTGTCCCAAGCGACGCAATTTTATGGCCGCCTGCAGGGCGAAGGGACTCGCCGTGGAGGCGCCGCGGGAGTGGCTCTACGACGAGAGCTGCCCGTATCACATAGCCCAGCCACTGGCCCCTTACCACCATCGAGTGGGCAGTGGCCAGTTCCTGGCCTATGTGATGCGGCGGGCGCAGAGCGCCATGCGTCCCACCAAAGAGTTGCCCAATCTCAGGTTAGCTATCGATTATACCGATTTTTTAGGGCCTCGATCATATGCACATGGGTTCCACAAAAAGAAGTATCGATTTCATCGAAATAGGGAAATAAATCTACATCGAAATATATAACAATCGGTATTAGAAATCGATTGTATCGATATAAATATTGTGGGGAAATATATTTATATCGAAAGGGAAATAATGTTAATCGATATATATTACAAACGGTATTAGAAATCGATTGTATCGGTATAAATAATGTAGAGAAATATATTTATCTCGAAAGGTATCAAACTCGGTATTAGAAAATGATTTTCACAATATTAATAGTTTAGGGAAATAAATGTATATCGATTTTATTGATATAAATAATTTAGGGAAATATATTTCTATCGAATGGTATCAAAATCGGTATTAGAAAGAGATTTAAACAATATAAATAGTTTAGGGAAATAAATGTAAATCGATTTTATAGATATAAATATAGGGAAGTACTTGAATATGGAAATATATCAAAATCAATATTAGAATTCTATTATATCGATCTCATTATCAAATCAAATATCGATCCTTTTTATAAATTTTAGCGATATTAATATCGATAATAATATCGCTTACATGTTTCCACCCTTTTATCCGCAGGGCCGTAATACCAGCCGAAGAAGACGACCTTGACTCCATCGAGGATCTGCTACGCGAGGAAGAGCAGGCGGCAGCGGAAGCGAAAGCAGAGCCGGTTAGAAATCTAGTGGGTCTACCTATCCCTTATCCAGTGTGCATCATGGTGCCCCGTATGGAGTACGATTCCGAGTCCGAGGAGGAGACTTATAACCGCGAGAAAGCCGCCGATCAGGAGGAAAGCGATGTGGATGAGCCCACAATGGTGGCCAATATGCCATTGGTGATCCATCCGGATCCTCTATCCCCAGCCGTGGTTGAGGCCAATGAAAATGCCGAGCCGGAGGCAAAGCCTGCCCAGGAGCCAGGACCAGGACCGCAGCCTCTGCCAATGCCACAGGCCATCCCAGAGGGAGTTAATTCCAACGACGACGAGGAGGAGGAGGCAGTACAGCCAAGTCCCTGGGGATCTATAAGACTGCCTCTTCAGCCCTTGGGTCACGACGACTTGACCCCGAACATCTTCGAGAACTTGGCCAACAGCGCCAACTACCCGAATTCCGACACCTTCATGGACTACCTGGACATCGTGGATGGCATTGGGGGATTTAATAGCCAGAATTTCCTCAATAACAACGACTACAACGAATACTTTCCGCAATTCTATGGCGCCGAGGAGTTGGTTACTTCCGAGCCCGTGGCTATGCCGGATATGCCCCTGGAGGCGGAGCCAGAGGGTGTGCGTCCCTTCGAGGCCTACATAAACGAAACCGAGGAGGTGATCAAGAAGCTGTTGGATGAGATCAATGAGCGCGAGAATGACCAGGCCGACTAATGCCGATCCAAAAATATCTTAAATTTAATTGCAGCCATCAATAAACACACATTCAGCACAAATTCCACAACAAAAAAGAAGGAAAAATGTTTTATTTAAATAAATGAAGTATTTCCTCGAAATTAATGAAATATTATTCCCTAAAATGCCTTTGCTGGATTGCCACCATTTCTCAAGGAGAGACGACATCTGCGCTTGGAGATTTGTCCTTGCTTCGTTCCTTTAATTAAAGCAATTTGTGCCGATGAATTGATTTCAATTATTTGTGTCCTGTGGTCCTGTCCATCGCTCATCCCCCTCTGATTTCTGGTTTTACAAATGGATTTCTTGTGTTTTCTCAGGCTAAAAACAATATTGAAAAGGTGGAACAGGTGCCGCAGATGCAGGGAGGATGGAGCTACGAGCTAAGCCAGGGTGGCTGATGGTAAGGTACGGCAGGTGACACAAATCTGTCAAAAATACTATAAACAACAGCTTTGAATTAGGACACTACGTTTGCTTTTTAATTTAAATTGTTCAGCAAAGACAACTTTTTTAATAAAGAAAATACAACAAAGTAAAGGAATAATGCCTATTTATTTCGAAATAGTAGATTAAATAGATCAAATAATTAAATATAATACTATCTGTACATTAAAAATATTGTAGACTGTCACCTAAATATATGGAGATGCTGATATCCAAAGTATCGATTTTATAGGTATTTTTGATTGATGGTTGTTTGAAATCGTTAATGCAGAGTTTTTCTTTATATATTTATCTGCACTTGTAAAATCCAGACTTCAAGATAAATTAAAAATTACATTTAAAACTGTAAAAATAATTCGATAAATGAGTTATATAAATATATCGATTAATAGTGTACACTTATTTCATTCCCTGCCTAGCCCTGCCTTTTTCGCTTTTTTTTCCCCTGCCCTCAGACAGTTTCGGATCATTAATTCCATCCTTGGGGAATCCCCTTGCTTTTCCCAGGGCGGAAAGGTGTGTACAATGTGTATGTGCGTGTGTGGGAGAACACACACGATTCACGTGTTAACGAGTTGGAAAAATTATTATTACATTATTATTTTCGCCGGCAAGTGATTCAGCAGAGCAAACACCAACGCCACAAGGTGCAATCGTCCTTTTGCCCCTCCCTTTATATATATTCTTTTTTTTTCTCTGTGCACGGAGCTTACAATAACAATAAATTTCAATTTTTCACACAAACACGCACACGCACACGGACAGGGTAGAGCGCTTGCATTCATGGGAATAGCGCTCCTTGCTAGATTCGTCCTTTTGCTTTCGGGTTCCAGGACATGGCAACCCTTGAGCAGCTTGCGCTCAGCAATTTATGCGCTTTACGCGCTTTTGCTAAATAAATTTATAATGCCAACACACACACACACACACAGCTGGAAGGGAGATATAAAAAAATCTGCTAGATATTTCGACCAAAAGATACTTATTTGAGGAAGAATAATTAAATAAATAAATTAATGGATAAATAAATAAATGAAGAAATATTTAATAAATAAAACTATATTGTGTAAATAGAAAATAAAATATTATATATTAGTAAATTTAGAAATAAAGCACAAAACATACAAAAAAGTGAAAGAAAATTAAAGATTATTTATTAAAATAATTAGGGGTCTATTGGGAAGCTTAACTTAAAAATGTTACCCTGTTCTTTTTGTTCTTAAATATAATTCATAAATTTATAATTCTTAAAGAAGCATTATAGAGATTCTTTATTCAATAAACCTTTAACCAATGAAGGGTTGACTTTATATAAATAACTACTTTAACTACTGAATATTAATAAATACTCCCGTAACCCTTTAAGTTATAAATATTCATAAATACTCCCTTTATTCTTAAAGTAAAAAACACCAATAAATACTCCTCTTAAACCCTAAATTCCAGGGTATTCTCAAGGAAAGACAGACAGACCCAGACCCAGAGTTTGTGGAAGTTACACAGTTACAGTTGCATAGGAAGAGCCCCCCAAAAAACTTTTGGGCGAGTTTTAGAGCGTTTTGTCTTGGTTTACGGCATTGCTGTGCGGTACAGGTACAGTGGAGCTGCTCTGCTGCCTGGTGAATCCCCTTCTAGGAGCATCCCCAAGAACGTCCGTTCGCTGGACCTCGGGTACCACTGTTTCAGGTTTTGTGCTACTTTGGATACATTTGTATCTGCGATAAGTTTCCGCCATGCGGTTCCACACTCGCTCGTGTGTGTGCGTGAATTACGTAAAATTTTCTTGCAATTAAAATTTGTTGCTTTCTCTGGGTATCATAATTTTGTAAGTTTTGCAAGGAAGCAAGGGAGCTCGGCATCCTCGTCGTCTCGACTGCCACATAACAAATTGCATAAAGCTTTGTGCATATGCTAAATACTTGTACTCGTTGTGTGAATGGGTTTTGCGTCTTTTTGGGAGGAAAATTAGTGAAATATTATAGCCAACGTTTGGTTTTACAATCGCAGTGCTTTTTGAACTCCTTTTTGGGTGGTAAAGGGAGAGTTTAGAGGGGAAATTAATATGTTCTAGGAATTGAAATGGTTTAAAGAAAGATTATAAGAATTTTGAGTAATAATGGATAATAAACAAGGGAGTTATTAAACAATTAAAGACAAGCAACATTGATACAAAGGCTGGCAACATTTTCTGGAAGCTTTCTTACATGTTAAGGATTTTTTTTTATTCCCAATTTCTTTGATAAAAGAGCAGGCTTTTTATTTGAAATCACACACATCTCCAGTTTCAATATAATCGTGTGTGAAACATCTACGGTTTTTACTTTTCATTTAAATTTCAGAAACTTCCGGAATTCCCAGAAAAATCTATAAAATGCGTAAGGTAAGTAAAGAAACATCACTTGTATATATATTATTTTAAATAATAAAACACTTAGCAACTGGCACAAATCGCTTTTCAAGGCATTTCCCTCACACTCCTCAACGTGGTGGTTCAGGAGACAATACGATATCGTCAAAGGACCTAGCCCCATCTTTCCAAGCTCACTTGTATATATGTCTCTATGTGCGGATCATTGGCCTGGCTGTAATTTTATAAACCACGATTTTTCACACCCCTCCAACCCCATCCAAGCTGCGTCCGAGAATAAGTGGGAAAAACCTGATGGCATTTCATTAATCTGAGATTTTAGCATGGTCCTGCGGCTGCTCTCTGCAGTACTTTATGAAATTCTAATAAGTGTGCGGCATGTGTCCTGTGGCCCGATTAGTCCCATACAGGCTATATACATATATATATATAGATATTTATATAGGTGTATATGAGCGCCGCCCCAGACTTTGGGTCAGCTTAAAAGCTTCCGTTGCAGGCCACACCTGTGGCCTCTAATGCGACCGGCGGCAGGAGTGCACTGAAGAAAATAATATACTTTTGCAGATGAAAAACTATGTACAATATGCACTGATCAAATTTCGATTTATATAAATTTTTAATTGTTTAACCAAGATATAAGGTTTTCTTGGTTTAATGTGAATAAATACAATATAAGCGGAACAAATATATTTCTAATTAGTTTCCTGGTATTTTATATTATTTATATTTTGTACAGTGTACTTTACACACTGGTTTTCGCTCTCATATGCAAATGCCTCCATGTTAATGCTACAAATGCGCCTAAAATTATGTTAAGCACTTGCCAGCCTTCGCTTTCGGTCTTTGCAAATGCCAGGATAAGGGAGAAAGGACGCGGAGGAGTAATAGGAGGCACGGCAGTAGCAAAGGCAAAGGATCCTGGCTCCACACAGAACGTTGATGGCTTAGGCTCATTTATAAATCGGCGACAGTAAATTATAAATGGAATTACTATTAGAACTGCCAAAGAGGACGAGGCTTACGAACTCATTCTCATTCTCTGGCACAGTGGATAAGTTTAACACATTTTTGATAGCAAGAAATAATTTATTGTTAAAGAAAAACAATTGAAGAGCATGCAAGAATATTTTTTAAAAGGGTTTCTTAGACAATATGACTTATCAAAATTATGTTGTGTACAAATTAAATTATCATTATTATCCCACAAAATTATTTACATTTCCTAAAAACCCATTTCTAACCCTTAAATCGAATTTCAATAAAGACACCCATTAATTTCCCCAAAACTGAGAAAAACTAGAGACAAAAAAAAAGGAGTGTGTCTGTAGCCAAACACAAACACATGAATGTTGCAGTATATTAAAGTTCAAAAAGGCAACGACAGAATGACTTAGAGAGCGCAATCCTTCGCTCTTGGCCCCAAAATGGAGAGCGGGTTGTGGTGCCCCCCAAGAGTGTGGTGTCATAGGGACTGGCATTCCATGTGGGCGTCTGGGCGAAAGTTGAACAACGCCAAAAGCCTAAGGATGACAACATGGCCGAAAAAAAAAGAGCTCAAAAGAAACGAAAACGAACTGAAAACGAGCAAAAATAAGGGATCAGAAGGAGCGGTAGCAGAAGGAGATGCCAAAGCCAAGGAAGCGCGTTTCAGGACATTGGCATGTTTGGGGCTAAAAAACATAAAATTAAAAAAAAAATCTAGGGAAAGCAAACATGTTTCCGAACTCACAGAGGAATTAGTGGGGAAAGCGTGTCGAATATTTATTATATTATTTTGTGAATTATAACTTTTTCCTGATAAAAATTATTTAAAGCTAATTATTCTTGAGCTTCCACAATTCAAAAAATATTTTATTGAAATATTTAAATACCTACTATAATTACTTACTTATTTCTCATAGTATTGCTGTTAAATATTTCCATTTTAAACCTGCTTAAGTTGGTAAATTATTATAAATAAATGTAAAATACTCGAAAGACAAGCCTGTCTCACGCTGCCATCTCTGAGCGAAACTGTGAGCGGTTTCAGCGCGGATTTGCGCTTAGTTGAGAACTGAGAACTAGAGAAAAAGACGAAAAGCCTCGCGAGTTTTGCCATTTTCCGACTTCTCCAACTGGCAGCCCAAAGACATACGCTCCTCCACCCCCCAAAGCCCCCTCTGGTTTTTCCAGCTGGAGCTCCTCATACGAAACGACGACGACGACGACATGGTCGGATGGCTTAGGAAGTAATTTTAGCATTGTAAATCCTTTTGGAAAATTATAGCGACAGTCAGCTTGTAGTTAGTGGCAGCTGCCGGGGATTGAGAGGGGTCTGGGTCTGGCGGAGGCATCCAGGAGGCAGGACACATATGGCTGACTAACGTAGATGGAAACGTAGACAGGGCTATCATAAGATCAGGCACACACAAATTGTGTTAGCTGCTCCAAAATGCACAAAAATTGTGCAAAACACGGGCGGCGGCGGCGGGCCACACAAACAATTTGAGATAGAGATGGAAATTGTTAGATATCGTATATATACATATATTTTGGAAGTACAGAAAGAAATCGGGGGTTATATGTAGAGTTAGAACTTCAGAAAATGTCATGAAAATATGTTCAAACTTTCTGATTTCAAATAAAAATTAATAGCAAAACTTTATCTCTTATTTTATTTTTGTTTTCTTTAGAATTTAAACAAAACGAAGTTGGTTTTAACCCCTGAGGTATATAATTCTTATAATTTCTTCTAATTCTTTTTATTTAATTTAATTTACAATCAAACCTTAGTTTTTTCTTCATTAATTAATGTACATTTGTTTTAGCTTAATTTCCTTAATATTAAAGTGCATTCTTGGGGCTTTTTTATGGTTTGTGTTAGCGGAGTGGAACCACGACGACTGTGGAGCGCGAAAATATTCATATGACATTTCGGTGGAAGCCAGAAGTGGCAGTGGAGGAGCCAAAGCCAAAGCTAAAGCCAAGGAAGAAGTAGCAGTCCAAAGCCAGAGATGAAGCCCGAGATGAAACTGGAGTCAGAACTGGGATAACTGAGGGGAAACTAGAGGTTAGAGTTGGAGACGGAGTCGGAGACGGAGACTGGAGCAGATGCAGCTGGGTGAAAGTGGGCAAAGTGAGTCACATAAATCTCGTTGGCTAAAAAAAAAAAAAACAAACAAAAAACTAATGCAAAACGAAAACACAAAAGAGACAAGTTCCCAAAAATCTATAAAAGTTTCAGGCTTTTAGTACTTCTTAAAATAATTTTAAAATTTATAAAAATTACCTTGAAAGATTTATATTATTATAATATATTAAACTTTTATTTATTTAGTAATGTTTTCTACAAGTTCAGACTTTTGTCCTTACTTTTTTAAAAGTCTTATTCGAATTATTATGAATAATATTCATTTAAAGCTAAATTGGATGAGGAAAGTATAATAAGTGATTAATTAAAGTAATTTAAAGTATTTCATTGACAAATATATTTATTAAAATATTTAAATTATATCAAGTCCCTCAACCAACCGAAAAAACCCATATACCCTTCCATTTAAGGACCTTAGAAGGATATAATGCATGCATTCCCAATTTCAAAGTGGCTCTCCTGCCTCAAATATAAAATATGTGCGGCAATTCAACCTACATTGAGGTCTCCCCACACACACATATATCCACTGAGGTATATAGTATATCCACTTTTTGGGCTATGGCCGGGATTTATTCCGCCATTCGCGATGCGATGATTCAAGAAGTCAACCGACTGGCAACGATTTGTGGGCTCAACGCAACATAATGCGAACAAAAAGCATTAGAAGCAGACATCCAGAGGCAAATCCAGGAAAAATATTAAAAACCAAAGCAAATTAATATTGCATTTCACCTTTTGGGCCAAAGTTTCGGGCCACATAACTTGGTCAAGATAATCAGAAAACTTTTGGGGGGACTGGAACTGGAACTGGAACTTTTCTGGACATGGACTTGTACTTGTGTGTCATAACATGGCAATTGATTTCTCGGCCCAAAACTAGAAATGTAATTAGATTCCGGGGACCGGTTGACCTGAAAGTTTCAGCATATGCTCATCCACTCACAAGGACGAATCGAAACTTGTCCCTGCCTGCATTCCTCAATCTGGATTTTCCATTTCCTGTTCTCACAAATTTCTTTATAGCTTTTATTTGTGGCGCGGGCCCGGGGGGGAAAGTTTGGTTGTTTTTATGGCGAAAATTGAAATTGCAAAAGTCGAGCTTCGAGCCTTGGCAACTTGATATTTTATTCGAATGCAAAGGCCAAATCCCACATAATGCATCTGCAAATAGGGACAAGCAGGGCGGAGAAAAAAAAAAGGATATACGTATCCCTGCAGCTGCCTGTTTTCCGGGGGGCGGAGGGCGGCGCTTCGAGTTACTGCGGATTTTCTTGTCTATTTCGGCGGGATTATGGCCGCCACACGTCCGCCATGTCCGGGACGGGGGCAGGACGACTCCAGGACTCCCAAGTCGAGCCTGCTGCTTGCCTGCGGCGAATGTGAGCATTTTTCGGTCTCATGTAGGCAGTAATTGGCCTGCTCCTGCTCCTGCTTCCAGCTTCTGCTTCCTGTACTCCTATATCTCCTGATACCGATCCTTCTTGCGTCTGATTTAGAGCTAATATCTTAGACATTTTCTAGGCAAAAAAGAGCTTGGACCTTTTACTAAAATGAACGTGATTATTAAATATAATTACATACATACATTTGAAATAATACTATTAGTTATATAGTATTAAATATTTCTTAAAATTATGGTTCAATGAAGGTTTTAATTATTCGTTTAATATCGTATTTTATCCCAAAAACATTAAATATACTAATTTTGTTTTTGGTTACCATTTTGTGTATTATATTTTATATTATATAATTATTTGTTTACCCTTTAAATTTCTATAACAGTTCCTTCTTACAAGAACTAAATGTGTTTGAAAAGAACTTAAATCTTAATTATTTTCTTAAAGCAACAGGGAAAAGCCTTATTTTTTGAGATGATTGTTTGCATTACTAATTAAATTTTTATTATTGAATTTATTATATTCTATTATAACGAAATGTTTCCTTATAATTCAGCTATTTTTTATAATCCCAAACTGGCAACACTATCTGACGCCTTCGGGCATTTTTCAGACAGCTGCTTATGCGGCGCAAACTTGGCTCAGTTGTGTTCGAGCCTTGTTTCTGGCCAGGAAAAACTTTACAACTACGACGATGATGAGCAGAGAGAGCCAGCGGTAAAGTATTTGCCGAAAATATCTCAGTAAACTCTCATACACTCCAGGCTAAGAAAAAACCTCAAGTATGTGGCGATGAAGGAATATATAGAAGGGATATCAGAACCAAGTTAGTTCATAAATTAAACTACTAATTAATATATAATATAAAATTAAGAAAACCTATTAGGAATACCTAGAAATAATTTAGAAGTTAGAAAACTTTTAACTAAGATTTCTTATTATTTTCTGTGCCCGAGCTTGCTAATGTTTCGACTTGGAAAACAAAGGTCTCCAATGGGCATTCATTAATTTCTGACTTTCACCAGTATTTACGCCCTGGAAACGCGAAGAAAATGCTGGAAAATCATGGTAATTCCGGTTGGGGAAGTCCCACGCTAGGCCCTTCCCAGGACTCGTTCTCTACTTTGGCATAGTTTGGGCTTGAGGCCGAAGTGGAAGTTGCACCGCAAGTATCTGTTGCAACAAAAGCCGGGGCCAAAGCCAAACTATGCCATTTCCACATTTCCACGCTGCCACGCCACCACGCCCCCTTGGAGAATATATATCCGCCCTTCCGCCTTTGCTGTTTTCTGGCCAAGATGTTCCACCGGCTGGCAGGTGAAAAGTTGGGGACATTATCAGCCCTAAACGCCGCTTGACATCGCCGCAAAAATCTGTCATCTTGCAGCCAAGTTTTGCCGCTTTTGCCTCGCCTTAGCCCCGCTTTAGCCCCAGCTGAGTCCCGAAGGACTCAAAAAGGCGAGGCTTAAAATAGTTTTGTTGTCGTCTGGCAAATTACACAAATTGAGTGAAGACCGCAGGACAGTCGACGGCATTCTGGGCCAAAACAGAGGGAAATTAATTCGAGCCAAGGGGCAACGGCATCTGGGCCAACTTAAAGCCAAAAACTGAAATTGGATTTGAGATAACTGCATTGCAGTAATTGGAAGGTATCCCCAAGATGATTTTTGGTGGGAAATATGAAATAAATAAGAGTTCAAAGGCATGCATTTTAATATTTTAAGTGTGGGCTGCCATAATAAAATAAAAAAACAAAATTATCAAAAGTAAAATAATATAAACCACCTGATAAATATAAAAGAAGAACTTAATAAATAGAAATATTAATAGTTATGTATAAAATATTATAGAGAAGATTTAAATTTTATTTAAAAATATTTAGACAATATATTAACCACTTCTTTTAGGCTTTTAAAAATTAATCCCGAAAGCTGGGAACCTATGGCTTAGATCTTTGTAAAACTTACAGCTTATGTTTTAAGCTCTATTACATTTTTCTAGATATTAATTAAATGCTTCATAATTTTTTCCATAATTTACAGCATTGCATTACCACTCATTTATAATAAATACTTAATACGTACGTATATGTATGTGTGCGGCAGCATGGACAAAGGAGGCTTAAATGCACTCATAATATTTTTACTCATATATTTACTTGTAAGAAAATCACCATACAAATTTATTTTTTCTTAATACAACAAAATTTTTTTTTCCGAATTAATGTTTTTTGTCCATAATATTTTGTGTCCAAAATTGTTTTTGTCCAAAACTGCTTTTGTCCTAAATTTATTTTGTCCTATATTTATTTTGTCCAATATTTGTTTGGTCAAAAATTTATTTTGTCCAAAATTGTTGTTGCCCAATATTTATGTTGTCCAAAATTTTGTTTGCTCAAAATTTATGTTGTCCATAATTTATTTTGTCCAAAATTTGTTTGGTCTATAATTTAATTTGTCCATAATTTATTTTGTCCTACATTTTTTTGTCTAACATTTATTTTGTCCTAAATTGATTTGGTCCAAAATTTATGTTTTCCTAAATGTATTTTGCTCAAAATTTATTTTGCCCAAATTTTTTTTTTCCAAAATTCAAAATGTATTTTGCCTTACATTTATTTTGCCCAAAAATTGTTTTTGTCCATTTTTTTTGTCCAAAATCTATTTTGTCCAGAATTTATTTTGTCATAATTTTGCTGTGCCCAAATTTTTTTTGTCCAATATTTATATTGGCCAAATTTGATTTGTTCAACCTTTTTTTTCTCCATAATTTATTTTGTCCACAATTTGTATTTTGTCCTAAATTTATTTTGTCCAACATTTTTTTTGTCCATAATTTAATTTGTCTATAATTTATTTTGTCCAAAATTTTTTTTGTCCAAAATTTATTTTGTCCAAATTTTAGGTTGTCCAAAATTTTGTTGTCCTTAAATTATTTTGTTTATCATTGTTTTGTCCAAATTTTATTTGTCCATAATTTATTTTGACCAACATTTTTTTGTCCATAATAATCTTTAAACTTAAACAAAAAATCTAGAACAATTTGCCCTTATTTTGAGAACTAACTTTCTTCATTTCAGAAAGTTTGTCCTAAATATAAGACAAGCTCTACCCTTATATTTATGGTAAGCTTTTCTGGAAGACAAAAATATGACAAATTGTTTGATTTTAGGGTTAGTTTTGTTTTGAGTGTGGCAACATGGCTTATGAGGGGCTTAGCACACCGATAAGCCCCTCCTCTGGGTAATTGTTTTTCTGGCTCTCTCCATTAAAATGCCGCCACACAAATTAGACTATAAATCGGCGCCAAAGTCCCGGACAAGCGGCGAAAATCTCGGCAAATCCTCTCAGCGCCAGCGCCGAGTCAGGCTGCCTAACAGGCAGACGTTTTAATTTAATTAAAAGCCAAAATGCCGGCTAACAATTTTGGCCACCAATGGCGGCGGCAGAGGCGGCGGCGGCCAACAGTATGTTCGTTCATATTCAGGCATGAAATATGTATTACCAAATCAGCCGCCAGCTCAGAGTCCCGCTCCAAACGGCAAATATGTAAGCGGATGCCAGCGGAAACCGCGAAAACCGCACGCCGGCAAAACTAAACACGGCCCAAACAGCCCGATGAATGAACATGGCCAGGAGTACGGCTAGAGTTGCTCAACTAAGTCTCAATATTTGTAAAATAATGTCATACATTTATTTTACTTTTTTGAACAAGAATCTGTTTTTGAAAAGGTGCCAGCTTTTTATAATTAATAATTATAATAATTTAAAACAAAGTCGGAACTAGCAACCATAACCCTGAACTCATACAATATTTCTGAACACAAATCAGTTTTTAAAAAGTTCTTCCACGACACTTTTATGAGAAAATATATATTTAAACATGAAACTAACTCTTGAAATTGATTTGTAAATTTGTTCAAGCTAATGATAATATTTTAGAATATTAAGAGAAGCAAGAATAAATATTAATATCGAATACATAAAATGATTTCCTTGCTCTTTCAACAAAAATCGCTAGAATTTCGGGCTATAGAAAACAGCCAAGTTGACAGCCCGATCAGGTGGGCTTTAGGGGGTTAAAGCTGGGTGTGGGGCTGGTCCCGGTCTGGACGTGGCACCTGCTAACTCGTTAGCGCTTAGCTGGCCAAATGATATGGCCAATATCAATATTGACATTAATTTGCGACTCAACTGGGTCGAGTCAGCCCGCGTTTTTGGGCGGAGTGAAAGTGCTGGTGGAAAGCGCCCGGCAAAAGGGCTGTAAAATCTATGGGGAAAGTCCGGCGGGGAAAATCTGAGGATGGGGGGTACTGGGCTAAAAAAAGAAGACAGGGACTGGCCCATATCGTATATCATTGTGCTACCGAAAACTGCGGCAAAGAAAATGAAAAATGCCGCCGGCTCGGTGGTCGGAATGTTGCCACAGTTGCTTCTGCATTTCCAGACCCCTTCCCCAGTTATATAAAAAAATAGTATGTGCCAAAGTCCATTGCTCTGGGGTTCGACTTGTTTCTATTCTGTATTTCCTCCTCTAGGAAAATAACACTATTTTCCCCTCTTTTCACTTTGACTGGGATAGTAGGGGGAGGCTATTCCTTTGCCAAGGCATAAGGTCTCGTCCTGATGGCCCCAATCTGTCAAATTTGGGCTTGCCTAGGAGATTGACCTCCTGGGGTTTCAGTTTTCGTCAGTATCTTTTGTAAAAATTGTTTATTTTCCTTATAAATAAATGGATCTAAATATTATATTTATTTACCATTATTTTCTCCCATCTCCTACTTATTTATACATTTATTTCGCGAATTTGTTAACGCCAAATCTCTGGAATAATAAAATCCCATAAAAAGTAGCACTTCTCCGCCTCCCGATGCCGATATACCCGGGAGTGAGCTCGAATTAGGGTTATTGCCGGTGGGCGGTCGTCGGGTCACCGGCGGGTTATTATCATGTTAAGACTGCAGCCCGGCCATAAGTTAGCTGGCAGACCGCAGCCTGCTCGTCCTGCTCCCGATTTGGGTCCTTTTGCGGGCTCCCCTGCTGGGAGCCTGGGACGCAGAGATTTATTTTCCTTTTCCTTCTTTTTTTATATTTTTTTATTTTTTCTCCCGTTTGGCTTGGCTTTGTTCGCCGGTGGAGCAGACAATGTGTCATCAGTGGGTCCCACCGGCGTGCGCTGGCATTTAAATATTTTGCCGCCAAGTCATTAACATTATCAGTGTCGAGCAAAATAGCGAAACAAGATGCACCGAGAGGCTACCAGGGAATATTCGGTAATATTCGGTAATATTCGGTAATAGTGCGGTTCATTAGGGGGCAATTTCGAGTGTCGTTTGCTGCAAGAAATATGCCCGCTGTTATGTGGCCTCCTAATGGCAGCCTAATGGCATCTGCATCTGCACTCGCCTTCGCATTTGCACTTTGCATTTCGCATTTGGCATTGGCACATCGATTCGGCGCCAAGGCAACCCTAATGAGGGCAACCCTAAGAAAGACGAGGATGAATTAAGAACAAAAAAGTGTATTACCTTAAGTGGGTTTCAACGAAAAACCTAAGAATTACCGACATACATTGTGTATTGAAAATATAAAAATATCATAATTATTTAAAATATTAGAAAATAAAATTTAAAATATCGATATAATCGACTACAAATTTATATCGAAAATATTGTGTATATTAATATATAAAAAAAAAAGGTTTTAATATTTTTTTTTTTTTTTAACACATATATATTATTTTTACATTAATCAACCAAATTAATGGTTATAAAATGTAGGGACTAGCAATAGTAACAAAAATAACATGGATGCATAACATGGAAACGGTAATCTCCCTAACATAGGGAACGAAGTGACAATCAGTGCAATGTATTTATTGGGGAAGGACTCTCGTTCTCTGCCGTCCTCCCATCCATAAGTCTCCTGGGTGCCGTCTTTGAAGCCTTCTTCTGGTCCTCGGTGTTGCCAATGAAGCAGCTAGTTGGTTCGCATGGACTCGAAGTCGTTCATTATACCGACTCGAGTGTCGATTAATTTGCTCCCTCACGGTGGGGATGTGAAGGTCCTTTGTAATGTCCACG